>CM062818.1:1291728578-1292328578 GCA_031772625.1 Pinus tabuliformis
AAAAATAAACCCTCATCTACTGCACTGGTTTTCCCTTCGGTTTTTCTGGGGACTATTGTCCAAAAGTGTTGGTGTCATTTTTGTTGTGTGTGTGCATCTATTTTATTAGTTCCATTTTATTTTTCGCAGCGTAATTTTATTGTGAAGAATTGCAGTGATTTATTTATTATTTTCTGTAACAAATAAACTGCATAATTAATTAGTTAGAAGAATAAATTTCCAGTCGCTGCAATTTCAAGGAATTTTCACATATTGGCCCAATATTCGTCCATTAGGACTATTTTGGCGATTGCAACGCAGTTGGGGTGGAAGATCCACGAAATGGATGTGAAGACCATGTTCCTTAACGAACTTGTTGAGGAAGGGATATATATGTTGAGTATGTTGAGGGATTTGAGACTTTCAGCAAAAACATGCATGTTTGTAGGCTGAAGAGAGCTCTTTATGGGCTCGAACAGGGACCGAGGGCATGCTATGCCTGGATAGACAACTGCCTTCTCAGATTGGGCTTCATCAAGACTAAAACTGACCCTAACCTTTACTATATTATGGTTGAGGGCCAACCTCTCATTCTTGTTTTATATCTTTTTTAATGGAGGAGAAATTTGTTTATTTTTCATCTTCTTCTTCATCACTCTCTCTTTTGGAGGCTGCATGTGTGAGAATTGATCGAGTTTGACTAGCACTTTGACAGCCGCACGTGTAAGTGTTGACTGAGGGTTTGACTGCAGCTTGACCGAGGGTTTGATCATAGTTTAATTGAGTTTGACCATAGGGCTTTGACCAAGTTTGACTGCAGTTTGCATGTGCGGGTTTGACTGTAGGAAGTTTGATCGTAGTCTACACAAGCAAGATTGACTGCAGATCGTTGAGCAGCATTGACTGCAGATTTCTGAGTTGAATTTTGATTGCTTTGACCAACAACAGTTTTTACTAGGTTTGACTACAAAATTGACATGTAGTTGGCACAGATTTTGAGACAAATTTCTGATTTGTAAGCCTTGTTGAAAAGACAATTTCTCCTCAAGAAAAGATTGTTGGGTTTTCTCCTGAATTGGGTTTCCCATGTGAAAAATAGTCTATTGTGCATTGTTTTTCCCATGATCTTTATTGTTTCCGTTGCATTTACCGTTGAGATTTCCTGTGTGGCATGATAAATACTGTTTGAAAATCAGTGGCATGATAAATACTGTTTGAAAATCATAAGGAAGTAATTATGAGATTAGAAAATTGTGTTCTACTGCACATGCTATAGAATTTCAACAGCATTGATATTGATCAGTTTGATTCCATGTGCTATCAGTACCATGTGCTATCAGTAAAGTTCGACACAAAAGACTCTGGTTTTGAAATTTCGAAGCAGAGGCCCTAGTGTCATTCCTGCTGATGCTAGAAAACAATCATATTTTATGGAACCTAGCATGCATGCTTCAAGCCATCCAGGACAACATGAAAAATATTATTTCTGCAGTCATGGTGTGTAGGTAATTTGTCTGTGCAAATGATTAGGACAAAGGAGGGAAAACACTGGAAATGAATTGAAAATATGCATCAGAGCATGCACTAAAAAGAGAGTCAACTCCTGATCCAAAGAATGATGACAAGAGCGGAGTAGTCCTAGAGATGAGAGTGAGCAAGACTCTGAAGCCAAAATTGATTACCTGTCTCATCAAGTTGGTACAGGTGCATATGAGCAGTATAAAGGAAAAGAAAACACAGAACTGGATGCAAAATCTACAGTTGAGCAGACGCCAAAAAGAGAAGGGATTTCTGCTCAGAAAAATGAGGAAAAGATGAGAACCAAGATCACGACCATCCATGAGGGATCTCTTGAGAATGGTAAAGGAAATGGATTAGGAAAGCAAGAACAAGTTCTAACTGTCTCTTCAAATTTATTTTTTAGTTCGGTGAACACACCAAAATATATTGATGTTGCTGAGAAATCAGGTGTCTTGAGAAAAAAGAAGCATTCTTTTAACTTAATCGAACTCAAATTTCTGACGAGATAAATTATAATGCATCTACGATAAGAGATGGTGTTATAAAAGGTATGGAAAACCAAAGTGCTAATGCTGTAAGATAAGATGGTAAGGATTCACAATGATTTCAGTAAATCCTGACATGATCAAGCACAGGGACAATTTTTTATGGCAAGCAAAAGTAAATGACAAGAAGACATTCTTATGCCCCTTTGTAAAATACTCTCCTATGACCAGTTCCAAGATAGACTAAATAAATATTTATCTATGAATGATCTTTTTCTTGAATATGTTCTGGAGGAAGGCTAGTGGAAGCTTTTGGATCAAACTGGAGGTATTCCAGATTCTATAAAGGGTGAGTCACACCATGTCTCCATGAAAGTACATGGTCTGAAGAAGCGTAGATCTTCTGGAAAGGATATGCAAATGCATATAATTGAGCTCCCATATATAATCTTAGATACATAAATTGCTTCTGATGAATTGATAAAAGAAAGTAATTTGCAGAAGAGTCTTTTTTTGGAAGTGAACAAGGGACAGTACAAGGAGAGTATTTATCGAATTTGATCGAAGATTTGAATATCAATGCTCTTAGGCTAGAAGTTAGTGGAAAGTTGGGGATGTTAGAATATCAGAAAGGCAGAAAGATTTTCTCTATGTTGATAATTACTTGTGAGATTCTTATGTTCTTATTAACTTTCTTGTTTTCTTCTTTTATCTTAGTTCATCAAGCAATTACCAAAACAATAGCACGAAGATCAAAGGCACTAGATGTAGGCGGACAGCCAGGGAAAAACCCCAATATAGGGAAAAACCTAGTCAACAACTCTTCCTTCAATAGTTTCACGAGATAATCCAAGACTTTTGACCTAGACACAGAGTTCCTCTACACCAAGTCAGCCCTTTCTTCCTTTTGTAGATGATAACCCTTTCTTCCTTTTGTAGATGATAACCCTTTCAGCCTTCTGTAGATGATAACCCTTTCAGCAACAACTTTGACCTAGCAACAACAACTGGAAGCAGTGACTTTGACCTAGCAGCAACAACTTCGATCCGACAGCAACTAGCACCAGTGGTTTCAATGCAACAGTAGAGACTTCGATCTTCATAGAAAGTTCACACATGTGAGCGATAGATGGCCCAAAAACTTCAATCTTGACCTTCCTTGCAATTCTCCTCCTTTTCCAACTTCGCACTTTTTAGCTGCCTCTTCTTGTAAATCGAACTTGTGTGAGTGAGTATTGTCCAAATGAATTGAATTGCTCCAATATATAGGCTTCTGGTGAGGTCAAATTACCCTATTTGAGGCCGACTTGATTTCCTTGAGGTTGACTTGGTGTGGAGGTGACAAATAACTTATTTGGTTCAATAATAAATCTTTTTACATGATTCAAAAGCCTAAGAAGGGTCTCTTTAAATGGACAATGACTCTAATGTCTCAATATAAATCCTAAAAGTCCTCAATTGGGACTTTGACTTAAAACATGATGACCCAAGCATGAAACCCATGCTTTAATAATAATAATAATAATAAATTCTTTTTCTTTCTTTTGATAAATACATTTAATTATGACTCAAATACAATTTATGAAGACTGAACCTAGTTACATTCTTCAACACTCCCTCTTAATTAGGGAGGTATTCATACTTACACCTACAAGTACATGGAAGATCTCAAAACACATGGACCATGAAGAGTTTAGGCATTTACAGTGCCACAAACTAGATTCCTGACCAAGGCAATCTATCCGGGTGGGACTAAGATGGACTAAAGCTTTCAGCCTCTCTAGGTACCATTAGGCTTATTTACTAACCATCAACCCAGGGAACTAGGTGCGTAATGCAAGGTCAGAGCTGTATGACAAATACCACCCTCCCTACTACTTCGGGAACTAGACATCAACACACATGCCAACCATATGTCCTCCCAGGAATTTTACATGCACAATGCCTCAAAAATCAAATCTCTCTTGATCAAATAGATTGATAACCTCAAGCATGCTTTTCAAAAACTTCGAGAGATTTACTTGAACAGTCACAACCCCAATTAGTAACAACCTTTCAAATACACAAGTAAACACAAATCTTGGGGGTCTTCAAACATCTTGATGCTATTTCACAATTTATCATAGTAGGACTTCAAGGCTTCCTAAACAAATCTTGACAAAGGTTTCCTCTATCATTCGACTTCTTTTCCTAATTCACATGCAACAACCAAACCGTGCATTCCTTCTTTCAGCAGCACCTCAATATGCATTCTCCAATTTCTTCAAGGTATCCATCATGACTATAATATGCCCTCCCTCTCAAATTGGGAGATATCCTTCCTTTTATCTCGGCTCCCTCTTAACTTAGGGAGATCAACTTCTTTCTTATGACATCGAAGAATCTTTCATGGCTTCCATCCTTATCACAGTCATCTTGATCATCATCATTTCATATAACTTCCTTCCTCATGCTTATCAATCAAATCAACTTTACTTATGAATATCTTCAACATCTTGAAGATTGTGTACCTGCACAACTTAGATAACAAATACAACCAGATACATATAGAGAAGCGTGAACTTAACTATATCAGGATCATACAATAATGGAAGCATTAGACTTTTAGACATCAAATACCTAAACAATAAGAGGCACATACTTTTATACTTCATCTTCTTGCTAGGGTTTTGTCATAAACCCTAGACTTCATCATCAAGACATTTGAGCAACTCAACCAGGATAACAATCTTCATTATATCTAGGGTCTCAATATTTTTTTCATAGATATGAAATACTCTAATATATTGAAAACCCTAGAAACAATTCAAACAAGTATAGTTCTACAATACATTCAACAAATTTAGAATTCATATGTTAGACTTCTACTAGGATTTAATTCACACCCTTAGTTGTCAACAATAAAAAACAATTATAACACAATCTGAGGTTTCAACAATATGACCAACCTTTTTGTAAACCCTAGATTTTATTGTCACATATGAAACAATATCATCTCATCATATCCTAGAATATCAAACTTCTACTAGGGCTTAGTTGCAAACCTTAGAACTTTATGAACATCAACAATTTTGGTCAGCACGTATATCTACGATTTCATAATCATACACAAGCATATCACAACAATATCCATTAGGTAAAATCAAGACACAAGTATCAATAAATTTAAAGTTAGACATGTACCGATCTTGATTAGGCTAGGTTTTTGATCAGATAGACAAACATACACCTAGGGTTTCATTATGAGGAGACTAATCTCGATACATAAGGGTTTAACTCATAAACCCTAATTTACCGAAACCTCAAGATCTAGAAACACATTACCATCCAACCCTAAAGGACTAGGGTTTCCATAATACTAAAACTTCAAGCATGACATCACCATCAAAGCCCCAAGCATCAAAAGAATAGTATTTTTTAGATTTAATTAGTAACCCTAAGTAGACTAGGGATTTCACATTAGCATTGACATACCCTTAGGTTAGTGTTTTACAAAGAACCTATTAGGGTTCCACAAACATGATGATTTTAATGATGATAGATTCAATCTAAAAATTAATCTCCCAAAATAAGAATCTTTAAGATTCAAAGGTCCTAGACATAACACTTGTTAGTAATGTAAAGCCGATTTATTTGAATGAATGAATATACCTTTATCAGGAAGAGAACAAAGCTTATGGTCTAAAACATACCTTTGAGTTGTTTTCTAGACAAACCTTATAGGACATCAATTCCAATGCTTTGTCTTGTGAGATCTTCTCCATAGCCCTTGAGCATATCAACAAGCTTTTCTTAAACAAAGAAAATATAAAAGGAAATGTTATTAGCATCTAGTATAAACACATATAGATAAGAAAAGGAAAACCAAATATGAAAGATAATACACGGAGTAAGATACTTATCTTTGGAAAATGGTGAGGGCTCCCTCTTAACCCAATATCGAGGGATACGTATAACTTTAACAAAAAAAATTCAACAATGTTTTTCCAAAGCATGTTAAACCTATAAATACTAAAAATCAAAATACAAAATAATTCAAAAACTTAGAGTAGAGGGACTTAGTAGTATAAGTCGTTTATTTCCGATTCTTCGGTCTTGTGCTTCTTTGGAGTCCTCCTTCGGCAACATTTGCATGATCCCTATTTCTCTTTCTATTTGTCGGATTCTCAGGAAAATCACTTCTATAGTGACCCATCTTGTGACAATTGTAGCATTTAATTTTGGATAGGTCTATCTTCCTTCTAGGCCCTTTAGACTTCTTGAAGTTTCCTTTGTTCTTGTGATGAGCGGAATAGGCATTTGAAACTTTCTCCTCTTCATTCTCTTTGTTGCTTACTAGAGAAATTCTAACTTTTTAACTGCATGCATTCCATAATTGTTTGAATGTAGGAGTTTCCTTCCAACTGTTGAGACTTGATGAAAAGGCACTCCAATATGTTGGTAATCCTGGAAGTGCAGTGATTGCAAGCTCTTTTTCAGGTACTATCGCATCGACTGCCTAGAGTTCATCTTTGATTCTAGCTATTCTTACAAAGAAGGATGCTACATTGTATTCCTTTGTCATCTTTATTGATCTTAGTTCATTCTTAAGACTTGCTATTTGACCAAGATTCTTGATTGTGAATAATTTGGATAATGCCTCATACATCTCTTGAGCAAATCTATGATGGATATATATGGGATGAGGTTATCCTTTATCCATCCACCATTAGTGTTGTGGCCAATATTTATGAGTCTCTGAACTTTGCCTTGTCTACATCACTTGACCCATTTGTAGTCTTCTTTACCTTTCCTTTGACTAGATCCAAAACTTTATTCTTTTCGAGGATGAGGTCTATCTTTTTCTTCCATGCCCTATAGTTAGATGCTCCTTCTAGTTTGTTTTCTCCCTTCATTGAGTTAGACATTGTTCTTGAAGATGGAAGGCTTGACTTCTTATATGACCCTTTTGATGACCCTTATTCAAATTTCTTAAAAGTCCTTATTCTTTTTTCAATAGATCTTCAAGCTGCCTTTTTCCTCCTTCACCTTAGCTTTGATACCATGTTAGAAAATCAGAAAGGCAGAAGGATTTTCTTTATGTTGATAATTACTTGTGAGATTCTTATGTTCTTATTAACTTTCTTGTGTTCTTCTTTTATCTTAGTTCATCAAGCAATTACCAAAACAATAGCACGAAGATCAAAGACACCAAATGTAGGCAGAAAGCCAGGGAAAAACACCAATCTAGGAGCCAACCCAATCAATAACTCTTCCTTCAATAGTTTCATGAGATAATCCAAGACTCTTGACCTAGACACAAACTTCCTCCACACCAAGTCAACCCTCTCTTCCTTCTGTATATGATAACCCTTTTAGCAACAATTGGTAACAACAACTTCAACCTAGCAACAACTTCGACTTGGTAGCAGTAGTTTCGATGCAGCAGTAGAGACTTCGATCTTCCTAGAAAGTTCGCATGTGTGAGAGATAGATGACCTAAAAATTTTGATCTTGACTTTCCCTACAATTCTCCTTCATTTTTTCCAGCTTCACACTTTTTAGCTGCCTCTTCTTGTAAATTGAACTTGTGTGAGTGAGTATTGTGCAAATGAATTGAACTGCTCCAATATATTGGTCTTATAACAACAACAACTTCGACCTAGCAACAACTTTGACTTGGCAGCAACTGGCAGCAGTGGTTTCGATGCAGCAGTAGAGACTTCGATTTTCCTAGAAAGTTCACGTGTGAGAGATAGATGGCCCAAAAACTTTGATCTTGACCTTCTCTACAATTCTCCTCCTTTTCCAACTCCGCACTTTTTAGCTGCCTCTTTTTGTAAATTTAACTTGTGTGAGTGAGTATTGTCCAAATGAATCGAACTGCTCCAATATATAGGCTTTTGGTGAGGTCGAATTACTCTGTTTGAGGCCGACTTGGTGTGTAGGTGACAAATAACTTATTTGAACCAATAATAAATTTTTTCACATGATTCAAAAGCCCAAGAAGGGTCTCTTTAAATGGACAATGACTCTAATGACTCCGTATAAATCCTAGGAGTGTCCTCAATGGGGACTTTGACCTAAAACATGATGACCCAAGCATGAAACCCATGCTTTAACAAGTCATAATAGTAATAATAAAAAATCTTTTTCTTTCTTTTGATAAACATTTCATTATGACTCAATACAATTTATGAAGATTGAACCTAGTTACATTCTTAAACAGGGGATATCCCATATCAAGGCGTTACGGCTTGATTTGGAGGGAGAAGTACCAAACATGGCTGATGCAGTTCATAGGTCTGGGAAAGCAAGGCCACATGAAACAAAAAATCTCAAACACTTGAAAAATTGTGCAGACGCTGATGGAACTTTGCATTGAGTTTTCTTTGTGGTCGCTTGGGAGAAGGTTTTATTTGATGTTGGAAATGATGTGGACCAGTGAATGGTCCCTTCTAAATATAAAAAAGCAAGGTAAAGGAAGATTTGAGTAGAAAAAAGATTGGGTACAAGTTTGATGATCCGACAGAGAATTACAAACAATAGGAACCAATGCATGATGAAAATGATCAACCTTCAAGTGTTACACCTTATACAACATGTTCTCCAGACAACTTATATACTAAGAAATGACATTTACCTGCAACAAGGAAAGGTGTTACTATGATAAGTCAATCAAGGGATAAGTCATCCAAAGGTTCCTTAGGTTCAGATACTCACCGTCGAAAGGAGGCAAGAAATCTTGGTGTTCATGGAGGGAAAACTATTGCAAACCTTGTGAAAGAATTAGAATTGTGTGGGAATACTTCATAGAGGAGATGAAAAGATGGAAATTTGAAATGTGGACTAGAAACTGGCAAGAACAAATCTTCAAGGCGATGAATTATGATATATGCTAGATCAAATTTGGATTTTGTTGCAAATGCTCGTGTTGTCAATGGGAAGGTCACTGATCAGAGTGTGGCAGAGTACTATTCTATCAGATGTGCGGAAAAGTTGAATGATAAATTTGTTTGTGGGCATGTGTCTCAGCTAGAGTGTGCTCTACTTAGTCATATGATAGGCATGGAGCAAAGCATTGGTTTAGATGTGGAATATTATTATAGGCGTTGTGATAAAAAGACAAACCTGATGATGCTTGTCTCCTGCATACTTCATGCATCTGAATCTATGGAATTATGGGCTAATGTTGAGAAGAATTTGTGTCTTGCTTAAAGTATCATATAGGGTACAAGACAAATTGTGGGGAAAAGCTTGCAAAATAATGTAGAGTAATTTCTAAAGAAGCTTCGCAGTGGAATGAATCTAGTAGATATTATGGAGTTACAAAAAAATTCAATAACAGTTGATGGAGGAAATGCTATTGAAAAGATTAAATATCAGGTGGAGCCTCTAATCATTAGCCCTCTCTCTCTTGCACACTATAGAGATCAAGGCAACAAAAAAAGTAAATTTCCATTTGGCAATTAATTTGCAACTCGAACCGAACCTTATGACCTTTTCTTAGCAACAAATACTCTACTTGATATAACTCAGAAAGGAAGTTCAATTGTTCATGATATATTATGAAGAAGATCGAAGTTGCTTCCAAAAGAAACAAATGGATTATTCAACAAGCAGAATACAGGCCTTCCCCGGCAAAACAATATTGCCCATAAAAATTTTCAATTATCCCTTTTTGAAATGCTAGACATAGCAAACAATGAATTTATAAATGATTCATCTGCATCCTTTTTGGAAAACTTTGATGATTTGCATGTAGGTGTTTTAGATTGAGTTGGAAACTGAAGAAGGAGACTGCAAACTTTGGACAAATGCTAAGCATTACAAATGAGTTTGGCTGCACTCCGAGGGATATTCACAGAGGTACTTTGAAGTGGTGATGGAAGAAGGAGAACAAATCTTGCAACACTTGAATTTGCAATTGCTTGAGGACAAATAATGTTTGGGAAGGGAAGACTGCAATGTCCTCTTCTAATTAAATTTCCCAAGGAAGGACAAAATAGCCTATCTAATGCCATATGCTATAGTCATTTGTAAAGGGGGAAGCCCATTATTTGATGTTATTGGGGTAACATCAAATAATTTGGGGTAAATGGAAGAAAACTTATAATAAAAGCCAAATGTGGGGCAAATGGAGGGAAAATTGTTAGCCACTCAAATTCAAATTAGGAGGGAAGACCTCGAAGGAAATCTATAAAAGGGAGAGAGCAGATTCATTTTGATCATCATGGATTGTTGATCTCTTTGATTTTGAGCCGAGGATCTTGAAGGGTTTTAAGACCCCTTTTTTCTTTGATTTGTTTCAATGGTGAAAGATTCTACCCTAGCCAATCCAACTTTCTCTTTACTCTACCAACATAATTTTCGAGGCAATAATTCTGTGGCGACGAGGGTTCTAAGTCTTAATTTGTGGAAAGCAAGGGTTTCTAAGGTGAAATCTTTGGTAGCGAGGCTTTCTAAGGCATTTCTTGGGTAGTGAATTATCACCTAGCCATTATTTGAGGTAGTGACCGGTCTTCAAGTGTTTTTTTGTGGTAGCGCAAGGATTTTTGGGGCACATTTGTGATAGCGGATTACCCCTTAAGGATCCCTCTGTGACAAGGAGGGTTTCTAAGGCTCAACAATGACAATAGGACTAGTTCTAGGGCATTGGCTGTAGCAACAATCCATCTTTTGAGGCCTTGTTTGGACAATAGATCCCCTTTGAGGTTGGATGGTGGCAGATGGGTTTCTCAAAGGTGCTATTGTGGCAGTGAGTCGTTCTTGAAGCTTTGTTTGCGGTAACAATAATATCTTGGCACCTCTGAGGTATGATTGTGACAACAATTTGACTATAGCAACAAACAACATTCAAGGATAGTGTGGAGGGTGAAGCCCCTTTCTCAGAAAACGAGGTTTTCATGAAGGAAAGAGAGTTGAGGATAAGCCCCTGTGATATTGGAGGGTTGAGGTGTCCTTCCTGAGGCCACTGGTAGCTGAGAGAGAGATATGATAGTTGAAACAAAGGGTTGTAAGAATTAGGAGAGGCCAGACTAAAGCTATGAAGGAAAATACAACTCGACAACTAGCAAGACCAAATTCGTGTTGGCAAGCAACAAAGGGCACCAAGACCATAACTAGATGTAAGGTTGGAATAATAGTATAAGGGTAATAAAGTCTGCTGATGCAACAACATTGGTTTGTGAATCTAAACTATAGTGAGTTATTGGAAGGGATTGTGGATTGGTAACTATTGAATTTGGCCTTATTTGTATAAGTTGTTGGTGAAATCAACTACCTTGCTTACACTGTTAGTCCATTCAACTTGGTCTATGTTTGTAAAAATTGCAGGAATACTGTGATGCTAGTTTAGAATACAATTTGTGATGTGCTCTTTCTCAACCATAAGAGTAATTTGACCTCGAGGGATATTACAGTTCAGAAGGAGTCAACCTTTAGGTTTAGGCGTGGAGGAGTAGTGGAAATATTCCTCCAAGAAGATTTCTTGGCATGAGATGTCTGTTACCGCTCAAACTAGCAGGGTTCCTAGGAGGGTTTCCTATAGAGCAACTACTAGGTCGAGGGCAACAATGGAGCGATAATACCTCAGCGAAGGCTCACTACTCTTTACGGACTTTCACCGATGGGAGGAGTCCTGGTATATGAGGAATCATGAGAATATATGGTCAATGGTAAGATAAAGAAGTGATTCCTAGGCCTATTCACAAGAGAGACAACTAAATGGGTTGCTTGCTTTAGAAGCAAGGTGATGGGCTCTCTACAAAGGGCTAAGAGGGCCTTTGGGGATAGGGTGTGAGAGTATGCCTTGTCGTAGCCCCTAGTCTCAAAAGACCTTATGGATGGTTGACTTCTAAGTGATCTTTGTGGAATTGGAATCAACAAGTTGCGGGACCACAAAGGGCCAAGTGGACCCAAATTTAGGTCAAAGATATGGAGTTGATCAGCCAAGGATGTACTTGACCTAATTCGGGAAAGGAAGGGGATCAAAGAAAGAATCATGTTTTGATGATTTAGTGCTATGATCCCAATGAGGTTACTAGCCAATGGGAAACCAAGGACAAGAATTGATGTTCGAGCTAGGGCTTGAAATATCTTAAGATCCCACCATCGAAATCTCATCAAATTTGGAGGGCTTCTTGAGGACACACCAGTGCAGTTTTGGGTAACAGATCGAATTCTTTTGATGGCCAAATCATGAGAAAATCGATGCCCTAGGTGAACTATGGAGGCTAGACCTAGAAAAAGATGAGAAAATGATCACCTATGGAAGGGTTAGTGCCTTATCCTTTGGGGAAGATGGAGTCAAGATGAAATTTGTGATTTAGAGGAAATACACCCAATCAAGGAGCCTCTTACACAACTTCGCATGGCAATTAGGGTATGGGAGCAACTGCTAGAAGAATTTATACCTCAATTTGCAATAATTGATGACCTATCAAGATGCATTCAATAGAAACGTTCTCTAGGAGCATTCACCCTTTCACATGTGATACATGAGATGATGCAATGCTACAAAAGACTAAATTTCCACAATTTCGCATAAGAAAAGCATTAAATTTTAGATCTAGTATAGCAAAAATCCTAGCAAGATCAATGTATTAAAAGAAATAACAAGAATAGACATGAAAAGATTACTTACATGTGTAAAGAGTATATCTAATCACCAAATTATGCCAATAATGAAGCTCCAAGAAAAGAGAGAGATATCCAAACATCAAAATTCATCCATTACATCCAAAATCCTCCGATAAGAACCCAATCCAAGTGACGATGATGAAAATAGATCATCTCACTTCTATTTATACACTAATGAATTCAATTTTAGCTAGATTGGCCTAACTGAGCCCCTAAAATAAAATGATGTGCGTAATAACAACGCTTTTGGTGACAAGCCCTTCCAGATAGCTAAATTTGCAAAGATAAGCTTCTCAAGAGGGAAAAATGATCAATATAGTGAGTTGTTGGGCCTTTAAGGAGGCCTAATGAAGTCCAAGGGGTGCAATGATGAAGAACTGGACTCCAAACATAGTAAATAAGGGTTTGGCCCCTTGTTTTCCAAGCAAGAACCTGTGGTGCTCCCATGTGGGTGTGGGGGCACAAGGGCATCCTCATGGGACTCCTAGTGGATTGAAAATGCCTGTAAACCATCTGTAAGGGCTAGGATGACCACATAAGCTCTCCCTCTGCAGCGGGAGACATCCTTTGGACCCTGGAACATCTGCTAAGTGTGTGGTACATGTGTGGAGCCGGTTGGGCATATTGAACTAGGTGCATCATCCTCATCCAAAAGGTGGAGCATGAGCAATCAACAATTGGTGCTGGAGATCCATGAAGTGCTTTCTGCTATGGTGGAGGCCCATGGCTCTCAATGCTCACCCTACAAGTGCCAATGTGGCCCTCTGGAGGGCTAGGACCCCGTATAGGTAGACCAAGCCCCAAATGGAGACCCACTAGCAATCTTGCATAAGATCCAATGTGTCCCCTTGCCCTCCAATATAACAATCATTAGAATAATCGAGTAAAAGAGCTTACAGGTCATAGGATCAATGGGGCACTTCATGGTGGCATGCCCTTCCATAGTGGGCTTTGACATGTACAAGTGTTTCCAAGCTTAGTAGGGGGGTTAACCAAGGACCCTATTAAGGTGGTTTTAACCTCTAAAGGGGGTGACATGTCCATGGCACATCCCTCAAGTGGTAGGTGGAAAATGATATAGTAATGGAATAGAGTGGGATCGAGGGAAACATCCAGACCACATGTCATGGTGCAAGGGTAGCTATAATGAAGGAAGCCCATACCTGGGTATATGAGTGAAGGATGGAGTAAATTATGGTACATGAGTTACCTGGACCTTTGCCTTTCCACCCTTCTTCATATGCCTTTTGCTTTTGATTGATTTTTCTCTATAACTGCTCGAGGCTCCAGGGGATGAGAGCATGATGTGTAATATGTAGCAGTGGATGCCCCCTTAAGGTGGGGTAGTTCATCGCCCATTAGGGGTTGGGACAATCATGGGTTCCTTGATGATGGAGGGGGCTCATCTAGGGCCCATAGGAACCAGGGTGATGGCCATGGACAAGGGGTAGAGCTCATGTTTGGCTTCTGCCCACATGTTGAATTTGTATGTCCCTACCATATTTTGCATTTTGTGGTACATTTCCTGTTGAGAGTGGCCAAATTATGCTTTTTATTTTCTTTTTAGCTGCATCAACATCCAGGGCATTGTTCTGAGCCCGACCTAATGTGTGGACAAGGGGAGGGGGAGGCTAACCCTATGTGGACCCAAATGGGAAAAGAGATGAATGGGGCTAAAATTAGTGGAAGGGGAGTAATGTAGGTGGTATCGGGAAGTGGGACCATGCAACCAAAATCAGGATCTCCCATGTAGTGTCATCCCTAAAGCTAATGGCCAGTAAAGGTGATCCCACGGGATTAGGATACAAAGGTAAGCACGAAATCAGGCTGTGGAGACAAGAATAAAGACCTAACATACTCTTTCTGCCAAAACCCCCCACCAATCCATGCCCAAAGGTGCCCATGACAAGTAAGAAAAAATACTCTACTATACTAATGAAAAGCCATACCTTTGGGGTCGGGAGGCCCACCTTCAAACATATAAACATGGAAAGTGGTTGAGGGACCACATGGCTGGCTCAAGTGGCAGAGACAATGATACATTGAGCTATCTGGTTGCTGTAGGGGGTTGCTGGCTACCGAATGAGGACCATCTAGGAGAAATTTTTTCTCCTATATACTCTACCCACAACTGGTGGGTAACATCTGGCTCCAACTGGGACATCGTCTCTTGGGAGGTACGCGAAACTACTCGAATGGGAGGTCATGAGAACACTGACAATCTTTTGGTACCATAGACCCGTTACTTGCACATATGAAGGGCCAAGGATACGATGCAACATGTTTTTGTGGTGTCTTATGATCACCCATGCTTAGTATTAGGCCACAAAAATCAACAAGAAATTAAAGTGAAAATTTAATCTAAATGCAACTAATCTATCATGAAAATATCATATGATGTTAGTTCTAATGAGAAAATCAACATGCAATGCATCCTACCCTAACATGCATATAATACAATGTCAAGTATCAAGGAAAGGGGTGATACGACTTGACTGGTTGCGGCCAAAGTTCGTCATTGAGTTTGGCAATGTAGTAATAATCCTCCCCAACTTTCCCATGAATCTTGATGGGCATTGGATTTTTATCTACCAAGACCACATCCCCAACCTTGTATTCCCTTTTAGGCTTCCACTTTTTGTTTTCTTTGTGATTTGGTCGCTTGAGAATACGAACTTCTTGTGAAGGGAGAATGGGAGAAGGCTTCTCAATCTCATGTGTCTTGTAGTATGGGATCGGTCTTGGCTTGACCACATGAGTAGGGTATGTAGGCTCTCTATAAAGAATCAAGGGGGTTCCATTAGATTGTAGAGTAGTGGCATATGGTGGAGATGGCCTCTAAAAATGGTTCCCCACTTCCTTGATAGTAGCATCCCCCATACATCAGGGATATCTATGACCACAACATCCATAAGCAATGATATATCAGGGTTCATAGCCAAAGAAACCTTAAGATCTTTTATGAGGCCCTCTGCTTCTACATGTTTGGAGTTAAAGCCACACACCTTTTTATAGTGTTGAGTGATGTTAAGACCCAATTTCTTCATGATTTTTAGTGGCATGATATTTGTGGAAGTCCCTGAATCTAACATGAAATTATGTAATAAAGGGTCATTTATGGCTAAGGTAAGCATGAATGGGTCATGTCCTGGGTTGAGATCGGGAAGGTGGATATTCTGCAATGCTTCAGGTAATTCCTCCTCTTCAAGGCCCAGGGATTTCTTGATTTGCCATTGTTGTCGGGGAAGCTTCACAATCTCCTTTAATGGAACTTGTACAATCATTTTCCCTATAGTAGTCTCTAGATCAATGTCAAGTCTGACCTCCTTACCTTTATCCCTTTTGATGGTTTCTTTCTTTTTGGGATTGGCTTTCTATGGAGGGTCCTTCTTAGGGGGATCTTTAGGGAGAGATTCTTTGGGAGAGACTTTCTTGGGAATTGAGTCATCTTTGTTGGGTTCCTTGGAGGTTGCGGGGTCTTTGTTATTGTCCTTTCGTGAATATTGGACCCCTTTGAATCTTCCACTATCATCAACGTTAAGGATTGGCTCTTCTTTTTCTTCTTTGATAGTGACCTCACTAGTGGGAGGATGAATATATGAACCCCTTAGCAAAATGTTCAAGGCTTTGGATTCTACAAGGTTAGCATGTTCATCTACTTCTTCATCATCACTTTCATTCTCATCACTTTGCTCATCTTCGGAAGATGAAACTTGCTCAATTGCATTAGTTGGAACCAAAGTGTTGGGGACTTGCGATGAGCTTGGCTTGTCTTCCTCATTTTGTTTCTTAGGGAAAGGCTTCCCTTTTGGGATATAACTAGATTTTTGGGCCCTTTCCAAAGCAATGAGTTTGTTCATGTAGAGCCTATCTCGTGAATTCATTTCTTCATTAAGCTTTTCCATTTTCTTGAGAAGTACCAGAAGGATTTCTTCATGTTGATCTTTGGATTTTCCCTTCTTGACCTTGACCTTAGCATTGGGGTGATCATTAGCATCCATCTTGGAAATTCGTAGGTTTTCCTTGACTTCCATAGCTATCTCTTTAGCCTCAACCAAGGTTTCAGGTTTCTTATCCCTTAATGCATAGGTTAGGTGGCCACCTACAACTTTGATAAATTTGTCAAGTATGTTAGCATCAGGGGGCTTCAAATGGTTAGGGATATCCCTAACTACCCTATCAAATTTTTGGATGAACTCTCAGATGTCCTCCCTTCCTCTACTTATTTGATAGAACTTCTCAATGTTGAAGGTTCCTTGTGCATTACATGACCATCTTCTCATGAACATGTCTTCTAATTGGTTAGAGTCATCTATGCATCCTAGAGGAAGACTAAGGTACCATTCCCTTGCTTGCCCTTCAAGAGACAAAGCAAAAAGCATCATGAGCCTATCTTCGTCAAATATCAACCTAGGAGACATGTTCCAATAGAATTCTTCGACATGGTCATTGACACTTATGGTAGCATCACCTTTGAACTTGGGCAACTGGTTGTTGTATTTATCAAGTAAAGGCTTGGGGTCATTAATCAATTTCAAAGGGGCAAAGACATTGACCAAATGCCTTTCACTTTTAGTCATTTTGAGTTGGTCTTGTTTTGGGTCAACATTGGAACTAGTTTCCATTTTTGGGGTAGGACTGCTGACATTTTCCAATTCAGGGAGAAGGGCAGTTCTAATAGGTGATGGAGTTCGTTCTCCTCGTCTTGTAGTGGCCCTAGTTAGAGGAGGAATGTTGTCACCTTCAAGCAAACTAGGGCTTTGGACAATGCATGGAGTTGCTAGAGAAATACTTGAAATGTCGTTTAATGAATCAATTCCTCAATGATTCACTAGGGAGGCAGAACTGCTTCCTCCCTGGTAAGGACGCCAAAAATGTTACCGCTCAAACTAGCAAGGGTCCAAGGAGGGGTTCCTATAGAGAAAGTACCAGGTTGAGGGCAATAATGGAGTGATAGCCCATTGTCACCTGAGGTAAGGCTCCTTGCTCTTTATGGACTTTCATCGATGGGAGGAGTCCCGGTATATGAGGAATCATGAGAATATATGGTCAATGATAAGATAAAGAAGTGATTCCTAGGCCTATTCACAAGAGAGACTCAACTAAATGGGTTGCTTGCTTTAGAGCAAGGTGACGGGCTCTCTAAGAAGGGCTAAGAGGGCCTTTGAGGATAGGGTGTGAGAGTATGCCTTGTCAAGGTAGCCCCTAGTCTCAAAAGGCCTTATGGATGCTTGACTTCTAGGTGATCTTTGTGCAATTGGAATCAACAAATTGCGGGACCACAAAGGGCCAAGTGGACCCACAATTAGGTTAAGGATATGGAATTGATCAACCAAGGATGTACTTGACCTAAGTCAGGAAAGGATGGGGATCAAAGAAATAATCTTGTTTTGATGATTTAGTGCTATGATCCCAATGAGGTTACTAGCTAATGGGAAACCAAGGGTAAGAATTGATCTTCGAGCTAGGGCTTGAAATATCTTAAGATCCCATAGTCAGAATCTCATGAAATTTGAAGGGCTTCGTGAGGACACAATAATGCAGTTGTGGGCAAGAGATCAAATTCTTTTGATGGCTAAATCGTGAGAAAAGTGAGGCTAGACCTAGAAAAAGAGGGGAAGGTGAGAATTTCTCTTTGAAAATGATCACCTATGGAAGGATCAATGCCTTATCCTTTGGGGAAGATGGAATCAAGATGAAATTTGTGATTTAGAGGAACTACACCCAATTAAGGAGCCCTCCTAGACAACTTTGCATGGAAATTAGGGCATGATAGCAGCTGCTAGAAGAATTTATACTTCAATTTGCAATAATTGATGACTTATCAAGATGTGTTCAATAGAAACGATCACTAGGAACATTCACCCTTTCACATGTGATACATGAGATGATGCAACTCTAGAAAATACTAAATTTCCATAATTTCGCATAAGAAAAGCAATGAATTTTAGATATAGTATAGTGAATACCCTAGCAAGATCAATATATTAAAGAAAATAACAAGAATAGACATGAAAAGATTACTTACATGTGTAAAGAGTATATCCAATCACCAAAGTATGCCAATAATGAAGCTCTAAGAAAAGAGAGAGATATCGAAACATCAAAATTCATCCATTAGATCCAAAATCCTCCTCCAAAAGGGATAGCGAAAATCTCACAAGAGATAAGAACCCAATTTAAGTGATGAAAATGAATCATCTCACTTCTATTTATACACTCTCCAATGAATTTAATTTAGCTAAATTGGCCTAATTGAGACCCTAAAATTAAATAATGTGCATAATAACGACGCTTTTGGTGAGAAGCCCACCAAATAGCTCAATAATGCAAAGATAAGCGTGTCAAGAGGGCTGAATGATCAACATAGTGAGTTGTTGGGCCTTTGAGGAGGCCTAATGAAGTCCAAGGAGTGCCATGATGAAGAACTGGACTCCAAACATAGTAAACAAGGGGCTGACCCTTTGTTTTCCAAGAAAAATCCTATGGTTCTCCCATGTGGGTGTGGGGACACAAGGGCATCCTCATGGGTATCCAAGTGGATCGAAAATGCCTGTAGACCATCTGTAAGGGCTAGGATGACGACATAAGCCCTCCCTCTGCTGCTGGAGACATCCTATGAACCTTGGAACATTTTCCAAGTGTGTGGTATATGTGTGGAGCTGGATGGGCATGGTGAACCAAGTGCATTATCCTCATCCAAAAGGTGGAGCACGAGCAATCTACGATTGGTGCTGAAGATCCATGAAGTGCTCTCTACTATGGTGGAGGACAATGGCTTTCAACGCTCACCCTACAAGTCATCCTAGATTCTGAGTGCTGGTTCTCTTTGGGTTTTGCTACAATATCCTAGATGAGCAGGAAGCAGAAGACGGTTGCTTTGAGCACCGTTGAGACCGAATACATAGCTACAAGTATGACCTCGTGTGAAGCTGCCTGGTTGAGGAAGCTCCTCAGTGAGCTGTTTGTACACATGATGGATACCACTGTGATCTTCTATGTCAACCAGAGGGGGATTCGATTATTGAGGAATCCTGTATGCTATGATCGCTCCAACATATAGACATCAGGTGCCACTTTATCTGGGATATGGTACATCGATGAGCAAGAAGGCTCCATTGCATTGGGACTGATGTGCAAGTCACTGACATTCTGTCGAAGCCCCTGAGAAAGGTCAAATTTGTGACTTTCCGAGAACGATAGGAGTCGTGGAGAGACTCTCTCCTAAGGGTCCTATATGATATGGACATTGAGCTCTGGGAGCTCTAGGGGGCTTGGGGGTACAATATGGAGCGATAAGCAACCATAGGGTGAGTGGTCCAACCTTCCCCTAGTGGTTTGCTATGTAGGCAGGATGAGTGGTTCATCCTTCTCCCGCTGAGACACAATCATCGGGTGAGTGGTTCAGCCTTCCCCTAGTAATCTGTTGTGTACAGGGTGAGTGGTTCAACTTTCCCTTGGGATACTCCTTGCGACATGTAGGCAGGATGAGTGGTTCATCCTTCTCTTGCTGAGACATCCTACCCATGCAGTCTGGGACTCATGGGAAGTACCTCTCATCTGGACAATGAATAGGGAAATGAGGATAGGGACCATAGTAGTACCGATGGACGCATTGTGTTACTACGATACTCCCTATGCTAGGATGATATTGATTTGGGATCAGTGAAACTGACTTCGGGTCAGTATGAGTGGTTTGAGACACTCTTGTGATATGGAATCAATGAAATTGACTTTGGGTCAGTAAGAATGATATAACTCACTCTCTTTTGGAATTGATATGGGATTAGTAAGAGTGGTATGACACATTCTCATCATACGGGACTGACTTTGGGTCAGTAGAGAATGGTATGAGACATTCTCGACCAATTCTTCTTCTTCATGGTTCAACAGAGCAAAGCAGTGCAGGGAACTGATGGCAGAGATAGTACAGTCTAGCAGATGGATCAACGAATGGAGTTCTCCCTAGTTGAGAGGGAGTGTTAAAATTCGCAACTAGGGCCAGACTCCATGTGGGTCATCTTATTTATGGTAGGTGATATTTTTCTTGTATTCCTCTCATCGAGAGGTGTAGGATTGATCTAAAGATCATCCGATTCCGATAAGTATTCATGGAGATATGAATTTATTTGTGTTATGGGACAATTCGTCAAGGTCGGCCAGAAACTAAACTGCCCCCACTTGTGCTCCATGTTTTAGTATAAATACAAGTGCCTTGCAAGTCATTTGTACACACAACTCTCTTGAAATTTCTTCTTCACAACTTGTTTTGGGTTTTAGTGGAGAGAAGAATCTCTAAGGGAAAAACACAGGTCTAGAAGGAGACCCTATATGCAGCAAAAGAAGAGCCCTAGATGCTGTTATAATGAAGCCTAACCGCAGTCCAATAAGGGAGATCTAGGACGCTGAAGGAGACCTAACAACTGACTCTAACGCAATCCTATCATGCCCTAGACGCGGGTCATATCAAGCCTTAGCTAAACACAACCATGCCCTAATCTATACGCTGTTTTGCAAGGGCTTGAGACAGCCCTTAAACGTAGCAAAAGGGATGCCCTGGCCATAATAAAGAGGCTCCTATACACTGCCCTAATCTATACGCAGCAAGGCCGCCCTAACCACAACAAGAGAATAACCCTAGCTGTAGCAGAAGGGACCCTATGACAATGTGAAGAATGAATGTGTTTGAGTGTTGGCATATGCTGTTAGTTAGGCATTGGGATGCTGCAGCTATGTTAGGGAGATAGGTAAAAGCATTGGGGTTGAAACTACCTCTAAGGGGTAGCATGGAGGGCAACATCTTTGTGGAGGACAACAGTAGTCATTAAGAGCAATTCTAGGCCAGTTTTGATGGGCTGTTAGGGACTGTGGTTAGTACCCTAATCAGTCCCAGAATTGCAACAGTGCACAGTAAGTACAACAGCATAATGATGTGATAGGTGGCAGCATGATGAAGGCAACATGGTGCAGTATGGTGTAACAATGGGACAACATGGTAATGATGGGCATATAGTAGCAACAAGGATGTATTGCAACAACAGGATGATGAGGTATTGCAACATGCATTTGGGTGCAGCATAGTGCAATGAAGAGCTCAACATAGTGCAGCATGAGGAGATGCTGTACAGTGATGGGTACAGTCATGATTAGTGAAGCAAGATGAAATGCAACATAGTGATGATGGGTGCAACATGGTGCAGTACAGTGAGGTGCAATATGATAATGAGGTGCAACACAATGATTAGTGAAGCAAGATGAAATGCAACATAGTGATGATGGGTGCAACATGGTGCAGTACAGTGAGGTGCAATATGATAATGAGGTGCAACACAATGATTAGTGAAGCAAGATGAAATGCAACATAGTGATGATGGGTGCAACATGGTGCAGTACAGTGAGGTGCAATATGATAATGAGGTGCAACACAATGATAGGTACAACATGTGTTGAAGTTTCTAAGTCTACTTAGTTAGAAACCCTCCATGCACTTTATCTGATTTATTCCTACCTACTTGTTCTGTTACTTAACAAGTTATTTACAATGTAAATACTGAAAATAAACACTAGTGCATGCTCAACATATTACAGATCAACAACTGAAGGAAATAGAAACAATCACACCAAATGACACCGTTATTTTTGGACCAATGTCCCCAGAAAAACCCAATGTGGGAAAATCGGTGCAACTATTTGAGGGTTTTCTTATTAAGCAATATCATAGTACAATCTGGGTGCTGAAACTAGCCTACCCAACAGAGAATTTCCTTGGCAGTAATAATACCTCTCAGTTTGAGACAAATTTCCCGGCTGAAACCTCGGATAATCCTTCCGATAGCTCCTCAGCTACAATCTGTGCCAGAAACCCCAGCGTCAGCGTTCCTGGACTACGTCAGCTCCTCTCTGACTAGCGCTGGCCTTGTGTCACCTCGGATGGGTCTGCGTCAGCCTTAGGAGGCCTTGCGTCAGCGTTTTGGCCTTCTGTGTCAGCCTTCTGGCCCTTTGTGTCAGCAACGCTGACCTCTGTGAAGCTCTGTGCAGCTCCCGACTACCTCTGCATGATCTCTAGCTACTACTGCATCACTCTCCCCAGCTACTACGTTGCTCTCTCGACAGTATCTCTACCTCTCTGTCTCTCTGTACTCAATGCCCCTCAGCTGCAACTCCGATCACTGATTCTATCTCTCTTAGCAAACCCCGTTCTAGAGAATAGAATGGCTGATCACTCTGGTGTTCTCGTTGACATATCAACGGCCGAGATTAAGTCCCTAATCAACGGCTAAGATTATCTGGCTTGATCCATGTCTTTTGGACCATTCTAACACAGTTTCATATTAATACACATTAATATTTTATTTTCCCTAAGTTTAGACTTAGTGACTCCATTAAAAATATTAATTATTTTAATACCTCCTAAACTGTTTAGAATCTATCCATACCCTTTCTGGGTATTGGAGATCTCATGTGCCCCAACCTCTCCACCAAATTTCATGGCTAGAGCACATCTGATGCTACCCCAAAGCAACAACATGGTGATGGAGTCACCTTGGAGAATCAGTTGAAGCAGCATGTCTTTAATTGAGTTCAGCTACCTCATGTATCATCTTCTTAGAGATGATCTATGCTCTTATTTGGATAAGTCAAAGTGTTGACTTCTGTTGTATATGTACTATCTCTCTCTCTCTCTCTCTCTGCTAAACCATTGAAGAACATATAGGAAGAATTGATCAAGGGTTTCCTCACATTGGGGTTTGTCCCTAGCTAGTGCCACATTTTGTGTCCTCTTGTCTTGGCTTGTCTTCTTCGATTTATGTTTATGTTCTATCTGCAATTTAAGATTATGCTGATGTGATTGCTAATCTGGAAAAGATATTGAGCTAACTGTGAAAATTGAAATAAATTGCTCTAAGCATAGAACATACCTAAACTCAACAGGAATCTATAAATAAGAGAGGGATAGAATCATTTTATCATCATTGAGTTGGATTGGAGTATCTCTGTTTTTTTTGAGCTGAGGCTCTAAGGGTTTTATGATCCGTTTTATCCTCGATTAGTTTCAGTGGAGATGATCCCACCCTAGCTAATCCCATTTTCATTCTGTCACAGTCTAATATCTTAAGATACCTCTTATCTATTTGGACAAGCGAGAAGGAGACTTTTCTGTAGTTAAGAATTTACTGTTGTATTCCTCTATCTACCCGAGCTTTTCTTAAGTTAATCGTCAAGTTCTGGAGGCAGCAAACATGGCCCAGCAATAGCAACAACCCTCTAGAACATCATCTGAGTTCGACCTTCCTTTCTGAGGTTATTGAGGCAACAATATAGCACTTTATGAGGTAGTGAATACCTCTTTTAGGGGATTGTGATCGCACGGAGCCTTGAAGGCCACTCCACAATAACACTGGCTCGGTTTTGGGACATTGGAACATCCAAAACAACCCTCCAAAACCAGCAGTTGTCACGTGAGGCAGCAACAAGATCAACACAGTCAAGGCTAAGGGAATTACTCCAACCACAGGTGTAGACTTCGGTCAGAGAAGGACAGTCATAAGCCCTTACCAATCTTTGTTGAAATAACAGGATCAATGCAGTCAAGGCTAAGGGACTACTCCAACCACAGGTGGAAACTTGGATAAGAAGGGGCTCTCACAAGCCCTCTTTGACAGCAAGCGACGCAATACAGATCGAGCATTAGTTAGACAATGAGTTGTTAGTTAACACAGTGACAACAAAATTGGATAGTGCTTGTTATTGGTAAATTACAGTTAGAATATTGATCTATTGAGATTACAATTGGAATTCTATTTGTGGATTATTGATTGCATAGGTCTACTTTTCAATGGACAATTAATACTAATAGTGGTTTGCTAAAGAAATATATGTCTGTTGAATAACTTTAGTACATTATATAGAAGGATACCTACTGTTATATGAGTGGATGAATGTGCACTGCTGTTATGATATATATAACCCTTTTTGATTTGATGAAAGCCATAGACAAGATTAGAACCCTAAGGGTGAAAATTCCTTAGGGACATTACAGTTGTATTAGAGCTGTCTGCTGCCAGCCTAGAGGGTTATGCGAAAATGTGGCAGCCAACATTAGTTTCACCCTTACAGAAGGAGCACACCAAGATTTTGCAACAATTTGAAGATCGTGCCAAGTACAAAAGAGAAATAGGAGAACGGATTAAAGCATGGAGAAAGGCACACCCAGATTAGCCTTCATGGCTATACCATCCTAAAAAAAAGAGATCAATCTCTTGAACCTGGTGGTATGGGAAACTCAAAATCTTTGCCTTATAGTAGTGATGGGGTTCAAAATAAATCTGGGAATGATGAATCTGAACAGTGTTTATCAAAAGGACATAATTCAACTAATGATGTTGAGTTGCTGTGTTTAGTTGATGAGTTTCAGGGAATTTCAAGCAGAAGCTTGAATTATCACTCTTTGGTCAAAGTTTGAAACATTTCAACCTGCATCTCTTTTGAGTTTAATCCCATCGTTAGGGTTAGCTCCGACATTCAGAATTTCAGATCAAGCACACCATGGAAGTACTCAGTCATTTGGATTGTTTCAATCTTCCACACCAACATTTGGACAATCAACACTAGCCTTTGGCCAAAGCACTCTTGTTTTTGGGAGCAACCTGTTTTCTAGCAGCACATCATCAATGATGTTGCAGAGCAAGCCAACGGGCCTTGCACAATCAACTCCTTCCTTGTTCAGTGGCTTTGAAACATCCAATCCTGCCCAGAAACCGGGTGTATTTTCTTTTGGTAATTTTGGCTTGTCACAACTAGTTGCTTCTGATGGTTTTGGTGGCATATCAACTCTAGCTTTTGGGTAGACCTTTGGGCAACCCACTCAGCAGAATATAATGGTTACCGCACCACAACCTGTAACAAATCCATTTGGAACTTTCTCGGCAATGCCTTAGATGTCTACAATAGAAGTGGGGAAACCTGGCATGAATGGCATGGGCAAGAACAGAGGAACTGCATTTTCACAACCACCTGTTATAGTTTATCTGCAAACTACATCAAAGGCAACGAATTAGACTAAATCATGGCAACAATTGTTTTCATGCACATCAGGTTCTTCCTCTGCACCATCTTCCCCGGATACTTGAATTCAATGGGATTGCAAACGTCTAGTTGAAACAGGAACTAGGCTTGCCTCATCGAAAGCACATTTATTGCGATTGTCTCCCAACAGTATTTATTTTGGATCATCTGAACCAGTAACACTTGATCCGACCTCTACACCATCAGTATTTAGCAACTTAGTGATTTCAGTTTCTGCTGCTTAATACATAAATTCAACTGGTACTTATCCACTTCTAGATAGTTTGCCTCTTGTCAACTTGATTACAAGAAGAATTGATACTTTTGAAGATCTGTCATATTTACCAGATCCACTCTCCTTGCAAAGACCTATTACAGAATCTCTGGATAATTTTCCTTTGGACCTTGGGACTGGGTTGCCTTCTGACACAGTGAGGCTATGGCCCTGTTACCCACCAAAAGTTGGTACCCCTAGGAGAACCTTTCTCCTAATCATCTTCTTTTAGCCGACAGCCAGCAGCCCCTGGCAACCACCTTGTAGCCGATGTGATGTGCCACTTTATCTTTGCCACCTGCATTAGTTGTATGTTTCCTTGGTCACTTGTCAAGAGAACATGCCAGAAGGTGGGCAATCCGGCCCAAAAGGTATGTTATTCATTGTGCAATCGGGTGCTTATGCTTGTTTTTCATTTGGGCATTTGGCATGGATTATTGGGTGACTTGGAAGAAGGAAGGGTTTTGACCATGGTTTTGTTCCCTCACCTTAAATGGGGGGTTAATCTTCAATCCTAGTCTAGTGGGACCTCCCTTAATGGCCCATGGATTTAGGAAGGGCACTACTTGGGAAACCCTGATTGAGATAACATAGTCCCGTTTTCACATTCCATATTTATCACTTCCCTCCATAAATGACGAGCCCTATACTCCACCTTCCTTCTTTGGGTCCACATGACCATGGGTCCACTGGGTTCTAGCACATCCCCTCTTCTTGTCCACATATCTGAGTCGGGTTTGGAAACGTTGCCCTGGAGATTGATGTAGCTAAAAGAAAGTTAAAAGCATATCATGGCCACAAGCAAGAAACAAAAGAAAAAGAAAATTATAAAATGCAAAAGATGGCCAATATATTAATATTAGCATGTGGGCAAAAGCCAAGCATGAGTTAATGTTGCCACATCACATCATAAAAGGAACCCTTGCATGTCCCAAATCCTGGTGGGCGATGAACTACCCCACTACTAAGGGGTTAACCACTACTACACATCATTCAAAGCATGCTCTCATTTCCTAGAGCTTCGAGTAGTAATACAAAGAAATGTCAAGAAAAAGAAAAAGGCTAGTAAGAGGGGTGGAAAAACAAAGGTCGGTGAACTCATGCATTCACAATTGCTACCTCCTCATATTTGTATGCCTAGAATGTGGATTTCCTCATCATTGCTACCCCTTTGACCATGGCATTTGGCCATGAGACCCCTTTATCCCCCTTCCATTCCATTATTATTCACATGCCATCTATTGACTGAAGGATGTACCTCTGACCTGTCTTTCCCCTTAGGGGTTGGGAGTGTTGAATAATGTAACTAGTTTGAATCATCATAATTGTTGTACTCATTTCAATATGTATCCTATGTAACAAACAAAAGAAGAAAAAAAAGTTATTATTTTAAAAACATGAGTTTCATGCTCATTATTGATGGTCTTCTAGGTAAAAGCATTTTCTTCATGCTTCTAGGGTTTGTTAGGTCTTAGGATTTATCGTCATGAGTCAAAGGAGTCAACATCATGTTTATAAGACCCTTCCGAGCAAAATGTAATTATAAAAAAAATATTTTTGAGTCTAGAAAGAGTCCTGGAAACTCCAAAAGTACAAGTCGACCCTGGCAGCTACAAGTTGACCTTAAGCAGGGAATTCAACCCCTTGAGAAGGCTATATAAAGGCGCAGTTCGACCTCATTTGTTACTCACTCACTCAAGAAGTTCGATCTCAAAAAGAAGTTTGATCTGTAGCTAGGAGAAGCAGAAAAGAAGAGCAAAGGCCTAGAAGGTAAGAGGAATCCAAGGAGGAAGCAAAATCTTTGTTTTTGGGCTCTTTTTTCTCTCACACGTGAAGTTTTACAGTTTTTGTAGCTATAAGGGAGGCCGAAATTGCAGGTCCGAGTTGTAGTAATAAGAAGTGCAATATCTTGTTGCTGGAAGGAAGAATACTCTATCTTGGCTTTGTTGACTTTGGGAGGAGCTATCTTGCTCAAGGAAGGTCTCAAGAAAAAGCTGGTTTATGGTTTCCACAGCAGCAACATGGCCGAAATTGCAGGGTCAAAGTTGCAGGACGAGTTACAGTATTACAGTTGGTCCGTCGAAGTTGCAGTTTGAAGCTGGTTGGTGTAGGATCAAGGAAGGACTTGTTGGAAGGGATGACTTGGTACTTGGAGAAGGACTTGGTCTAGAATTTGGTTCTTTGTTGTCTCCATGAAGCAGATTTTATAAGAAGAGAAGAATTATCTGGGTTTTTCCCCTTTGAGGGTTTTGCCCTGGTTGAGAGCTAAAATTTTGTTTCCTCTGTTGCTACTGTTTCTGTTCTTGATACATGTTTGATGAAAAGATCTAACTAAAAAAACTCAAGAAGACTAACTAAGTTCACAAGAAAATATTAAGGTTAAGGAAAATCAGAATTAATAGTTGCCACATTGCATTTTCCAACATGGTATTAGAGCTAAGGTGAACAAGAAGGCAACTAGAAGGATCATCGTCTGGACACAAAGAAAGGTTTGTTTGTCAAGGGGAAGGAGAAAGGAGATCTATTAATCTAAAAGAAACATGTCATCTAAAGAAGGCTTGAAGAGGAAGACTAAAATAAGGTTGTGAAAAGGACCTAGTTGTAGACTCATTGGTAAACCTCTTTGAAGGAAGCATCAGAGGATCTTGGTTTCATTCACCACTCTTGGAAGCTGTTGGAAGAATCCTAGGAGACATCTTTCAAGGACATTATTGAAATCTCTTCAAAGATCTTGAAGGCATCGAGAAGATTGAAGACATCATAAAGGAAAAGGAGAATCTTGGTTATCAAGCATCATATTATTATTCCATTTCTCAATCTACAGGTCATATGGGTTCTTTTTGCAAGGAGAGCAATAAGCTTGTTGGGGCATCGAATTTCCCAGCATGAAAAAGAAGGATTGACTTGGCACTCACTGAACATGAGGTAATGGAATATGTTATTTGGTAAATTGCTGAACCTAACAAAGACAAGACTCAAGGACTAGCAAAGTACAAGAAAGGAGAAGTAAGGGCACGAAAGATCATAGTTAAATCCATTAAGGATCCTCTTGTTGCATTTGTTGCAAATTTGAAACTTCTGAGGCTATGTATGGCACGCTAGTGAATTTGTACTCTGTAAGTACATCAAAACAAAAGATGTCTTTGTGGAATAAGTTATATAAAATGAAGAAGTCAAAGATGAGGATACGACATCCTTTCTAATGAAGATCTTTCAATTAAGAGACCACTTACAAGGGTTGGGAGAGACATTTTATGATTCAGAAATGATGGTCTTTGTATTAAATGCATTGCCACTGGAATGGAGCAGTTTTGCAACAAGCAGATACTCTAAGAAAGATTCAACTCCCTTTGATGAGTTGTGGGCTCAATGCATTTTGGAAGTATCTAGAATCAAGGTAAAGGATGACAATGGAGTAGATGAACAGTGTCAAGTCTTTCTAGTGAGAGTCAAGAAGCTGAAGAAAGAAAAGTTTGGAAAGTCCAAGAAGAAACATATGTCAAAGGTTCAATGCTTTAAGTGCAATGAGTTTGGACACTTTAAGAGGGAATGTCCAAGCTTGCAGAACAACAAGAGAAAGGAAAGAAGCGAGGCCCATGTTGCTTAGGAAATGGGAGAACCTGAGAAGAAGCCGAGGAAGGAAGATGTGAAAGATATTTACTATTAATGAAGGCACCTTTTCTTATAGGTTTCTCATGAAGATTGATCTTTCCTTTAGATAGTATGCATTATTGTTTAGAAGAATCTTGTTTTGTAGATAGAAGCATGTGATAGTAAGAGTCTACTTGATTAAGTTGCTTTGTAGAAATCATCTAGTCTTTAAAGAAAGATATATAGACCATTTTGCATATTGATCATCCAGGCATTGTCTAACTTTATGTTAGAAGCAGTCATCTTGCTAAAGTGGATCAACATGATAATGTAAGAACCATCATTTTGGAAGGTTCTTGGAAGAAGCATTATGACAAGGTTAGTATACATTCCATATAGCATGGAAACAATACTTTTAAAGGGATGAAGGAATGAAATGGGTCAAGTTGTAGGTCCATTATGAAACATATAACTAGATGATAGAATAAGAAGCATAGGAATTGAAAGTAACTCTTATGTAGGATTCGTGTTTACAGAATCTTGGAAAAATTGGCTATGAAATATGCTTAGTGAAATTGTTCTTATCGTTATTTAATGTGACTTACTCAAGAATGAATAAAGATTAAGACTTTCTCTAGATTATATATAGAATAATGATTAACATCCAGTATAATCTCCAGAAGAAAATTGTAAACTTGGTAATCGAGTTCGATTCCTAGGCACTTTGATGCATGAAGGAAGATTTGATTGGAGATTGACCATGAGGATGTTGATGAATGGATGAGAAGGTCATCATGATGAAGTAAGTCTAATTTTATTTTTATTGTTGTTTATCTAGTTAACATACTATTTTGCTACTTGGAAGCATGTTGTAGGAATATAAGATGACAGATGAGGCAAGCTCATATGTACAGATGGAATATCGAGGAAAGCTGAATGTTTGACATTTGGAAACTCTAAATTCAAGACCTACTCATCTTGAAGGTAACAAGATAACCAGATGGTCAAAGGAGACCACTTTCATGAGGAAGCTATGATCAACTTGAAGTTTGGAAAGGCTCAATGCAATAATGCAATGCCTTCATCTATAATGTCAAAGATGAAAGTGATGAAGTAATAAAGTTGACCTTGATCTTGTCACAAGATCAAAGAGTAAAGATTGCTCCATGATACCTCAGAAGGAAGCGGGCTTGACACAATGAGATTTGAAGGAAAGAGAGAGCAATATAGCTATGAAGAACAAATAGCTAGTACTTTTGAAGACAAGGTATAAGGCTTGTGGTGTTAACTTCTTGGTTTAAAAGGAAGTCAGGAATCTCCTCTAGTTTTGAGAGGGAGCAAAAGAAGTCTCCTTAAAAGGAGAAGGGATTTGTTCTCTAATCTAAAAGAGAATAGGATATCCTCTCTGGTTGAGAGGGAATGATGATGGATATCACATGTGCATTCTCTTCTTCATGTATCATAGACCTTGAGGAAAGAATGGTGGAGGATTGGATAAGCATCTGTGGTTTCCTTGAGGGTGGACAATCCAAGAAAGGAAAGGTACTGACATTCTTTGAGAATAGGACATGTATCCAAGATAAGAGTGGTCAAAGAGGACCAATATTCTTTGAGGATTCATGAATGGAAATTCAGGATAAGAATAGTCCTAAAAGGACATACCTTGTGAACATCCGGATGGGGTATGCACCTTGTAGAGGTAGTGCAATATCACATGTAAAGCCTCCCGGCATAAGGCTCTTGAATGAAATAGAGTGTGTCTAGTTGGGCCTCAAAGACAGTGCTGATTGATCATAATGTTGATGCTTATAGTTGGCTTATCAATCCGACTCTTGTTATGAGAACTCTTCACTTTGAGAACGATGTTGTACTAGGTATACAATTATGAATGCCTCCTTAGTTGAGAGGGAGTGTTGAAGAATGTAACTACTTTTGGTCTTCATTATTGTTGTACTCATTTCAATATGTAGTCGATGTAACAAACAAAAGAAGAAAATAAAAAGTTATTATTTTAAAAGCATGGGTTTCATGCTCATTATTGATCGTCTTCTAGGTAAAAGCATGTTCTTCATGCTTCTAGGGTTTGTTAGGTCTTAGGATTTATTGTCATGAGTCAAAGGAGTCAACATCATGTTTATAAGACCCTTCTAGGAAAAATGTAATTGTAAAAAGAATTATTTTGGAGTCTAGAAAGTCTTGGAAACTCCAAAAGTACAAGTCAACCTTAAGGATGGAATTTGACCCCTTGAGAAGGCTATATAATGGAGCAGTTTGACCTCATTTGTCACTTACTCAAGAAGTTCAATCTCATAAAGAAGAAGTTCGACCTGTAGTTGGGAGAAACAAAAAAGAAGAGCAAAGGTCTAGAAGGCAAGAGGAATCCAAGGAGGAAGCAAAAATCTTTGTTTTTGGGCTCTATTTTCTCTCACACGTGCAAGGTTTTAGGGTTTTTGCAGCTGCGAGGGAGGCTGAAATTGCAGTTCTGAGTTGCAGTAAGGCGAAGTACAATATTTTGTTGCTGGAAGGAAGAGTACTCTATCTTGGCGTCGTTGACTTTGGGAGGAGCTGTCTTGCTCAAGTAAGGTCTCAAGAAAAAGTTGGGTTAGTATTTTTGTAGCAGCAACAAGGCCAAAATTGTAGGGTCAAAGTTTGTAGGACGAGTTGCAGTGGTAGGTCGAAGTTGCAATTTGAAGCTTGTTGGTTTAGGTTCAAGGAAGGGCTTGTTGGAAGGGTTGACTTGGGACTTGGAAAAGGACTTGGTCTAGAGTTTCCGTCTTTGTTGTCTCATTGAAGCAGATTCTATAAGAAGAGAATTTTTTTCGGGTTTTTCCCCTTGGAGGGGTTTTTCCCTGGCTGAGAGCCTAATTTTTATGTCCTTTGTTGCTATTGTTTATGTTCTTTATATTTGCTTGATGAAAAGATCTAACTAAAAAAACACAAGAAGACTAACTAAGTTCACAAGTAAATATTAAGGTTAAGGAAAATTAGAATTAATAGCTGCCGCATTGCATTTTCCAACAGGGATCACCTAATAGGGTTGTTTATTAGCCACTCCTACCGAGGGAGGTAACACTATTACGTGATTAAAGCCCCAAATTTGGAAGCGAAGCCCTGTATGAAGTGTCAATTTGCCCCTTACTAACAAGCTTGGTTCACTTAGATGCACTAATAATTATTGCACCTAATGGTGAAGATGCAACATTGGACATTGTGTGTGATTGGCAGGTGGTTTTCATCATGGGCTGGGCAACTTAACTGGGGCCCAAGTCCATTAGAGGAGCATTATGACACTCTACAAGTGAACTGTTGAGAGCCATCAGACTCCTATCACTTGCAGAGCATCATTCCACTCCATGGGCACCTACAACACCCCAACAACCGACGCTTTTAAGTTTTGCCTTGCATTATTGATGAGATGATGCAATTGGACCAGTGCGCCCCAACCGTCTTAGCAGTGCACACATGGTTTGGTAGCTGATATGAGGCCTAGATGAGATTTGTCTCACCCCTTGAGACATGGGAGGGCTAGCACCATCCTCTAAGCCCTCAACGTTGGAGCAGAACCAAGCTATTTCATCACCATAACACCCATGACATCCATGTTGTGCCCTAAACACAAAACTGGGGTCCAAATGATGATTTGCTTGGAGATTTAGGGGCCAACCCCTAGATCATAATTTTTGGAGTCCTCTACACTTGACTTGGCATCAAAGGAGCCCAAAGCATGCATGAAATCAACATTTTGGCCTCTTTGTGGGTTGATTCTTATGCTTTAACATTGGCTATGAAGTTGGTTTATAACCTCACCCAAAATTTGCCCATTATTCCATAATGTGAGGGGCTTTAGGCTAAAATTAGAGAACATTGGACATGTATAAATTAGAGAGGGATCATTTCACTCTTTCATCATCATCACTTGGAGAAATTGGACCTCTTAGGAGATCTCACACTTGTTTCCTTGGCTATTGGAGTATCTTGGATGCATTTTGATGTTTGGAAGCTACCTTGGATTGTGTTTGGAGCTATTTCTTTGGTGAATGGATGGATATACTACATGCTATCTTGTAAGATTTTCGTTTTGAAATTGTCTAATGTTTGGAATTGTTGCTTTTAGATTATGCTAGTTTATGCCCTAATTTGTTGAAAATCAATTTTGAATAGCTATCTAGTTGAGAATTGCATATGTTACTCAATGTATAACATGTAATGAATGTTCCTAGTGGAGGAATTCTTAATAAATCTCCATCAAATTCCATTTTCCTTTGAAGTGGGTAATTGTTGGGAATCGATACCTAGGGCATCAATTTTCGACCTCCTTATAGACATCCTTGACTCCATATGCCTAAAGGACAAGGCACTAGTCCAAGTCCTTGGTGATCATCCTTATTTTTCATCCATAAATTTTCCTCTTAAAATTTTGGTCCTCTTAAGGCTAGGATGTCTAACTAGGGCTTAGAGCGAAATCCTTTGGGAGAGGTTTTGCTGGAACTTGAGAGCCTAAACATCAAGTGAAGGGCCTTGGCTACTTGACCTCTAAATTTGGTGGGCATCCACTTAAGTTTCCTCCAAAAAATCTCTTGCCCTAGGTGTTTCCCTAAGAGGGAAACCCTAGTTTTTCTTTCTCAGTCTGGGGACTTCCTTGAAGGTTGTATGAACTTAGTACTTGTTGAAGTATATCATAAGAAGCCTTTTCTCTCCATTTCCTTGACCTTGGGGGAATGCCTAAACTCTAGCAAGATCAACAAACACTAGGTCTTGTGCATTTTATTCCTAGGTCTCTTATAGAAAATGTATTGCTCCTTTGCTTATCACCTCATACCTTAACGTTAGAATACCTTTCATAGGTGATCCTATCCTACCGGGACTCCTCCCATTGGGGAAAATCTGTAAAGAGTAGGGGGCCTTGGTTGTAGTGATAGTGTGCCATTGTCCTATTGTTAGCACTTAGTCTAGCTGTTTGTCTTGTAGGGTTTCCCTCTCCAAGGTCTGCTAGATTTTGTGGTAATATGCCCTATATCTGCTCCAATCAGTAAATCGTCTATCGAGTGTTCTTTGTTGAAATTCTTGACTTCGGGAATTGTTGATGAGGTGCACTGTGCTGGAGACCAACTTCCTTGATCACACAATGATAGGATTTATCATCATTTTCATTGGATGGTCCAAATTGTACATTTGAACATGGATAGTGGCAGATGTGGGACACACCATAGGTCAGGCAACATGAGGTTGGTGTTCTAAGGGAGCCATCTAATTGGGAGCCATCGGAATCACTTATTTCTTTTGGTTCCAATGAGTGTTGCACTCTTAAATTTAGAAAGAGTTATCACCATCTAGAAGGCCAGCCAATAAATAATAGGACTTAAGAGTCTTTGAAGCAGGCTAGTGAGAAACTCAGTGAATGTGGCACTGAGGATGTTAAATTATGGACGAGCATTCGTCACCTAGCATTTATTGCTGCAGATGAAGACATGAGGCTTGAAGCAGATGCAACTTTAGCAACATTGGAGGAAAAGAACTTTAAAAGCATTGAAATTAGACACCAGGAGACAAAGACAAGTTGTTTGGCAGATTCTGAAAACTCGCCAGTAAGTGATATTACTGAAAACCTAGGGCGAATGGAAGTAGCTCCAGATCCAGATGCCAAGGATGTCCTGGAAAATTATGAATATATCAGACTTAGCTCTAATGGAGTGCCCGATTTGGAAATGACTGCAACATCGAATTCTGATCTTGGACAATCAGATGAAAGCGTGAGATCAAGCAAAGGACACTGTTTGGAACCCAAACCCTGTGAGAAGAAACCTGAAGAAGTTATAGCCCACCTCTATATGATAGAAGATTTAATGGATCATCGAATACAATGCTTACATCCTCGGCTCCAGGCAAATCCTTGGATGAAAACAGAAGCACTCTTAGAGAGATTGGATGGGGAGACAAGAAAAATCAATCTGACCTGTCCATACAGTCCAAGAGCGATACTGCTTACCCAGTGAATAATGTTGGACAAAGACAAAGGTTAAAGAAATTGATGAGAAGATAATTCCAGATTCAAAATAGAATTGAGCACGAGAGTATGATTTTACAGGCAAAAAGACAGTGGTTGCGAGATATGAAAGAGTCATTTGGCCACATTGATAGAATTCAAGAACATAATAAATTTCTGGATCAAGAATTGGATTCCCTGAAAAAGCAGATCCTTCAAGCAGAAAGGAGTGTGCTGGCCATTAAGAAAGAATTTAGTAACTTGAACTTTGGTTTAAGGCAATTACAAGGTCAATGGATTGATGCAGATTCTGTTTGGAAAAAACCATTGAAGACTCCAAAAAACCAGGAGGATGAGATATTTGCTGAATTGGTTCACAGAATTGGTGCAGCATATCAGGACTGCTTTACAGAAGTGGTTAGGAGGAGGTATTTGAAGAAACTGTATATAAGGCAGGCAGGCTAAGGGAATGAAAGGGTGGCTAGAATAAGAGAGACTGAAGTAATCAGACCAGAACAGCTTTTAAAACATCTTCTTGCACATATTTGTCGGGAATCAGGATGTCCTAGTAGCTATGGGGTTATCTGACAAACCAAGTCAGTGTGTTGTTAATATAGTACCATTCAACACCAACTTGACTAACATTGATGTTGGTAATCTGAAGTGCTTGGCTACAGGGGTTTTAATATGGTCATTGCCTAAGGATGATCATAATCACAGTAATTATCATTCAGTCTCAAAAGAAGGGGATTCTATAAATGCTGGTAAAAAATATGAACCCCAAATAATTGATGAAGGATGTGTTAGTGATAAAATTGTTGGAACAAGTAAAATGAAGGTTGGAAATGCATGGCTGAAATTAGAAATTGCTTCAGCAGCAGCACATATTTGTACTTTTGACTCAGAATTGATCTATGATTCAGTGAATGAAAACAATGACTATTGTATGATGGCATCTTCAGCATCAGAAACCAGCATCGTGGCTGATCGGTTGCAAGAAATGAGGATGGGTGCTGGTGTTCTTGCTTTGGCAGCTGCAAAGGAAACTGTAAAGATTGAAGGGAGGTTCTCATTTCTGAAAATAGGAGGATAAATTTTGCAGCACCTGAACTTGCAATTGCTTGAGGACAAGCAATGTTGGGAAGGGGGGACTGTAATGTTCCCTATTGATTAATTGCCCAAGGGAGGACGAAATAGCCTATCCAACCTCGTAGGCAATAGTTGATGAAAAGGGGAAACCCATTATCCAATGTTTTGGGGCAACATTGGGTAAATTTGGGGTGTCGGGGACAAAAAGCTAGAATTGGGGGTTAAACTTGTAACCCCTCAAAATAAAATAAGGACAAAAGCCCCATAGGGAATCTATAAAAAAGTGAGAGATAAAATGACTTTATCATTGTTGATTTGGATTGGAATATGTGTTTTTCTTGAGCTTAGGCTCTGAGGGTTTTAAGGCCCCTTTTTCCCTTGATTAGTTTCGGTGGAGATGATCCCACCCTAGCTAATCCCATTCTTTTCATTCTGTTGCAGCTTGATATCTTTAGATACTTCTTATCTGATTTGGCAAGCGAGAAGGTGACTTTTCTGTAGTCCAGAATTCGCTGTGGTATTCCTCTATCTACCTGAGTTTTCCTGCAGTTAATCGTCAAATTCTGGAGGCAGCAAACTTGGCCCAGTAATAGTGACAGTCCTCTAGGGCATTATCTGATTTTGACCTTCCTTCCCGAGGTTATTTAGGCAGTGGTATAGCACTTTATGGGGTAGCGGATACCTCTTTCAGGGGTCTGTGATCACATGGAGCTTTGAAGGCCTCTCCGCAACAAAGGCTCGGTTTTGGGACAGCGGAACACCCAAAACAGCCCTCCAAAACCAGTGTTTGTCACATGAGGCAGCAACAAGATCAGCACAGTCAAGGCTAAGGGAATTACTCCATCCACAGGTGTAGACTTGGGTCAGAGAAGGACTGTCATAAGCCCTAGTCAGCGGTTTGTTACATTGATGCAGTCAAGGCTAAGGGACTACAACCGCAAGTGGAAACTCGGGTAAGAAGGGGTTGTCACAGGCTCTCTTTAACAGCAAGCGAAGCAGCACAGATCAAGCATTAGTTAGACAGTGAGTTGTTAGTTATGACATAGTGACAACAGAATTGGATAGTGCTAATTGTTATTAGTGAATTACAGTTTGAATATTGATCTATTGAGATTACAGTTGGAATTGTATTGGTGGATTATTGATTGCATAGGTCTGCTGTTCAATGGACAGTTAATCCTTACTTATAGTGGCTTGCTGAAGAAACATATGGCTGTTGAATAACTTTAGCGCATTAAGGATACCTACTGTTATACGAGTGGATGAATGTGCACTGCTGTTATGATATATATAACCCTTTATGATTTATTGAAAACCCTAGACAAGATTAGAACCCTAAGGGCGAAAATTCCCTAGGGACATTACATCTAAAGGGGTTGGCAATTGGTTGACTTACTGTTATTTGTAGAAGGCTTCATATTATTCTTATGTTGTACATTTTGATTCAGCTAATGAGATTATTGAGATGATTTATTGCATAATATATTCATGCCAATTGTTTTGTGAATGCTTTTAATTTATGTATGAGTTAGCTAACTTATTTTATTGCATGATAAATTAAATAATTTGTCTGTTATGTTAAGGTTGTGGTAATTTATTTTGTGGTTGCTCTAATTTTGCTAGTGCACTCCCATGTGTGTGCCCCCTCTTGTAGTAGCATTAGGATCAATGATCTAGTACACATGCTAGTTGCAAGGGAACAATTCCTTGGGCTTGGAAAATCTGTTCCCAGCATTTCTGTGTCATTGGGAACTTGGAAGTTGGAGTCAAACACTCCAGAATAGACGAGAGTATTTAAAGGGCTTTGAGGTAGTTGAGCTGCTCTTGAGGGTGTTACCAGGCCGTTCCAGTGGTAGAGAACGTCTAGACACTCCTGGATAATTGCGAAATCCTATGTATTCCTTATTGTGTGGCACCCAAAAGACTTCCAAAAACCTTTTAAGCCTTGTTTCAGCACCACAAGTTGAGCCCCACAAATGGCCAACAAGGTCTAAACGCTCAAATACATCAATATAATTATACAAAAATAAAACAAAAAAACCATCCGTAATATACGAGGAGGTCATGAGATGTTGATGACAAGGAGGTCTAAACACTCTAAAACATCAAATACAAAAAATAAAACAAAAACCCATCCATAATCTACAAGAGGTCATGAGATCTTGTTGACAAGGAGGTCTAAACACCCAAAAACATCAATATAATGATACAAAAATAAAACAAAAACCCATCCGTAATCTACAAGGAGGTCATGTGATGTTGATGACAATCAAATGATATATATCTTCATTTTTAATGCAGTGATGGGTAGAATTAAAGAGGGACTAATCCTTTGATAGGAGATCTCACATTTTGATTTGGTTTGTCTGGTTTGGCAACTGATTACTTGAAACTACGACCATAGTTTTCAGCCAAGGATTATACAATGATCATGAAATTTGTTGTAGAGAGGATTACAATGATATAACCCACAATGTTGAACTGTAGAAATCAATCTTGAGTACGATGCCTATAGGCCTGTATATCAACTAAGCGTCCTTGACCGATCACATGTGTATAACAAGGAGTTTCCTTTATGCCATCATGTACTTGTCATTGTGTGCTATGCTTTCCGCAATGTTTGCTAGTTATGGGGCACATGGTTGTGCGCTATGCTCTCTGCAATCTTTGCTAGTTATTGTTCATGAGAAGAACTCTTGAAGTAAATCTGCATACAAGCAATAGGGAGATTTTAACAGCAAAAAGAGGACTTAAAATTATAGAAAATCTTGTAATTGTTGCTTAATATCTTAAATTTTGCAGGTTTGTAGCTTGAGTTTTACTTCCCTTCCTGGGTACTTAGTTTTCATTGGATAGAGTTTGCAGCTATCTTGAAATTAGGTGATTAAATTTTCAGGCTCCATACATAGTTTTGTCGTTTCCACATGCAAGGTGCTTAGGAGTCTCGTAAAAGCGGAATTGGTTCTATGACATCCTATGGCAGAATGCTTTATCCACCTTGTTTTTAACTTTTCATGTTGTCATCACAATCACTTTGTTTTCCTGCTGTTGTTGCCTATATATCATAAATTTTGCAGGTTTGTAGCTTCACTTTACTTCCCATCCTGGGTACTTAGTTTTCATTTGATAGAGTTTGCAGCTTTTATAAATTACATGCTTAAAGTTTTAGGCTTCATACATAATTTTGGCGTTTCCACATACAAGGTCCTTACGAGCCTCATAAAAGCGGAATTGGTTCTATGATGTCCTACTGAAAAATGCTTTATCCACCTTGTTTTTAACTTTTCACGTTGTCATCACAATCACTTTGTTTTCCTACTGTTGTTCTAATTAGAGGGAATGGATGGAAGATTCTATGTTCCCTGCTTTTCATGATTTTGGTACATATAGTTCATCTTCTAGTGACTTTTTGCGTATATATCTTAAATTCTCTACTTCCCATCCTAGGTACTTTATTTTCATTTAATAGAGTTTGCAGCGTTTGAAATTCACATGCTTAAATTTTCAGACGTCGTACATAATTTTGTGGTTCCACATGAAAGGTGCTTAGGAGACTCATAAAAGCAGAATCAGTTTTATGACATCCCACTGAATAATGCTTTAAATGATATCTTCACAATCACTTTGTCTTCCTAATGTTGTTGTAATTAGAGGGGATCCATTGATGGATAGGGAATTTAGTAGCTTCAGATATATTGGTTCCCATGAATGTAAGATTCTATGTTCCCTGCCTTTCATGATTTTGGTACAAATAGTTCATCTTCTAGTGACAGCTACAGTAATTTATAGCAAAGGGAGGAAATCTCTAGGGTATTTTATTTGCCTTAGGTTTATGGGTCCTGTGAGTGGGATTATCTTAGTTTGTTGTTTTCCCTATTTTTTCCAAAATTTGTTACTTTATTTATACTTCATTTTAATGTGTTTTATTATTGCCTCTACCGACTTGTCATTTTCTGTGAATTGGGGCAAACTTGCAAAGCTTCTAGTTGTTTTGGACAGTTGTACCTGTGTTTAGAACATTCCTGTATTCTGGAATCTTGTGCAACATAGGCACACACATATCACTGATGTTGGAGCAACACACAAATTTATGTTAGCTTTTGGGGTTACGCAAAATGTTTACACCATACTTGGGGGTGCTTAATGTGATGTGGAGTACATGGTGTGTTGAGTACCCTTGGTTATACATTACCAGACATGCACATTGGGGATAACTGACTCATGGATTGCTATACTTTGGCTCGAGGTTTATATGGTGCACTTTCTTACAAGTTGGAGATCTACATGGCATGGTGTCATTCTTCATGAGGTGCACATAGAGGGCTTGGTTGGTTGCTTGGGAGAAGGACCTACTTTGAGGAACATTGGGCATTTAGGAGTGTGTTGAGCCCTAGGTAGCATGGAGACACTTGGTAAAAGTTGAAACACGGGCATTCTTCTTGACATCATTATTTTCACATATAGATTAGCTAATTTGCTTCACACTTTCTAACCACTTTCTAGGTCACTTACATGGGACACAAGTCATCATGAATTTTATTGGATAAGATTTTTACAGCATCCTAAAATTTCTTCAAGTGCACATTTCTAATTCTTTTAGTTTTATGTTTGATTTCTTGGCCTTTAATGAGTTTCCATAAACCTCTACTTGTTCTACTTTGATCCTGAACTTACAGATTTTATACTGTCCAACTTACATTGAAGAATAAATCTCGCTAAGGATGCCAAGTTTCATATTTGATGTTAAACAATTGAGTCTTGCAAATTTTATCACAAGAAAGATGTTTTGCATTGTGTTATTGAGGCAACTTGATAATTTGAATGAACCATGGAAAGTAATTCTGTATGTGATTTTCAATATATTTGCAAAATTTCAGAAACCCCCATTTTGAGAATAAGGTATAACAAGAATAATTTTAGCTTGTTTTTAGTGTCTTGGGTTAACTTTTTTTTATTAGAAGGATGTAGGATGTGAACCATAGACTTGAACCAAACAAGCTTGTTAATACTCACAGCACAAAAGCACATAGGGCTAGGCCAAACTGTGGACATCATGCACCAGAAAGCATTTGTTGACCAATATTAGAGCTCTGCGCATGTTTGAAACTCAGTTAACCTGCCTAGCGTGGCTTGTGGGAAATTCTGTTATAGGCTAAGGAGTATAGGGGCAGTCCCTCAAACTCAACCCTGGGCCTCCTCAGTGACAGACCACAGGTGTACCTCGCTGACTGATGGCAGGTCTACTGATTCTCCTGATACCAGCAAAACCAAAAAAAAAACACATCCACAGTTACAATCAATTTCATTTACAAAATAAAAAATTAGTATATTTTCCTCTTTACCAAGGACCATAACAAATTAGAAAAAAGATAGGGCCACAACTTGAATTAAAAAAGACGTCCTTGTTAAAGCTTTTGTGTCTAAACAGAGCTAAGGGTTTTCAGGGGTCAATAAAACTACTGGAGTAGTCCATTTTAGATGCGATGAGTGGAGCAATCACATCCAAACCTACTACAAGAAGAGACAAAATAAATTTCAAAGGTTGCAGGGACTGTGGGCCATAGCACAATTGTGAAGACGATAAAGAGGAGGCTTCACTTCCTGAATCAAGCAAACAAACTTTTATATATACAGAGGGAATTGAATATTGCAACCAAACAAAATGGATCAAAATTTAAAATGGCCTAGGGTGAGAGAATGACATCTGAAAAATGATTTAGAGTTTGTAGAAGCCTCACCCATCCTCGACTAGGTTGCCAATATTGTTGAAGCGATAACTTGTTGACCATAGCTTAGAATCGTGAACTTGAATATGTGTTGGAAAGCTTGGAATGAGCTCTACAATGCGAAGGAAAGTACAGACTCCTTTCATATGAGTTGGAAAACTTGAAATGAGCTCTACAATGCCACGAAACTACAATCTTCTTTTATGGTGTCCTGTGCTCCAAAAATTAACTTGAAAGTTTTATGGTGTCCTGTGCTCCAAAAATTAACTTGAAAGTTTTATGGTGTCCTGTGCTTCAAAAATTAACTTGAAAGGCCTGAAATTACATATTTTAACAGAAAAATTAAAATTTGGAATTTGCCAAATATTGCCCAAAATGGCCCCAGCGGTCACTTGATCACATGCACATGAACATAGCAATGAGAAAACGGGTCTATATTCCCAATGAGGGGCCCTGAGCTTTGATCCCTTGTTAGAAACTTGAATAGATGAGGCGCACAAATGAACAAGGATGTGTTTATAGTGGAACCCTAATAGAAAAAACCATCATCAATTTTTTTCTCACTTCAAAATGTTTGTGTAATAGTCTTATGACCAAGCGATCTCAAATTGTTTCCCTCTCCCATTTTCATAATGTTTTAAGTGTGCACCACTAATGCAATCTGAACATTATATCAGATCTGAATCATAAATTTAGCCTATACATTTAACTTAGACTGCATGATTACTTAACACTGATATTTCAACAATGGAAACAATTTTGTTTAGACAAAATGTTTTTAGTTGTTGTTGTGTTTTTTTTTTGAATTTGACTACGAAATTTATCAATGTTTTTTTCAATGTCTGCAGTTTGAGAATGGAGTTGGACAACATGCGATTTCTATCACGCACAGTCAGGAAATTATTAATGTGGAGGATCTACAAAAGAGATCAGAGCAAGACACAAGATTAGGAGGCGGTGAGGGAGATACCCAACATGTTAAACATAAAGGGGTCGTACTAGAACCTCTTACTGGTATGTGGAAACGGGATAAACTTTGATATTGCATTTTTGAATGTTGGTTATAGATATGAAGGAGATTTTTTTTTAATGGAATATGTTGCAGGCACGACACGCAAGTCAATGACCGAGGAACAAATAGCGATGGTTTTGAGAGACATCACGAGAGGGTTGGTACCTATTGGCCTTGAGGATCCTAAATGGCCGTCTAGTGCTGGAGAAATGACTCATACTTTCGCCCCAGTTGTCAAATTGGTTGATGACTATAGGGCCATGAAGGAGGAGGTAGAGAGATTACGCATCAGAGCGATTACGCTACAAGAAGCCATGAACTTATCGGGTCGAGAGGGTGGTCCAAAGCTATTAGCCTAATTATTTTGCGTAGATAGATGTACTAGTACAGTCCTTTAAGATACTTTGAACTTGAGAACTTGTCTCTTTGTATGTGATGTTTTGGGTTGCGAAAATGATTTTTTATGTTACAAATATAATAAATAAAGCGAGAATGAGTATTCGTGAGGTGGAATTCCAGTGAATGATGTATATGTGCACTTTGAATATATTTTTGTTTTGAAATGCAGTTTGCTTATTATGTTAAACATAGGACAAGTTGACATCTAACATAACTCACGTTAAATAACAAAAGAACAATGGCAAGAAAATACACATGGAAAACATATATAAGCCTATCGAGTGAAGAAATGTAGTGAAAGTGCATTTCTGATTTGTATATTTTTAAATTTCTATCTTTCTTTGCAGATTGGAGGTTTAAGAGTTCTACATATAATCCAGAATGAAGAGATTCATGGAGAATTGGTCTTTGATATATGACATTGTAATGCAGTTTAAAAAAACCTATGACATCGGAAAGATGTCAGAGAAAAGATAGGAAAAAGGAAAATTTTAAAACTAAAAAATGGATTAACATATATTTAGACAAAATAAATGGAAACCTATTAATTTATCTTTAGGAGGAAGTTAGAGCTGAAAATGAGGAGGTGGTTGCTTCTTTTGATGATTTCGTTTAGGTATTGTTGTCGCCCATGTTGTACATGCGTGATAAAAGCCCCAATCCAAAATGCACAATTTAATGGGAACCTTTTAGGAAGGTAACCTATTGTCACTTCGATAACCTGTCCTTTCACTTTAGGTCGAACAAGGCTTCCCTACTAGGATCACTAAGGCTTAGTCAAAAGAGAACAAGATGATGTCAATAAAAGCCTCAGTGAAATGTTTTTCTAGGAGATTTTTTGGGTTTTTTGAAAAAGAAAAAGGTGATGGAGAAATATGAAGATTAGTGCCAATATTCTCTCAAGGCTATGGGGTCAAGAGGAATCAATTGGTAAGATGAGATCAAGAAGAAATCCCTCTTAGGTTGGTTAATTGGTGCTTGTATAATAAGGCAAGAGGTTAGAATTCGATAGCTAAATTAACCCCCGGGTTAATCAAAGAAAATCATGAAATTATGGCATCACTAGAAGGGATCCCTCCAAGTGGAAAGCCGTCAACCACAAGATCGACTATGGCATGAAATAAAATCAAAACCTTTATTAAGAAACTTTATAGCATGGCCCAGCAAAGAGGATTAAAAATTTACCCCAAACCAACAAAGGATAATGTGTGAGAATAGCTTCTTGGTGTCCTCCCTCCAAAGGACAAAGTTGTCATTCAAATGGATCAACCTTAGACCTTGTGGTAGTCTAAAATAATCACAATGATCCCTTTAATGATGTAGAAGAAGTAATGAAGAAAGAACAACTTCTAAGTCAAAAACATTCACTACATATATAAGCCCTTAAGACCAAAAATGTTCCAACAAAGATATTTCCATTAAGCTCGGAAGAGAGGAATGCTCTTAGAATCCAACCACGAGTACAAGTGAGGAAGCTATCTTCTATTTATGGAGTGTGATCTAACTTCTTTTACAATAAAATATCATTTATTTGATTTAATTTCTTATTGTGCCAAGAGGTGCCCTACAACTCCATATGAGGTAGATATCAATGTAAAAATTTAACATTTAACAAATTTAATCTAATGCCAATGTTGTTCCAATATAGGGGTAGATGCGTAGGCATAAATGTTTAACATTTAACATTCATATCTCAGCTAAATTAAAATAAAAAGATGTGTATGTGTAAATGTTTAACATTTAACATTTATATGTCAGCTAAACTGCAAAAAAAAAATAAAAAATAAAAAAAAATGTTGGCTCAATGAATAATAAAATGTTAAAGTTAATTTGTTATATTTAACATGTAAATAAGCTTTGTTACAATACCATGGGCCAACACCATGGCTTATCAATACCACATGCCCAAAAAACATAACTTATTTCAAAATCAAAATAGTTTATAAATATTTTAATTCAATTTAATTTTATAACATTTTTTTTAATTAATTCTAAAAGGAAAAGTGTTATAATTACTTTTGAGATATATCTAAACTCTCTATCTTCATTCCCACATAAATTAAATCAGGATTTTAATAAAATAAAAAATGAGAATACTTTTATATATAAATATGTGAAATTTATATAATATAAATAATATTATTAAGAACCAACAAAGATCCATCTTAACTAAGGATCCAAGCTATGAGAGAAATTTGCTAACAATACTAGAGGAAAGATAGTGTATGCTTGTTTTAAGTTTTTCATTATTGCGTTTTCTTTGACATGATTGATCCAAAATATAAGTTTAATATTTTACAACCAATTGAGTTTTGTTTTTTTTTTTCTTCTTAAATTTAGATACTTTCTTAAACACAATATAATGGGATCAAATTTAAAAGTGAGAGAGGGGGAGGGGGAAGGAAAGAGATAGTGACAAAGTTTGAGGGTGAAGACAGATAGTGACAAAGTTGGAGGGTGAAGAGAGAGGGAGAGAGAGGAAGGAAGAGAGAGATGGGAGAGAGGAGAGGAGAGAGAGAGAGAGAGGGGTCGGGGGGGGGGGGGGGGGGGGGGAGGAGAGAGGGAGAGAGAGAAATGGAGTTGGGGGGGATGGAAGAGAGAGATGGAGTTTGGGGAGGGAAGAGAGGGAGAGAGACAAATGGAGGGAGGGGAGGGGGGGGGGCGGCGGGAAGGAGAGAGAGATATGGGGGGGGGAGGAAAGAGAGAGAGATATGGAAGGAATAAAGAGAGAGGGAGTGACAAGGGAGAGAGAGGGAGAGAGGAGAGGAGGGAAGAGAGAGACAAGGAGAGGAGGGGGAGAGAGAGAGAGAGTGACAAGGGAGAGATGGGGAGAGAGTGAGGGAGAGAGGAGAGGAGGGAAGAGAGAGACAAGGAGAGGAGGGGAAGAGAGAGAGGGAGACAAAGATGGATGGGAGAGAGGGAGGGAGATAGTGACAAAGTTAGAGGGAATAGAGAGAGTGATGAGACACCGGGGGAGGGGGGGGAAATGATAGAGAGAGGAAGGGAGAGAGAGAAGACTCAAGGGAGAGGAGAGAGAGGGGGAGAGAGAAGGAGTTAGAGGGAGAGAGGGGGAAAGAGAGAGGGATTGACAAGGGAGGGGGAGGAAGAGAGAGAGAGAGAGTGTGTATGTTTTGGGGTGAGATAAAGAGAGGGATTAGGGGGGAGGGAGGAAGGAGAGAGAGATATGGAGGGGGGGGAGGAAAGAGAGAGAGATATGGAAGGAATAAAGATAGAGAAAGGAATAAAGAGAGAGGGAGTGACAAGGGAGAGATGGGGAGAGAGAGGGAGAGAGGAGAGGAGGGAAGAGAGAGACAAGGAGAGGAGGGGGAGAGAGAGAGGGAGTGGCAAGGGAGAGATGGGGAGAGAGTGAGGGAGAGAGGAGAGGAGGGAAGAGAGAGACAAAGAGAGGAGGGGAAGAGAGAGAGAGGGAGACAAAGATGGATGGGAGAGAGGGAGGGAGATAGTGACAAAGTTAGAGGGAATAGAGAGAGTGATGGGACACCGGGGGAGGGGGGAGGAATGATAGAGAGAGGAAGGGAGAGAGAGAAGACTCAAGGGAGAGGAGAGAGAGGGGGAGAGAGAAGGAGTTAGAGGGAGAGAGGGGGAAAGAGAGAGGGATTGACAAGGGAGGGGGAGGAAGAGAGAGAGAGAGTGTGTGTATGTTTTGGGGTGAGATAAAGAGAGGGATTAAGAAAGAGACACATAGATACAAATATAGATATTATATAACCAACTTAGATCCATATTAACCCCAAATTTATCAGGTGCCAAGAGGGATCAAATATCTCGAGGTGAAAACCTCTTTTTTGAGTGCAAAACTTGAGGAAAGGTTTGCATCTTGAGAGATTTGATCCCTCTCGATGCTTGATAGATCCAGGGTTAATATGGATCTAGACTAGTACTTAGCTTAAGCAAACTAAATATAATTAACTCCTAAAATCAAAGTATTCTAACACAACAGGAAAATAAAGTGGGCAAGCCACATGTATAATGAGTCATATGAGTAAAACCTCTAAAAGAGGGATTGATCCACCAAAGAAAGCACAAATAGTCCAAACTACTAACGCCTAACCTCTAGATAGTCAGAAATGTTGGAGATGGTCAACTTCATAGAAGATGGCTCAAAGATTGGGCCAATGCTTCAAGATGTAGTAAAGTGGCCTCCCAACTCAACAAGGTTCCAACATCCCTCCTACTTTAGTCCAATGGCCTCTAGAAAAGGGCACATCATATTCCAATTATGGGGTGGCACTATGGAAACAACTCCATACATCATGTCAAATAATGCTCTAAGACCTCTAAATCATGTCCCAAAAGAATTCCCATGATCATGCCTTGGGGTTAATGATCCAGGTGGATATTGGTGGCCACCCACCAATTCCACTTGGACCCCCACCATTGCTTCTTTTAGTTTTTTAGTTTTCTTAATTGTAGCACAATTTACTATTTTTAGCGGTTTTTGGGTCCTAAACTTCCGGGGCCGTTTTGAGGCCCTAAACAACGTTTTTTGGGAAATCTATCGCCAACGATTTTGTGTTTAAAATCATATTTTCTGTCATATTCTTCGGAGAGATCTTTCCAACGGGCTATCATGCGTGTCAAACGGAGATAATATGATCAAGTCGCGACCTTTGGAAGTTGGCTGTCCAACTCACCCCAACGGGGCCCATAAACTCTTGGTGTTACATCTCCTCGGGTTAGGGTTTTGGTTGTTTAGGGTTTTCTCTTATTGTTCAATAATAAAAAGGCCCTTGAGCCTCATTGTAAGGCAATTTAGAGGCATGTAGCCACCATATCTCTTCTCAGAGATAAGCTACCATCACCCTAACTGGTTTATTTCCATTCCTGTTTGTAAGCATATTTCAGTATTTTACCATTAATGAAATGAAGTATTATTTCCGCTGCATCTTTGTGTTTATGGTTATCTCTGCAATTTGTTGCGTACCTGTTTAAATCTGGATCAGTGGTATCAGAGCGGTCTGCTTTTTTTTCTCTATTTTTCTTTGCATGTCCCCAACGAGGTCTGGATATAAGGAGTTAGGGCTTGAACTGGTCGAACCTTTGCAAGACCAGCCTCGCAAATCCCGATGGCATCCCATGGCAGATGAAAAGAAAGAAGAGGGGGCAGGAGATCCTATCAAAATCTTGCTCAAAGAAGCCCTTGAGTGACAAAAGAACACGATGATGGACAACTTTGTCTAGATCCTTCAACGACTACCCAGGGGCGATGCATCGGCTTCCAACAACTACTCTGGAAACGACACACCGTTTAAGGTACAAGTCAATTTTGAAATCCCCATATTCGAGGGTCAAATAGATGCAGATACCGTCGATAAATGGTTAAATATTCTAGAGGGTTATTTTTCTGTTCATGATTTTTTCAGTCGGGAAAATATTATTTTCGCTATTCTCAAAGCAACCCCCCACATCAAGGATTGGTGGGAAACCTACTGCGTGCAGAAGGATGAAAGTACAGGCTCACTATTTTCAGCTGCACCCTCTTGGAATTCATTCCAAGATGCCATCAAGGAGTAGCACTACCCTGTTGGAAGCTATGAGGATCAATACCTAAAGTGGACCACGCTGCGGCAGGGAAGGGACCAAGACGTGCCGAAGTTTACCATTATTTTCCATACCCTTTGCACAAAGTTGGGTATCAAAGATACGAAGCAACATTTAGTACTCAAATACCGCGGCTTCCTGCACAAGTACATCCAAGAAGAAATATAATTCTTGAACATCTCCTCGCTCAGCACGACATATCGATACACCGTTAAGGTCGAACAAAAGTTTAAATAGAAGAAGTGAGACTTTGGATCTGTGAATCCGAAGCAAGGGAAAGGTGACCCCAAACCGCAGAACAAAGGACAAAGCCAAGGCGAGGCGACCCAAGACAACCCGCCAAAGATGCAAGCAAAGAACAACACCGCAAATCTTAAAAAGGACACGAGAAAGTGATGTGAGTTCCATAAGAGCTCCACTCACAACACAAGTGAGTGTCAGGGCAAGCAATCACTAGTGGCTGAGCTAAAGGTTTCAGAATCAGATGCATGTTCCGACTCTGAGTCAGAACCCAACAAGGGGAATGACAAAGGGAAGCAATTATCGATGTGGAGCCCAATGCCACCATTGCCACCACGAAGTTCCAGAAGGAGGAACCCGAAGATCCAGAGGAGGAGGAGCATCTCTTCCACTCCTAGATGTGGGTAAAGGGCTCCCCGCTATAGTTCATTGTCGATAGCGGGAGCCAAAAGAATCTCATTTTGGCAGAGGTCGTGAAGCGGCTGGGCTTACCGACCACAGTGCATCCACAACCGTACACCATCGGGTGGCTTCACCAAGGACGAAATCTTCGCGTGAGCCAGCAATGTCGCCTTCCATACAACATCAAGCCCTTCACAGATGAGGTATTGTGTGACATTTCTCACCTTGAAATTTGTGATGTATTATTAGGAAAACCATACTTGTGTAAGCGACATGCTGTGTATGAATCAAGGCCCCGTGCTGTTATTGTTACTTTGGAAAATAAGTTGTACAGGATACCAGAGGTAGCACCACCTACCGCCATCTCTTTGGTTACTGCAAAACAATGCAGTAAGCTCATTTCCAAAACTGGGAAATTTGTTTTCCTGATGATATGCCCTCAAGGAAAGAAAAAGACGATGGACACAACTTCCAGATAGGGCCCCTCCGCACGACAACTACAGATGGACAAGGTCGTGGAGGAGTACGAGGACATCTTCACCTCCCCTGTAGGGGTTCCTCTGCACTGTTAGGTCAAGCACTCCATCGTTCTGACCCTAGGTGCGCCGCTTCCCAATGGACCAATCTATCGACGCTTTGTTCTGGAGAATGATGAAATCAAGAGGTAGATTCAAGAGCTACTGCAAAAAGGTCACATATGTCCGAGTTCATCGCCCTGTGGGAGCCCGATCGTGTTGGTACAAAAGAAGGATGAGACTTGGAGACTCTGTATTGACTATCGGGCGTTAAACAAGATCATTGTTCGTAATAGGTACCCGATTCCAAAGATTGATGACCTCCTGGACCAACTGAAGGGGGCAAAATATTTTAGCAAGATCGATTTGAAGTCAGGATATCACCGGGTACCAATTGAACCCTCTGATGTGTGGAAGACTGCCTTCAAAGCCAAGGAGGGACTTTTCAAATGGTTAGTTATGCCTTTCGGATTGACGAATACTCTTGCAACCTTCATGTGGCTTAATGGATGACATTTTGCGGCCATTCACCAACTCATTTGTAGTGGTATACTTGGATGACATCCTGATCTTCAGCCAGAGTTGGGAAGAGCACCTCCACCACATCCGACAGGTTCTCCAAACACTGCGGCAACACAAGTTATGTGCCAATTTGGAGAAATTCACTTTTGGCATGACCCAGGTTCAGTATTTGGAATACATTATTGATGAACAGGGGGTGCATGTGGATCCAGCCAAGATCCAAGTCATTCGGGATTGACCATCTCCAACCATTCTGACAGAGCTTCGCAACTTTTTAGGTCTTGCCAACTTCTATTACAGGTTTGTGTTCGGATTTTCTCATATCACTTGGCCCTTGAGTCAAGTCACCAAGGGAGGAGCGAAAGCAAAATTATTTTGCTCTGAATCTCAACAGAAGGCATTCACAGAGTTGAAAGATCACCTTTGCACGACACCAATGCTCGCATTACCAGACTTTCAACAACCATTTGAGGTCGAGACAGATGCCTCTGACTATGCTATTGGGGCAGTCCTTACTCAACACGGGCATCAAGTGACATATCAAATGAGACACTTTCAGACACAGTTCAGAAGTATCCCACTTATGACAAAGAGATGTATTCCATTGTGTAGGCCTGTCGACAATGGAAGCATTACATTTTGGGGAAGGAAACGATCATCCACACAGATCACTGACCCCTGCAGTTCATACAGACCCAAGGGAAATTGCAAAATGATCACCATCAAAAGTGGTCTACATACCTACAACGATTCCATTTGAATATCAAGTATAAGAAGGGCAACACCAATAATGTTGCAGATTGCCTCAGTCGACCACCGATCATGGCGTTAACCACCATGCTCAACTCTTGTGGGAACGAGACTTCTGATTGGCCACTTCTCTACAAAAGCGACCTAGAATTTAGCCACAGATATCAGACACTCTTGGAGGGTCAGCGTGTTCCAGATTTTCACCTCCAGGATGCCCTGTTATGCCACCTGGGTCAACTTTGTGTTCCTTCAAGCGAGCGTGCCAAGATGATGTTGGAAGCACACTACAGTCGGGTTGCTGGGCATTTTGGGGTCGAGAAAACAGTGGCAGTATTGCATAAGTATTTCTATTGGCCAAATCTTCGACAGGATGTCGGGAAGTACATCAAATCATGCACTACCTGCGACATTGCCAAACCGACCATCAAGAAGCAAGGCCTCTATTCCCCCCTGCCTACCCCTAGTCGACCTTGGGAATCCATCTCCATGGATTACGTGTCAGGCCTTTTTTCCACTAAGCATGGAAATGACTGTGTTTTTGTGGTCGTCAATAGGTTCTCGAAGATGACCATTATGGTGACCTGCAAGAAGAATATCACAGCAGAAGCCATTGCTAAACTCTTCTTTGAACGAGTGTGGGTACTTTTTGGGATCCCACATTCTATCATCTTAGATTGGGACAACAGGTTCCTCAGTACATTTTGGTCTAGTCTCTGGTCGACGCTGGACACCAAACTCACTAAGTCCACAACCTTCCATCTTCAAACCGATGGCCAGACAGAGGTTGTCAACATGATGATCGTACACATTCTGCGCATTTACAACTTAAAGCATCCACGCACATGGGACAAGAGCCTCCCCTATGTTCAGCACAACTACAACTAGGCTCTCCACAACTCAACTGGTCACAACCCTTTTCAGGTGGGCTTGGGATTCCAACCACTTTGTCCCATTGATGTGACCATGCCATTTGCAGCTACTCACGCAGATTCGGCTCATGTCCAGTCCGAAACAGATAAGGCAAACAACTTCATTGAACACATCCAACATATTTGCCAGCAGGTCCATGACATTCCAGAGAAATCAAATGCTAAGTACAAGCAGCGACATGATCAACATTGGGTTCCACACAAGTTTCAGGTGGGTGACAAAGTCTGGTTGCATTTGCAAAAGGAACACCTTACCGGAGCCTATCGGAAACGTAGACCACTCCGATATGGTCCTTACACCATTACCAAGGCTGTGGGAGATAATTCATTTGAGCTCATCATTCCCCCATTCCTTGGCCTGCACCCAGTGTTCAATTTGGACCGCCTTCGACCATACTTTCCACCATTACTAGACACATCTAACATTGCAGAATAGCTCACACCCACAAAGTTAAATCCAGATTGCATGGAACAAGCTACAACTGATCGGATCATGGACAAATAGATCAAGCACACTCACCAACAAAATATCCAACTTTATCAAGTTGTCAAAGCAGGCCAACTCCTTCACCAGGGCAAGTGGCTCACCAGGGACCAAGTTTAGCAGAAGTTCCCTCATCTCATGGAGGAACTCAACGCAATGGGGACCATTACTTCCTAACGGGGGAGGAATGATCCAGGTGGATATTGGTGGCCACCCGCCAATTCCACTTGGACCCCCACCATTGCTTCTTTCAGTTTTTCAGTTTCCTTAATTGTAGCACAAGTTACTATTTTTAGCAGTTTTTTGGGTCCTAAACTCCCTGAGCTGTTTTGAGGCCCTAAACGATGTTTCTTTGGAAACATTCCGCCATAGATATTATATCTAAAATCGTTTTTTCCGTTGTAGTGCTCAAAGAGATCTTTCCAACAAGCTATCATGCACGTCAAACAGAGATAATATGACCAAGCCGTGACCTCGGGAAGTTGGCTGTCCAACTCACCTCAACGGGGCCCATAAAATCTTGGTGTTACATCTCCTCGGGTTAGGGTTTTGGTTGTTTAGGGTTTGCTCTTATTTTTCAATAATAAAAAGGCCCCTGAGCTTCGTTGTAAGGTAGTTCAGAGGCCTGTAGCCGCCACATCTCTTCTTAGAGATAAGCTACCATTGCCCTAGTTGGTTTATTTCCATTCCTGCTAGTAAGCATATTTCAGTATTTTACCATTAATGAAATGAAGTATTATTTCCACTGCATCTTTGTGTTTATGGTTATCTCTGTAATTTGTTGCATTCCTATTTAAATCCGGATTAGTTAAGGCACTCCATGAAGCATGGGATATGCTTCTAGAAGTCAAAAGTTGGGTCATATGACCTCGTAGCCAATTGACATCAAAATATAATGCAATTAGCCCTCTGATCCAAAATTAAAAGTGAAGGTATCACTGATTAATTTGCAAGTTAGTTTATGTCTCTTTGATCAACAAATTGAAATTGCGAAAACACATAAAATTAAGTTAATTTGCAGAAAATTACAAAGTTAAGAGGATAAAAACACAAAGAAAAGACACAATTTGATAACAGAGTTCACCTGTCTTGGGCTATGTCTCTTGGTCCATATTCTAATGGTGATCACTTTATTATGATGCTCAAGTGCTCGTTACATTAATTTACAAGCTTCAAATTGTGAAACTAACACTTCCATGTTGTTTAGAAGGCCCAAAAACCCCTATCTAGGCTCTCACGCAGCTCAAAAAGGTTAAAAATTGAGCAAAATACCCCCCTTTACAAACTTGTCTACAAAAAACACTCTACAAAAGAGATATGCTCTACAAATTATCCAACAAAATTCACAATATACCAATTGGTTGGGCACTTTGGCTCGTATGCTGCCAGTCCTAGGTTCAAGTCACAGTTGGCATCAATGGTTGCATTGTATTGTTTTAAAATTTGAATGGGGAAATTATTATTTTTTTAAATATAGTAATGGGCCATTGGCCCCCCGTCATTACGTCTCTGACCATGGTCTCGTCACATCCCATGTAACCACAGGACGGGCCGGTTGGGGCTAACCCACCAACCCGCCCGTTTTAACACCAACTACATAACAAATAAAATTTAAATATGATTTATGTGCCATGGTATAACGAGCAACACCTGTGGCACATTGTTAGGGCACCTCATTTGTTTGTTGGAGCTTGTGTTAGATTCCCAACGAGGTCGGTTGATCGACCTAATTTTTTTTAGCCTAGTAAAGGGTGCCACATGACGCCCTATGATTGGGCCATGTGTCATGCCCTGATTAGGCCACTTGTCCTCATTTGATTCGCCTAACCTGGTCAAATCCCATACTACCACTTGTCCTTGTCTGATTCACCTAACTTGGGCAAATCCCGTACTGCCACCTATTAGAATAGTATAACGAACAACACCTACGGTACATCTGTAGGGTGCCCAATTTCTCTGTCGTTCAGTTGGCCTAATAAAATTTTGGTCTCGTCAGCTGTGCCACGTGGCACCCTCTGTTTGGGCCACGTGTCATACTTGTCCTAATTTGGTTCGCCTAACCCAACCAAATCTCGTACTGTCACTTGTCCTTGTTTGATTTTCCTAAGTCGAGAGAATCCCATACTGCCACCTGTCAGGTCCGTACACTGCCACGTGGAAGTCCATACACCTGCACAATCAACCTGTCTATTGAATTTTTCCTTGTTTGGAGAAAACTTCAAAACATCATAACTTCTTCATACGATGTTGGTTTGACGCGATTCAAGTGTCGTTGGAATCAAAACAATGAGCACTACGACTTGGTGCTAGTTTCAGAAGAATCTGAGCACTTTGATTTTTATTCATTTTCTGGATCCCTTGGATCACTCCTCCCCCCTGGAATATTTTGGACCACCAAAGTCTATTGTTACTCAACAAGTGAGGGTACAAATCCCTTAGTTTCCCAATCTTTATCCACCATTTTTTACTTGTATTAGTACATTTGATCCCAATACAAAGATACTCCACATTGCCTTTGTGTGAAGTTCTTGTTCTCCTGTTAAGAATGATGTCTTCCTGCAACTCATTTAAGTATTCAAGAGAAAAATCTTCTATAGAAGGAATTTGAACACTTTCCTCTTGATCAATGATCATAGGAAGCTCATACAATCTCAAATTTTCCACATTCACAACATAATGAATTTGCATATAAGGTGGAAAATCTAATCAGAAAGCATTATTACCAATCTTTTCCAAGATTTTGAATGGACCATATCTGATTGGTTTGAGCTTTTTACCTTCACCTTGCAATATTTCCTTATTGATATATAACCAAAATTGATCTCCTACTTAGAAATCATGACCAACACGATGCTTATCATACCTGACTTTGTACTTGGTTTGGCTCTTCTCCAACTGTTCTTGTACTGTTTTGATGCACCAATTGGATTTGTTCAATAAACCGCTTGGATTTGTCCACATCACTATGTCCATCCACTGCAATGTCTTTGTCAAATATAAACTACAAAGGAGACTTTAGAAAATATCCCAAACATGCTTCGAATAGTGATGTTTGAGTTGATGAGCGCTGACATGATTGTAGGCATGCTGGATGTAATGCAAATTTTCATCCCAAACCTTATGATGCTTACCACAATATCCACATAGTAGATGCACTATTGTTTTGTTCACTACTTCTGTTTGATCGTCGGTTTGTGGATGGAATGTTGTGCTCTTCTTCAACTTGGTATCCATGAGTTTCCATAAATTTGACAAAAACTTCCTGATAAATCGGGAATCTCGATTAGAAATAATAGAAGTGGGCAACCCAAAGTAAACCCATACATCTTGAAAGAACATCTATGTAGTCTGTTCAACTGTGACTTGTCTCTTAGAAGGCGTTAATTTTTTTTCTTTTGAATCAACCCACTATTACATACAAGTAATCATGACCTTTTCTAGACATAGGTAATCCTCCTAAAAATCCATACAAATACTTTCCCAAGGACGAGAAGGAATATGAAGTGGAGTATACAAATCCAATTTCTTGTTACTTGGATTACTAGTAGCGCACATAGAACATCCTCTTACATATCTTGATACAATTTCATTCATATGAGGCCAATAACAATACTTCACAATTGAGAAATTGTTTTTCCTACACCAAAGTGACCAACAATAAGAGAAACATGGGCTTCCCTTATGACATTAACTCTTTTACCCTTTCAAGTACACAACTTGCCAAGATGATACAACAATTTGTTATGAACATAATAATCCAATTCTTCTACATGATTTCCTTGACATAAAGCTGTATATACATCTTTAAAATCTTCACCTTGAGCATATTGTTCAATGTAAATTTCATGCATGATTGGATTATGGACAGATGGATTGATTGTAGGCCTTGATAACATATTTGCAAATTTGTTATAAATTCCTTTCTTATACTTGATGACCAAATGAAATTTCTGTAAAAATCCCATCTAAATGAAATGCCTGGCTTGTTGTAGCTTAGTTTTAGATTGAAGATATTGCAAAGGTTGATGGTCAATATGAATAATTGTTTCTTTACCCATCAAATAATGCTTCCATTTCTTCACGGTTTGAACTAAAGCATACAATTATTTATCATAGGTCGAATAGTTAATTAACACATTAGAAAAAGTATCATAATGATAACATATTGCTGCATCAACACTGCTCCTATAACATATTAACTTGCATTGGTATGAATTTCAAATCGTTGTTTAATATTTGGAAGTGCTAGAATTGGTGCTGTACTGATATTCTCTTTCAATGTGTCAAAGGATTTCTGCTGTTTGCCTCCCCACTGAAAAATTTGTTTCACACTTGTCAAAGCATGTAAATGCATTGGAAAAATATATGAGAAGTTAGCAATAAACTCTCTAGTATTGGGCTGCTCCCAAAAAACTCCTAACTTCTGTTACATTATTGGGTGTAGGCCAATTTACAATGACTTATACTTTAGAGGGATCTATTTTTAATTCACCCCCTACAATATGACCAAAGTACACCAAATATGTTTTGTAAAATTCACATTTGGAAATCTTTAGATACAACTTTTCCCTTTTCACAACATCTAAAACTTGCTCTACATGCTCTTCACGAGTCTTATTGACTATAACAAAATCATCAAGGAATGGACACAATACATCATTCATCACCCTCATGAATGTAGCGGGTACATCATAAAGCCCAAAAGGCATTACTAACCATTCAAACAAACCTTGTTTTGTCTTAAAATCATTTTTCCAAATATTACCTTCAACAATCCTTATCTAGTGATAATTTCCTCTTAAGTTTAGCTTAGTAAAATAAACAACATCCTTTAACTGATCTAGCAAATTGTCAATATGAGGAAGAGGATAATGATTCTTTACCGTGATCTTGTTCAAAGCTTAGAAATCAACATACATGCACCACGTACCATCCTTATTTGGAACCAAAACAATAGGAGACCCACGAGAAGATGTACTAGGTCTGATGACCCTTTGTCAATCAATTCTTGGATTTGTTTTTTGATCTCTCCATTCTCCAAGACTGACATTCTATACATACCAATATTTGTAAGTGGAGCATCTAGCGGGAACTTAATTTCATGTTGGATTCCTCTTTTGGAGTTAGCCCTTAAGGGTCTTGAAACATCTTGCCATAAGTATTAACAACTTCAACCAAATCATGATTAAGTTTAGAATCACATCCTGAGAAAGCTTCGAATTCAGAAGTATCCTTAGCTTTTATCATCAAAAATACAAAATTCTTACTAGGATTTACTAGTCTCTTCATTTGTCTTGTACTCACAAGAGATAAGTTCATTTTCTTGCGATGTGCTCTTACAATATATTTTATTCCATATTTAAAAAGATCATACTTGTTCTCATGACAATAGAATATGTCTTTGTGGTCATACAAATATGGACTTGCTAAAACAATTCCACAAATTTCAAGTGGTACAACATAAAATTCTACCTTATCTACAAAATTAGCAGTAATAGAAAATTTAAGTTTACATCTTCTTGTCACTTGCAATTTAGCATCTTCACATATCCAACCCAAAGGGTAAGGTTTTTCATGAGGTGTTGTTTTTAAAGTTTCTTGACAATTAATTTAGATATAAGATTGCCCTGAGGTCCACTATCAAAAAGTGTATCAACCTTAGCATGCTTTGTTATGATTTTGATATGGAAAAGCTCATTCATTTCTTTATAATTTTGAGAAATAGTAGGCTAGTTAGAAGAACTAGTACTTGCGATGGAAGATATACATTTCATTCCCATGGCTGTGATCTTGGTTTCGTCAGCTAAATCAAATTCCAAATCTTGTTGGGTTATAGCAATAATATTTTGTTTCCCCTTGTTGTTGAAGTTATTTGGTCTCAATTCGGGATGTAATTTCCAACAGTGGTCTTTATCATGACTATCTTTCAAGCAATGCTTGCAAGTCAATTTCCCTTCCTCTTTAGTAACAATAGTTGTATTCTTCTATTTTCCTTTGCCTTTCCCTTTGATTTATCAACAGAAGGCTTGGATGATTTATTTGAAAATCTTCACACACATTCGCATTCTTACCTCAATTTTCTAAACGTGTAGCTTTCACACATACCTCATCCAATTTAGTTGGATTAAACAAAAGAATGGTGTGTCTAAGATATCTATGTAAACCACCAATATAATTAAGAAGTGTTTCTTCAGTATGTAAAGGAATACCCATAATTAAAGCTTGCTTATGAAATTCTTCAGTATAACTTTGGACACTTTGACCTTTAGCTTGTCTAAGATTTTTCCATCTCATCATTGCTTGTTACATGTATGCCAATGGGTAAACTATTTCCTTAATGCAACTACAAAGTCATTCCAAGAAGATATAATCTTACCACTTTTCTTAAGATCTTTTTGAGTTCTTGCCTCCCATCAAATGAGAGACATACCTCCAAATTGAAGAGAAGCAAGTTGGATTTTAGTGACATCATCATCAATGTCTTAGATCCTCCAATAAACTTCAATTTGACTAACCCAATTATCCAACCTTTCAGAATTCAGTTTTCCATCATACATTGGAAATTCAAGCTTTACATCAAGCTTAAGTAAAGGAGGCTTAGCATGTCCTTTTAGTGATGCTAGAGGGGTTGTAGGAGTTAAAGGAGTATATGGTGAAGGAGGTGAAGGGGGTGGAGGAGAAGGCTTACTGTCATTGACATCTTCATCTTCCAATTTACGAGAACCATTTCCTCCACCATTTTCATATTTTGGTTGACGATAAATTTCTCATTGTAACCGTTCCATACGTTCTTCATACAACACTTTCACCATCTCAATCATATCATAATTTTTTTTTCTAGATTCTCTTTCTTCCTCAGAAAGAAGATTCTATCCTTCTTCATGTGCCATTACTTGTCGAGAAGTCATCTTCTTGTGCCAATTTTTTGGGTTGAATTCTTCAAGTAGTCCTTCTCCTTTCTAGAGCTTGGATATTGTGAGCGTATGAAACCTTGAAAATCCTGTCAAACCTTCACACAACTATGTTATGATACCAAATTTGATCCAAAACTAAAAGTGAAGGTATTACTGATTAATTTGCAATTTAGTTTATGTCTCTTTTGGAAACAAAGAGAAATTGCAAAAACACATAAAGTCAAGTTAATTTGAAGAAAATTACAAAGTTAAGAGGATAAAAACACAACAAAGAAAAGACACAATTTGATAATGGAGTTCGCCCATCTTGGGCTATGTCTCTGAGTCCAACTTTCAATGGTGACCATTTTATTATGATTCTCAAGTGCTCAATACATAAATTTACAAGCTTCACATTGAGAAATTAACACTTCCATGTTGTCCAGAAGGCCCAAAAACCCCTATCTAGGCTCTCATGGAGCTGAAAATAGTTAAAAATTGAGCAAAATACCCCGCTTTAAAAACTGGTATGAAGAAATCATTCTATTAAAGAGCTATGCTCTGCAAATTATCCAACAAAATTAACAATGGCCCAATTGGTTGGGCTCTTTGGCTCATATGTTATCGGTCCTTGGTTCGAGTTGTAGTTGGCACTAATGGCTGCGTTGTATTGTTTTAAAACATGAATGGGAAGATTAATATTTGTTTTAATATAGTAATGGGTCGTTGTCCCCCCCGCCGTTAGGCCTGCCACCACGGTCTTGTTGCATCCCATGTAACCACGGGCCAGGCCAGTCGGAGCTAGCCCACCAACCCGCCCATTTTAACGCCAAACGAATAACAAATAAACTTGAAATATGTGCTATGGTATAATGAGTAACACCCACAATGCATTGGTAGGGTGCCCTCTTTGCCTGTTTGGAGAAAACCTCAGAACAACATAACTTCTTCATACAATGTTGGTTTGAGGTGATTCAAGCGTCGTTGGAATTAGTTTGGTGAGAAATATCACTGTGCCAGTTTCAGAAGAATTTTAGCACTTTGATTTTTGAGCATTTTCTGGATCCCTTGGATCACCCTCATTCCATCTCATTTATTCTTCAAATCAATAATTTAAAGTTATGTCCACATCATCTAACATATCAAGGGAAAGACACCTCATCTTAATCACCCCTTGAAGTCATAAAATGTTGGAATAATTCCCACAAATATCATAAGTGAAAATAGACCCTCAAATTGTAGAAATTAATGTGTAGATTCAATATTGCTCATGAAATTTAGTAAATCACAAGACTTGAAGCTACTCTACTCATTTGTGGAAATTAATTCACCATCTAAAACAAGAATTATAGAAACGCAAAAGGAAAAATCACACATGTACATATATTTATCTAGAGGAAAGCAACTGCTTAAAACCCCTTACTATCTGTATTGCATTAACTAGAGAATAGAGAAGAAATACAATGCTTGCTCAAGCTTGAGTACACCTTGTAAGTGTATTTTCTAACTTTCTTCCCCACTAACTAAACTTGACTCAAAACTTAGCCAATTTCAAGCCTTCCCAAGCCCCTTTTCCCTTTTGTCTTTCCCTTGGGAAATTGCCCCTATATTTTAGGAATTTCACACCAAGGAATTGCACAATAGCCTTAGGTCAATCTCTGACTTCATGCACCACTTGTACACATGAGAATATGCTACAACTATTAGTACACTGCCTTAGAGTCTCCATCTCAGCTGGATAACTTGAATTCTATGCATTCAAGAATTATTTTGGGTTGATTGATTAGTTAACTGGTTGATCATTGAGTGTGGTTGAAGTTACACATCCACAACTTGACCTCCACTAGTTATTGTAAAAATTAGAACTAGTTAAACTGAAAATAACTCAAATTAATTGAAATAGATTGCTACAAATTAGCAATTAATCATGTAGAACTAAACTCAAGTGTCTCCAACTCGAATTTACTAAGTTAACTAAATGACAAGAGCCATGTTACCTCAGTTAACTAACTCCAAGTATTCTGCTGAAATAGAAATTCGAATTTTAATATAGTTTGACCAAGGCAAAGTAAAAAATATATTTTCTTGCTGCATTTTCAACGCTCCCTCTCAACAAGAAAGGGATTATTAGATGCCCCAATACTGCTTCTATGGAACTCAAATTTTACTCTTGATAAACCCTTTTTCAAAATATCAACATCTTGTTCCTATGTCGGAATGTACTGCAACAACATAATTTGCCTCTGCACGCAATCTCATAGATGGTGATACCAAATGTTGATATGATTGGACCGATCATGAAATACTAGATTCTCAGAGAGTTTGATACAACTATGATTATCACAGTAAATCACAGTAAGATCGATATTTTCACAAAATAACCCAACAAGAATCTTTCTCATCTAGATAGCCTCACATGCTACTTGACTTGCAACCATGTACTCTACTTCTGCTGGGTTGAGTTCCACTGATCTCTGCTTCTTGCTGTACCAAGAAACGCTGTTGACCCAACACTAAAAATTCCTCCTGATGTGCTCTTCCTATCTGATGGAATCCTTTCACAATCTGCATTTTTGAAGCCTTGCAGCTTCATTCCCTCCATTTGTTTGTACCAAAGGCTAAACCGAGTAGTGCCTATGAGGTATCTCAACACATGCTTTGCTGCCTTCCAATACAATTTGGTTGGCTTAACCATTGCTTGACTATAATGGTTAATTGCATAATACATGTATATTCTTGTGTTCACCAAATACATAAGTGAACCCACAATCTTCTTGTAAATGGTAGCCTACACTACTTCAGTTGAAGTAACATCCTCTTTTCTCTAGTTTCCTGCTAGAGGAGTCTCCATGGGTTTCCAACTGGTCATGCAGAACCTCTAAATTATCACATTGGTATACTTGCCCTCAGAGACAAACTATTCCCCATCTCCTTGCGACACTTCCAAACCAAGGAAGTAGTGCATGAGGCCGATGTCCATCTCAAACTCTCTTGCAAGGTCCTCCTTGCTAGATATGATTAGCTGCTCATCACCAGTAAGGATCAAGTCATCGACATATAAAAAAATAATCAATAATTTACCTTCTACCACAATATGATAAAGCTTTGCATCTACTTCACTTTTGGTGAAGCCTAAACCGATGAGATAGCTATCGATCTTGGTATACCAAGCATGAGGTGATTTCTTGAGTCTGTAAAACGCTCTCTTGAGTCTGCACACATGCGACTCTTTGCCAAAAATCTCAAACCTCTTTGGCTTCTCAATATACACCTCCTCCTCAATAATTACAATAAGGAATGTTTTCACATCCATCTGGTGGATCTTCCACCCCATCTATACTAACAGTGCTAGAAATGGCTAGTTGGATGAGTACCTTGCTATTGGAGCAAAGGTATCCTCATAGTCAATTCCCTCAAGTTGAGAGAAACCCTTGGCAAAAAATATGGCCTTGTGTTTCTTTGTGCTCCCGTATAATACATGCTTTACCTTGTAAAGCCATCTCTAACCAAACCATTGATTTGTCTGTTGGTCTTGGGACCACTTCCCAAACAATGTTTTTGAAAATGGAATCATATTCCTCTACCATAGCATCAACCTATACTTGTTTCTCTACAACTTCCTCAAATGAGGATGGCTCAGTCTCTACAATCTCACTCATCAGAGCCATGTATCTAGTGTACCGATATGATGACCTCCTCTGCCTACACTGTGATGTGGGTACTCCTACATTCTCTCTAGCGTCCTACAATAATTTGTCAGCTTCTCTAGTTCACTTCCTTCCTTCTTTGGATGTCTCTGCTTGATTGAATGTCTCCACTCTCTGCCCCTCTGCTTGTGGTTGCTCCATAACTTCTTGAGATTCTTCCTTTGGAGCCAAAAGCTCATGATCAAGATGAAACTGAAGCTCCCTCTCAATATAACACCTCATTTGCTTCTCCTCATAAAATTTCAGATCTCTTCTTACCACTGTCATCTTGAGAGATGGCAAGTACACATGATAGTTGTGAGGTGTGTTTTTGTACCCCACAAATATGCCCAACTCTGCTGTCGTCTCTAGATTTTTCCTTGCTTCCTTGGAAACATGATAGTAAACTAATGATCCAAAGATCCTGAAGTGTGACAACTCTAGTTTCTTCCATGAAAAATATTCGTCTAGATAATCCTACGAGGAATCATGTTCTGTAAATAGACCGTTGTGTTGCTTGCTTCAGCTCGCAAGTGAAGAGGTAGGCTTTGGTCATGCAACATCACCCTTTCTACTCCCATAATACTTCTGTTCTTCCTCTCAGCCACTCCATTCTGTTGTGGGTTATTGGGTGCTGTCAACTCCACATCGAATTCTTTCCTTTGCATATAGATTTTTAAACTCATTCGACACGTACTTACCTCCATTATCACTCATGAGAGCCTTCACTTTCTTGCCAGTTTCTTTCTCAACAAGTGCTTTAAATTCAACAAATTTGGAGAATGTTTGGTCTTTCTTCTGCATGAAGTAGATCCAACACTTCCATGAGAAATCATCTACAAATATAACATAATACCTGTGCTTGGATGTGGAGGCTGTCAAGAAAGGTCCACATACATTAGAGTGCAGTGCGCCCTGCTGTCCTAATCATTGAAGGTGGAATTTGTGTACTTCCCAACGTACACTCTTTGCATGTATCCCGCTACTCTAGTGCTCCTTTGGGGAGGCCTGTAGAAATCTGCTGCATGATCTTCAAAGCACCATAATGAAAATGTACAAGTCTTCTATGCCATATTTCACCGATATCTCGGCTTTGCTTTTTTTATTCTTTTGTGTTCATTGCTACAAAGTTTTCCACATCTAATTTGTAGAGGTTATTCACTTGAACCCGATCTTCTTCACTTTTCGTGTGGAGATGTGTCTTAGGAAAGCCTTCCCTTTTTTGAATATCACATCATAGCCACGATCTTCTAACATAGCTACACAAACTAGATTCTTCTTTAGACCTGGTACAAAATCACATACTTGATCCTAAGAGGGGAGCGAGACTCCCTCTGAAAAGTAATTGTACCAATACTGGTAGTGCTATACTTTCCATCATCTCCCATCTCGATGTGCATCTAGAGATCCTTATCCTCCAAGTCACTGAAAAATTATTTGTTCCCTGTCATGTGGAATGAGGCATCACTGTCGATATGCCATACACTACCCATCACTAAGATTTCCATGCATGCAATGAGGGTAAAATAAAGTTCGAACTGTGAAGCCAAAGCTTCACTCACTGCTCCTCATGTGGTCTTCTTGCTTGCCTTCTTGTGTGGATACTTCATTGCATAGTGCTCAAATTCATGACAGTGAAAGCACTTAATTCTCGAAAAGTATTTCTTCTTGCCCCCTTGAATCAAATATGCTTTTGATTTGGATTTATTCCCTTTCCCTTGCTTTTCCTTTCCATACAAGGCACAATTCTCCTCATCCTCTCCCTTAGATGTGGTCCCATCTCTAGTGTTCATTCTTAATTCTTCCTGCACTAGATTAGACCACAACCACTCCCAACTTAGTAGTTTCTATCTACCATTTACCAAATCTTGATAGCTATGCCAGCTCTTGGGAAGGCCCAAAAGGGCTATATATACCAATTCTTCTTCAGGGACAATAACACTGACCCCACCAAGTTCGTCACGACACTATGTAAACCTTCTTAGGTACCACATAATTGTGTCATTCTTTTTCATTTTGATACTTCGAAGCTTGTCCTCGAGTGCCATCTTCCTATGGTCACTATTGTTCTCTAACAATTTAGTCAGTTCTTTCCACATCATGAAGGTATATGATCCTGAACTCCCTCCAATATGATTCTGCTCACTTTTAAGCTACATCCTTCTTCCACTAAGAAATATTCTAGGCATCGGATGCTTGGGGTTTTGCTACATATGTCTTGATGTATACTAGTAGCCCATTATCATCCAATACAACCTCCATATGGTCCTTCAATGCAAAAAAGTTTGAGGTGCCTTCCAAGGCACACTTGAGCCTGAGTCCATTGAAAGCCATATTCACGGTCCTGAAGAAAAATTGCAACACTAATGTTCAAATTCGAATCTACTGCAATGAAAAATTAGAAATCTCTTCTCTACAGTGACTTCAACTCTAATACCATGTAGAAATTAATGTGTAGATTCAATACTGCTCATGAAATTTAATAAATCACAAGAATTGAAGCTACTCTTCTCATATGCGGAAGTTAATTCACCATCTAAATCAAGAATCACATACATGCAAAAGTAAACATCACACATGCATATATATATTTATCTAGGGGAATAAACTGCTCAAAACCCCTTACTATATGTATTGCATTAATCAAAGAATAAAGAAGAAATAAAATGCTTGATCGAACCTGAGCACACCCTGCATGTGTATAGTTTAACCCTCTGTTTGATTGACTGAACTTAGCCCAACACTTTGCCAATTTCAAGCCTTCCCAAGCCCCTATTTCCTTTCACTTTTCCCTTGGGAAATTGCCCCTATTTTTTTTAGGAATTTCACAGCAAGGAATTGTGTAATAACCTTAGGTTAATCTCTTACTGCATGCACCACTTGTACACATGGAAATATGCTACAAATGATAGTACACTGCCTTGGAATCTCCATGTAAACTGGGTAACTCGAATTCTTTGCATGCACCAATTATTTTGGGTTGATTGATTAGTTAATTAGTTGATGACTGAGTGTAGTTGAAGTTACACATCCACAACTTGACCTCCACTAGTTCTTCTGATAGTTAGAACTAGTTAAACTGAGAATAACTCAAATTAACTGAAATATATTGCTACAAATTAGCAATCAATCATGTAGAACTGAAATCAAGTGTCTCCGACTCAAATTTACTGAGTTAACTAAGTGACAAGAGCCATGTCACCCTAATTAACTACCTCCAAGTACTCTGCTGAAATAGAAGTTTGAATTTTAATCTAGTTTGACAAAGGCAAAGTCAAAACTAGATTTTCTTGTTGCATTTCAACACAAATAATGTGCAAATCAATGCCAAATGGACCAATGAAGAGAATTTTCCATGGTGTGACATGTGTCATACATAGGAGGGGTCTACATGTCCATAAATAGCTGCAAAAATGTCTTGGGAGGTGTGATTAGTCCATCAATATATGTGAATTTCCTTGGGAAATGTGAAAGTACCAAACAATCAAAATGCATCTAGATCATGGAGGGCTATGCCATGCCACTAATTTCTTTGGTCATCAAATGTTTTACAATGGGTACCCTTGCTGAAAGGCCCAGGGTAATATTTAGCAATAACTGTAAGACATGCTCTTCGTAGGAGTGCATGAGAACCTCAAAACCTTGTTGTTATACATGTAATCTCCACATCAACACATAAATAATAAAATTTCCATGCTACTATCCAAGTTGGCTTCTTTTTCTCCTACCCTACCTTGGAAAGTTCAAGATCGAGTTGATAGGTGAAATTTACCAACAACTGCAACCACCTCAAGACTTCATCAATTCAATAAGTTCTCACCCTATGCTTGATCATGATACAAAACAATGATGTATTGAAAATTGAATGTTGATAGGTTTAAACCTCTAAAATTTCTTAGTTAAAGATAACCCTGGACACTTGCAAGTCAAAATTGCCAGCAAGAAAATGTGAGAACATGCATGATCCTTTACAAGATATATCTATCCATCTTTGTAGAAGGTTGATATATTGGTTGTTAATCCATGAAGTGTCCTCCCGTTCATCTGTAAATATAGACTTTTCGCTTTGCTTTCATCATATTGTTGTTTCATATAATTGTAGTTTCACATTTTGTTGGTATCCTGGAGTAAAACATTGCAACAATATCATATGAGTGACATAATCTACAATATAGTTTACTTCATTATTGAATTGTTGTTCTAGGGTTGCGTCAAAATATTTTAGATATCCTTTGGATTTTTGCACTATTCTCCCCAAAAGGATTATGAGCAGAGGTCTCATTCTCTATGATACAACATATTTTCGTGCAATACCTACTAAAATTTTAGGATCTTTATATATTTCCATCCTGTAACACATTCAAGAAATTAAGAAGAGCCAAAACATTCAATAAACCATGGGAGTTCTTCCATCTTTCTCATAAATATAAGGATGAAAATATTATTCTAAATTTTTTTTTGGTTATACCTTATACCAAATTATGCTAAAGTTGCTAAGATGAGTTTGATTCATGAGCCTTCACATTTGATGGATGTGTGCACCTCGACACCTAATCATGTCTTCAAAATTTGTAAGGATCACAAACATTTTCGCTTCACGGAGTTACCATGTGAGACGAACTTCAATAAATAATTCTCACAAACACTGTTTTCCCAAGGGAATGGGACTTCTCCTCAACAATTATGCCAAAATATGTTATTGCCCATATTATATCTACATGATAAAATCCTTAATCCAATGTGCAATCCAATGAGAAACTTTCAGGAAGGTCACTTACTTTCACCTCAACAACCTATTGTCTCACTTTATTCCAACTCTCCTTTGACTCAAGGGGGCTTCTAGACCACGAAGGATTAGTGAAAAGAGCACAAGGTGATTTCAATATTAGCCTCAATAAACATTTTTTTTGAGATTCTTTACAGTCTTTTGAAGAAGAAAAATATGATGGAGGGATATGAAGATTAGTGTCAATATAATAACTAAGGCTATGGAGTTAAGAGGATCAAGTGGCAACGTGAGATCAAGAACAAAACCCTCCTACATTTTGTTTATTAAGTGCTTGTGGTTAGGGCAAGAGGTTAGAAACCGATGGCTAAATTAACCCCTCGTCTGATCAAGGAAAATCATGAAATCATGGCTCCACTAGAAGGAATCCCTCCAATGGAAAATCCCTCAACTACAATATTGACTATGGAATGAAATATAATTAAAACCCTTACTAAGGAACTTTAAAATATGTCCTAGAAAGAAAAATTAAAACTTACCCAAAACCAACAAAGGAGAGTGTGCTGAAATAGCCTTCAAATTTCCTCCCTCTAAGTGACAAAGTTTCCACTCAAATGGAGCAATCTTAGTAGAATTGTGCTGGTCTTAAGTAATCACAATGATGTATTTAATTATGTAGAAGAAATAACCAAGAAATAATAGCTTCTATGTAAAAAAATTCACCACATAGATAAGCCCTTAACACCAAACAATGCTACAATAAATATATTTCCATTAAGCTCCAAGGAGAGGAATGCTCTCACAATCCAACCATGAGTACAAATGATAAATTTCTCCTCTACTTATAGAGCAAGAATTAACTTTCACAATAAAATATCAATATTTGATTTAATTCCTAAGATCTAGCTTAACCAAGCCAAATTTAACTAACTCATAAAATAAAGTATTATAACAGAACATGAAAATAAAATGGTCAAGCCACATGTACAATGAGTAATTTGACTAAAAACCTCAAAAAGAGGGATCAATCCACCAAAGAAAGCACAAATGGTTTGATGTCTAGCCTCCAAATAGTCCAAGGTTATTTGAGATGGTCAACTTCCTCCATTGAAGATGGCTCAAAGAGTGGTCTAATGCTTCAAGGTGTTGTAAAGTGGCCTTTTGAGTCAACAAGTTTCCAAAATCCATCTTTTAGTGCAACAACCTCAACATAAGGGTGCATAATATTATAGTGATGGGGTGGCACTATGAAAAAAACTCCATAAATCACGTCAAATAATTATCCAACACCTCAAAAGCATGTCCCAAAAGAGGTCCCATAGTCATGCCTTGGGTTAAGGTACTCCGTGAAGCATGGGAGATGCTTATACAGGTCAAACTTTGGGCTATAAAATCCCCATTCACCTAAGTGATGTTACGATATACAACTCTTATCCTAATTCTAGATCAATTCTTCTTCAAGTTAAAGGCTTTAAAGTTATGCCCACACCATCTAAGACATATCAAGGGAGATACACCTCAGTCTAACCAGTTCCCCAAGTCATCAAATGTTGGAATAAAACCCTATGACTGTCATAAGTGCAAATTCACCCTCAATAATATGAAAATTAGCTCCAAATGGACCAATGAGGAGGGTGTTCCATGGTGTGATACATGTCATACATAGGAGGGGTCCAAGTGTCCATAAATATCCCAATAATTTCCTTGGGATGTGTGACCAATCCCTCAATATATGTGAAGTTCCTACAATAATGTGAATTTCCTAGGGAAAAATGAAAGTACCCAAAAGTTAGAATGAAACAAGATCATGAAGGAGGGCTATTCCATCCCACAAATTTCTCTACTCCAACATTCTCTACGACATCTTTTGTGGCCCATCTCTAAGGATATTTGTGGCTTTTCTCTATTCTTATAGAAGGCCTTTCACTATGGGTATATGTGCTATTTCTCTATAAATATTTGTAACCTCCTCCCTATGATTTTGTCATTATTATATGTGGTATGTTCCAAAAAAGTTAAGTAGACCCTTTGGAATATCTTGGTGTGGACCTAATTGCCATAACTTTTTCTAGCTAGGGCATTGGTTATGTGGTATTCAAGACTTGTTTTATGCAACCTTTATGAGGTCTGTTAGGCCTACTTGAGCAAACCTATAATAAGGGTCGATGTGCCCTAATTTTCTATATATGAAAATAATGGTTGTTCTTATGTCCATGTGATATATGGAAGTGATATCTTCAATGATGTATGGCAGTGTATTTATGACAGTGATGTATGACATGAAAATTATGTATGTAATCCTTATGAAAATGTGATACTTGTTCTCTTGACTGTGATGAATGTCAATGATACTTGATAGTGATGTTTGTTATCTTAAGTGTGATGAATGTCAATGATACTCATTACTCTTGACAATGAAATGGAGGTATCACTCTTGTTTTCATCAGTTTATCGCTAGGAAACATATAAGAGGTTTTGTAGAGGTCTTAGGATCGCCTCCTTGAGAGATTTGTCTGCTGCCATCTCATGAGGATCCAGTATGATTCGGGGTTTTCATCACATTAAATTGTAAATTGCATCTTAGCTAAACATTTGATGAATATATAAAGAATAAGAAAAAATGATTTTTGGGTTTTCCCCCTTGTGGAGATTTTCCCAAGTATCTGACCAAAAAACCCAGTGTCTCCATTATGTATCCCATTCTTCTATTGTTCCTTACCATTTTGCTGCATTGTTAATGTTAATGTTCTCTCTACATAATTTCTTATGATAATATGGGGTGAATGTAATGTGAAAATTTATAAAAAAGTTTAAAAATGCAATTAGGCTACAACATACAATAATCTAGCCCTAAAATTAACATGGTATCAGAGTTGGGATGGAAAAAAGTCATTGAGATCACCCCTGTGTAGACACCTATGATGGATTTCTTGATCAAGTAGAGTTAAATAGATGAATATGTTGGAGACCTAAAATAATTCTAGGGTTTTTAGGAAACCATAGGGAGCCCTTGTTCTTAAAAATAAATTTCAGGGTTTGGGAGAAACCCTAGGAGTGGCCTTAGATATGGAAAATGCCCAGGTTCAATAGAATTTGAAACATAGTGTGATTCAAAATTTTCATGATATGATATGATTAGTGATTTATTCAAGTATCTATAACAGATATAGAGTAACCCTAGTTGGACTTGTTTCATACCCAATAGGAAAATAAGGAGAATAAGGATTTGGAAATGAGAATATAGGTGGTTCTCAAGAGAAAACATTTCTTATTGACATATGGTTGATGGACAATGGTGCCTCATGACTAAGAAGGAGGCAGGATCAAGAGGGAGCTGATAACTTCCTACAATATTCATTAAAGATAAGCACTTTTTAAGACATGTTATTTATTTGTGACACTGTTTATTATTTCTGCATAATTAATTGGCTAAACAAATTCTTCTTTCCCTGACTTGATGAATGAGTTTGTGATCAAGGAATGTAGATCCATCTTGAGGATCATCAAGATGTAGAGTATTGCGGGAAGAGTTAGCTCCAAGAGGGAGATAATGCAGGAGAATGAAGAAGCCACTCTCATAATTAGAGAAAAAAAGACAATAATGTCTTCTAGATGAAGCTTGCAAAAGATAATGAAAACGTGAAGAAGCTCAAAATGTAGATGATTCTCTTGATATAAAGATTGGACTGTGCAAAGTCTCGCTTCATCATTAGGTACACTTTCATTATGTTTATTCTTTCTATTATTTCTATTGCACTTGTTTAGGGGCCAATAGGTACATCTTATGGATTTAAGGACCAATTCCTTAATAATGATATTGATGAGTATGTATAGAAACCCCATGATTAGAGTGGTGCTTGAAAATTAACAAGAGCTCAAACCTTGAAGGAAGGATTGCAATCTCCCAGGTTGATGACTGTGAATGAAGAGGCTTCCTATTCAGAGGGAGTAGAATGTCATATCGTATGTGAAAATAAGATGAAATGATGGGAGCAATATGTCCTTCAAGAAAGGACCATTCTAGGTGTAAAATATTCAATAGTGTCATATGCTTCCAAGATAGAAAGCTCGATAGTGATAAGGGATATGCTCTCAGAGGGAGAGGACTATGATATGCTCCTAGAACCTTTTGATAGATGCATTATTATTAGATGTTTTTGAAGTGGGCTTCGTCTATGGTGTACTTAAATAAGAAGCATACTTGGAGCTATCTTAGGGATTTGAGACACATGAGAAGGAGAAATCCCCATATGGAATCAAGCAAAGTCCCATGGGATTGGCGTGCTTCTATTAAAGGAGAGTTTGATGCATGATCCAACCTCTCTTCAAGGTTGAAGGTATGTATTTTATATTTGGTTTTATATATTTTAATAATTTATTTATGATAGGACCAAACATCTCATCATTTAGTACTAGAAGGAGTTTCCCTCTGAGCCCAAGGTCATCCACTTCTTGAGATTAGAAGTGTAACAGAGAGATGATGCAGTCAGAGATTTGCATGATGAATTACACTAAATTAGTTGAGAGGTTGCTCGTTTAGATCCCATGATGAGAAAACCACTAGATGGATCCTTGCTTCGAAGCATGTACCTTGAGCCAGATAGATCCTGGACATGTATATTGGGATGTTGCAAAGCTGGTATTGAGATATATTCATGATACAATCCATCATGGATTGAGACAATGATGTGACTAAAGAGATATGCCGATGCTAAGTGAGTGTTGATGAACAGGAAGAAAACATCGAGATGTTGCTTTAGGATGGGCCTTGCTTTGGTTTCCTGGATGAACAGGTAGCAAGCTTCCATTGAAACCTAAGGGAGCAATGAAGCTCTAACACAAAGGGAGTAGTGATGCTCTGAAAGTGACTTGTTACAAAATTGAAGCAGCGAGGCTTTTAACAAATGAGTAGGTTGCATAAATTCTTAGCAAGACATTGAAGTTCATATTCTTCAAAGAGAAGCTTGGAGTGCAGGAGAATGTATCCTTCCTTGAGAGGGAATACTGTTGATTGAGAAAACTTAGTATATGCCTTCCCTTGTCTTTATGACTAGACATGCACTTGGTGAAGGGGGTTGAGAAACTACACTCCTGGATGAGGGTACTCCTCAAAGCCATGAACTTGGATGAGTACATACCTAGTATGCATCCTACCCACCAGTCACCCTTATAAAGGGTCGTGGACTCGTTTAATATTGTTGGGATTTCCTAACATCTTGGCCACATGGGAGAGGATACTTAGGTGTGTGTGATATTTACTAAGGGTGGACGTGCATGCCATGTACTTACTTGTGGTAAATTGATCTCCACTAAGTATTTGATGCAGGTGTTCTACCACTTGATTACTGAGGATCAGTTTGGGTGAGGGTCATTCAATGGACATATGTTTGGATGATCTTTACCAAGATCATTTATGAATTCCATGGACTTGGTTTTGGTAAATTGATCTCCCCTATTTTCGTGTGGATCATTCTTCTTCTTCTATGGATCGAGACATCATTGTTTAGCTGAAATGAGATCTATGATAGGTGATGGAGCTTGAATTGAAGATTAGTAGGGTGTGTGTGATCTTTACCAAGTTAGAATCAGACTACCATGGAATTGGTTATGGTAAATCGATTTCTCCTACCATTGATTATGAATTATTCTTCTTCTATGAGATAAGATGAGCTTCTCTAATGTCGAGACATGTACGTTCAAGATGAGCCACATGGTACAACCGAATATTCCTCCCTAGTTGAGAGGGAGTGTTGAATTTGCTGTAGCTTCAGGATGGATTTCTCAAAGATAAGTCCAATTACTCCAAAGAGAAGGCCAACTATCCCTAGGGGAAACCATCTTTCCCAAAGAGACAATTAAAATTTGGATAAAGAAAAAAGATATTAGTGTTATGTTCAAATTGGCTTGGTACTCATTTTATCAAATGACTCAACTAATGTTAGGAAATAAATCCCTAAGGTGACCCATCAAACATTTCAAGACATGTTATTATGTGGAAAATAATAATTTACTCAAATTTATTATGGCATAAGTTCAAGTCGGCTCATTATTAGTGGCACCTTTTCACCTAATCGATCCTATATATTAGACCATCTTGAGGCTCATTTGAAGTACGGTCAACACACACCTTTTGATATAAAATTTTGGAGGCAAGGAAGCTCACATTGTGTGAGGTATTTTTGAAAAAAAATATGTTATCTCTATGGAAGCTCATATGGTATCCCTATGGTAGCTTGGATGAAATTCTAGGGCAATTTGTATAGTATTTTGTGGCAGCTTGTATGATGGTATCTCTATGGTAAGGCTGGCCAATTATAGGAAACCTATCTATGGAATTCTCTATGGCCTATTTGTGGCATCTATTGCGACCTATCTATGTCTGTGACCTATTTGTGGCATCTACTAGGGCCTATTTATGGCATCCTCTGTGACCTATTTGTGGCATCTACTGCAGCCTATCTATGATATACTATGCATCCTATCTATGGCATCTATTGCAACCTATTTTTGGCATCTATTGTGGCCTTCTTCGTGACATCTCATGTAGCCCTTCTCTATGGATATATGTGACCTTTCTCTATGCTTATATAAGGCCTTTCACTGTGGGTATATGTGTTCTTTCTCTGTAAGTATTTGCAACCTCCTCCTTGTGATTTTTTCATTATTATGTGGTCTATGCCATCAAATTTAAGTAGACACTTTGACATATCTTGGTGTGGCCTTAACTCTTTGTAGTTAGGGCATTGGTTTTGTGGTCTTCAAGGTCTGTTTTATGTGGCCATTATGAGATCTGTTAAGCCTATTTGAGTAGTCGTATGATAAGGGTTGATGTGCACTAATTTTCTATATATGACAATAATGGTTGTTATTGTGATAATGTGATATATGGCATTGATATATTAAATTATGTATGGTAGTGTCTTTATGAAAATGATGTATGGCATGGCAATGATGTATGACAGTGTCCTTATGACAATGTGAGACTTGGTAGTGATATTTTTTCTCTTGACTGTGATGAATGACAACGATACTTGGCAATGATATTTGTTCTCTTAACTGTGATGAATGGAAATGATTCTTGGCATTGATATTTGTTCTATTGCAATGATAAATGACAATGCTACTCGTTACTCTTGACATTGATATGGAGGCAACGCTCTTGGTTTCATTAGTTGATCACTAGGAGACCTATCAAAGGTTTCACAAAGGTCTTATGATTTCCTCCTTGAGAGATTTGTCTTCTGCCATCTCATGAGGATCATGTATGATTCGGGGTTGGCCCTAGGAGGCATAATGTGTTTTTTGTTGATAGACGCGCATCTCATTAAATTGTACATTGTATCTTAGATGAACATTTGATGAATATCTAAAGAATAAGAGGAATTGATTTTTGGGTTTTCCCCTTTATGGGGTTTCTCCCCAGTGTTTGACCAAAAATCCCGGTGTCTCTATTGCGTATGATTTTCTTTTATTGTTCCTTATTGTTCCGCTGAATCGTTAATATTAATGTTCTCTCTACAAAATTACTTATGATAATATGGGGTGAATGTAATGTGAAAATTGATGAATTTTAAAAACAAATGCAATTATCTATAGTAGAGAAAAATATAGCCTTAAAATTAACATCGTATCAGAATTAGGCTGAAGAGAATTCAACGAGATCACGCTCATGTAGACACCTATGATGTCGATTTCTTGATCAAGAAGAGTGAAAGAGATGAAGATGTTAGAGACCTAAAATAATGCTAGGATTTGGAGGAAACGATAGGGAAGACTTGTTCTTACAAATAATGGTTATGGTTTGGAAGAAACCATAGGAGTGGCCATAGATATGGAAAAAGATTGGGTTCAATAACATTGGAACTATAGTGTGATTCATAATTTTTATGATATGATATGATCAGTGAGAAGTTATTGAGTTATTCTAGTACCTATTACAGATTTAGAGCAACCCTAGTTGGACTTGTTTCCTACCCCATAGGAGATGGTATGATATAGATACGATGGTCATCTTGTACATTGATAAAGAAGGAGAATAAGGATCTAGAAATTAGAATATAGGTGAGTCTCAAGAGGAAGCATTTCTTATTGAAATATGGTTGATGGACATTGGTGCATCATGACTAAGAAGGAGGAAGGATCAAGAGGGAGATGATAGCTTCCTGCAATCTTCATTGAAGATAAGAATTTTTTAATACTTACGTTTTTTCTTTGTGACATTGTTTGTTCTTAATGCATGAGTAATTGGATAACCAAATGGTTCTTTCCCTGAATTCATGAACGAGTTTGTGATCAAGGAGGCATATCCGTATTGAGGGTCATCAAGATGTAGAGTAATGTAGGAAGAATTAGCTCCAAGAGGGAGCTTGTGCAGGAGAATGAATACGCCACTCCCATATTTAGAGAAGAAAATACAATAATGTCTTCTAGATGAAGCTTGCAAATGATAATGACAACATGAAGAAGCTAAAAATGTAGAGGATTCTCCTGATAGAAAAATTGGCCTGTGTAAAGTCCTTCATCATTAGGCGTACTTCATTATGTTTATTTTTCTATTATTGCTCTTTCTCTTATTCTAAGGCCAACAGGTACATCAAATGGATGTAAGGACCAATTCCTCAATATTGGTATTGAGGAGGATATAGAGAAACCCCATGATTAGAGTGGTGCTTGAAATGAACAAGAGATCAGACCTCAAAGGAAGGATTATAGTCTCCCAGGTTGATGACTATGACTGAAGAGGCTTCTTATTCAGAGGGAGTAGACTATCAGATTAAATGTGACAGTCAGATGAGATGATGGGACGAATATGTCCTTCATGAAAGGACCATTCTAGATGACAAATATTCAACAACGTCAGATGCTTCCATGATAGAAAGCTCAAAAGTGATAAGGGATATGATCTCAGAGGGAGATAACTATGATAAGATCCTAGCACATGTTGCTGGATGCATTATTATCAAATGTATGTGATGTGGGCTTACTCCATGTTGTACTTAAGGAAGAAGCATACTTCGAGCTACCTCAGGGCTTTGAGGCACATGAGAAGGAGAAATCCCCATATGGACTTAAGCAAAGTCCTCTGGGATTGGCATGCTTGGATTGATGGAAGGTCTGATGCAGACTCCAACCTATGTTCAAGGTTGAAGGTATGTCTTTGATATTTGGTTTTATATATTCTAATAATTTATTTATGACATGATTAGATCATCTCATTGTTTAGTACTAGAGGGAGTTAACCTTTGAGCCCAAGGTGTTCCACTTATTGAGCTTAGAAGTGTAATAGAGAGATGATGCTATCAGAGAATTGACATAATACACTAAAATAGTTGATAGACTCTGCATTTAGATACTATGATGAGTAGACAGCTAAATGGATCCTTTCTTTACAGTGTGTACCTTGAACCATATATAAACTAAACATGTATATTGTATGTTGCAAAGATGGTATTAGGATACCTTCATGATATAGCCAATCATGGATTGAGACAGTGATGTGATTGAAGAGATATGTTGATGCCAGGTGAGTGCTAATGAATAGAAATAACACATCAAGGTGTTGCTTCAATATGTGTCTTGCTTTGGTTTCTTGGACGAGCTGGTATCATACTTCCATTACACTCTGAGGGAGCGATGAGGCTCTAGCATAGAGGGAGCAGTGAGGCTATGATAATGACTTTTTACAAGATTGAAGTAGTGAGTCTTCAACATATGAGAAAGTTGCTGTTATCAAACTAGCTCACAAAAAGATAGAAAAGTTAGATCAACGCCTTATAATTCAGCCTCTTCGAGGGGGAAACATCCTTTACATTACATAAATGAACAATTCTTGGATGATACAAATGAAAAGGCCTCCTTTCTATATATAGGAGTCTAAGGGGTCATAATATAATCAGAGCCAACACAACAATAATTATGTAAGGGCACAATAATAACAATAGTGGGCTTCTATGGGGCACAATAGTAACAATATGGGCACTACGTGGGTACATCAATATAATAAGTGGGTTGTACTAATAACAATAAGGGGTTACACTAGTAGTATAGGGGCCTAACATGCCCCTCTCCTTCAAAAAGTGTTGTCCTCAACGCTTGAGTAGTTCTTGATGCTTCTGTATAAAATTCTTGTCCTCCCATGTGGAATCTTCAGCAGGTAAGTTCTTCCACTTGATGAGATATTCTGAAATTGATCGATTTCGTAGCTGTAGGGTTCTTGTTTCTGTGACTTCTCCAAGTCCCAATATGATTTTTCCTTCCTCTTCAATTTCTGGCAATATTGTTTGAATTGGGATCTTTTGCAACTTTTGAATAAGTGGCCATACTTTTTCGTCCTTCTTCCATTCATCCCTTGCTTCGTTTATTCAATTTGGTTGGATAATAGAAATAACACAAAACAATGCTTCCACATCCTCATCCTTTCTTGCGAGTGCATCTGCAACAAAATTTTGCTTCCAGTTTCTATAGATGATGTTAAAGTCATAACCCAACATATTTGTGACACATTTTTTCTGTTCTTCTAAAGATAATAGTTTTTCTAAAAATTATTTAAGACTATCATGATCCATTTTTACCTTGAAGTGTCTTCCCATTCTGTAAGGTCACCATTTCTCAAGTGCATGTAGTATTGCCAACATTTCCTTCTCATAAATAGCTTTCTTGAGATGTAGCAGTGAAAATATCCAATCACCTACATCAAAACATTTTTCACTATGATGTTGATCTACCTGTTGTTTCATTCGATTTTGCACCAAAGTGGCATTATCCTTTAAAAGTTGGAGAACTTGTTGTTGATGCTAGATGTGATCTTTCACTGCTTGAACCTTTTTCTTCTTGATATGTCCTTCTATCTTTAGAGTTTGAGGAGTGGTAATTTCTTCCAATCCTTTACAAGATATGGTCGGATTCATTTCTTGATGCTCGATGTGATATTTCACTTCTTGAACATTTTTCTTCTTGATATGTCCTTCTATCTAGATAGTTTGAGGAGTGGTAATTCCGACTAATGAATTACAAGATATGGTTGGATTCATTTCTTCTTTATCGATGTGATATTTCACTTCTTGTACCTTTTTCTTCTTGATATGTCCTTCTATCTTGAGAGTTTAAGGAGTGGTAATTCTTGCCAATGCTTTACAAGATATGGTCTGATTCATTTCTTCTTTCTTTGGGGTTGGGTCCTGGCGTATATCCTATTATTTTGATGCTTCTTGATCCTTTTCTTCCTCCTCTTCATACTCTGTGTAAAATAATTTCTTCTTAGCACACTTATGACCTTTAGTGCTTTTGCTATCACAATTGTAACAAAGCCCTTTTTCTCTTTTTTCTTCCAATTGTTGTGGTGTAACCCTTGTAGGTTGTGGAAGGCTAGGAGAAACAACACTTCCATCTATATAGTTGTGAGGGGTAGACTTCCTTGTTGCCATAATTTTACTTTCCACTATGTCACAAAGCCCTTTTACTCTTTCCAATTGTTGTGGTGTTGCTCTAAAGAAGGTGTTTCTCTTTGTATCCTCATAATGTGCTATCATTTCCTCCGTGAAAATTGACCACATAACAAGTTGTTTACGAGAACAAAGCCCTTTATACCATAAAAATTGACCCGGTTCTAAATATGAAGATGCAATACATACCTTTTGTAACAACGGTACACCATGTAGATCAAAATATTGCTCCATCTGAAGTATCCAATTTATGAGATCCTTGCCATCAAACTTCCTCATATCACCTTTTCTTGATTTTAGGAGCTCGATATTGAAATGACTATAACTCTGTAATTTTAGCTCTTCCAGTTCTAAAATTGTGACCTACAGTAGCCCTCTGTGTCCTCTTTCCAATGCCACCAGTCTGATCGAATTTAGATTCTCCAAGAAAGAGTTATGCACATTCTCCCAAGATGACCTGATTATATACCTTTTCAAAAAAGTGAACTTGTAGGAAGTTCCACGTGTCATTGTTTTAACCTTAGGATCTGAAAAATATACACGGGAAACTTAAATCCATCCTATTGCCATAAATTCTTATGAAATTTAAATCTGATGCTCAAAACAAAAGTTATGACTATTTTCCCCAGGTCACCTGTTTGGAATGTAATTCGGGAGTCTGCAAAAATTCCAATTTCCTCAGATCATATCTCCACAAATATAGTGCGAAAAGATCTGAAATTCGGACCTGCGGTTCGGAACGATTTTGGCCCAAATGGGTTTTTTTTTAGTGTCTGAAACATCACAGAAAAAGGTTATATCACAAATTCCATGATGACCTATTTGGAGCAACGAAACCCTAGAATTCAAACCTCTGATACCAAATGTTATGAAACCAGCTCACAAAAAGATAGAAAAGATAGATCAACGCCTTATAATTCAGCCTCTTCAAGGGGGCAACCTGCTTTACATTACATAAATGAACAATTCTTGGATGATACAAATGAAAAGACCTCCTTTCTATATATAGAAGTCTAAGGGGTCATAATATAATAAGAGCTGACATAACAATAATAATGTAAGGGCACAATAATAACAATAGTCGGCTTCTATGGGGCACAATAGTAACAATATGGGCACTACATGGGTACATCAATATAATAAGGGGGTTGTACTAATAACAATAAGGGGTTACACTAGTAGTATAGGGGCCTAACAATTGCATACATTCTCACTAACCCATTGACATTCATATTCTTCAGAGAGAAATTTGGACTGTAGGAGAATGTATCCTTCCTTGAGAGGGAAGACTAGTGATCAAGAAAAATGAGAATACACCTTCCCCTGTCTTTATGACTAGCCATGTACTTGGTGAAGGTGGTTGAGAAACTAGACTCCTGGGTGAGGGTACTCCTTACAACCATGGAATTGGATGAGTACATACCTCAATATGCAACCTACCCATAAGTCACCCTTATAAGGGTCCATGGACTCGGTTAAGATTGTTGGGATTTCCTCCCATCTTGGCCACATGGGAGAGTAGGCTTAGGTGTGTGTGATCTTTACCAAGGGAAAACACTCATGCCATGGACTTGGTGGTGGTAAATTAATCTCCCCTAAATATTGGATGTAGGTGTTCTACCACTTGATTACCAAGGATAAAGTTGGGTGAGAGTTAGTCAGTGGACATAGGATTTGGATGATCTTTACCAAGGTCATTTATGACTTCCATTGACTTGGTTGTAGTAAATTGATCTCCCCTATTATCATGTGTATATTTATTCTTCTTCTATGGATTGAGACATCATAGTTCAATTGAGATGAGATATATGATAGGTCATGGAGCTTGACTTGAAGACCAGTAGGGTGCGTGTGATCTTTACCAAGGTCAAATCTAACTGCCATGGACTTGGTTGTGGTAAATTGATCTCCCTTAGCATTGGTTGTGGATTCTTATTCTTCTATGAGATGAGATGGGATTCTCTGATGATGAGACATGTACATCCGAGATGAGACAAACAATATATCCAAAAATTCCTCCCTAGCTGATAAGGAGTGTTAAAATCTGGGAAAACTTCAGGATGAATTTCCCAAAGAGAAATTCAATTAACCCAAAGAGAATCCCAACTAACCAAAGGGGAAACCATCTTTCCCAAAGAGAGAATTCAAAATTAGATAAAGGAAAAAACCATTATTTTTATGTTCAAATTGGCTTGGCACTCCTTTTATCAAATGACTTAATTAATGTTGGGCAATCAATCCTCAAGACAAACCATCAAATATTTCAAGACATGTAATTATGTGGAAAATAATAATTTACTTAAATTTATTATGGCACAAGTTTAAGTTGGCTCCATTATTAGTGGCACCTTTTCATCCAATGGATGCCTATATATTAGACCATCTTGAGGATCATTTGAAGCATGATCAACACACACTGTTTGATATGAAATTTTGGAGGCAAGGAAGCTCACACTATATGAGGTAATTTGAACAACAAACATCCTCTCTCCATTGAAACTCGTATGGTATCCCTTTGGTAGCTCAGATGGCATTATGTGGCAGCTTGTATGATGGTATCTTTGTGGTAAGGTTGGATAATTATATGCAACCTATATATTTAACTATTTGTGGCCTATTTGTGGAATCTATTGCGGCCTATCTATGGCCTATTTGTGGCATCTACTGCGACCTATGTATGGAATTCTCTGCGACCTATGTATGGCATTATCTACAACATATTTTTGGAATCTACTGTAACCTATCTATGGCATCCTCTACAACCTATTTGTGGTATCTATTACAACATATTTGTGGCATCTACTGTGACCTTCGATGTGACATATTATGTATCCCTTCTCTATAGATTTCTGCAACCTTTCTCTATAAGGCCTTTCACTATGGGTATATGTGATCGTTCTTTGTAAGTATTTGTAGCCTCCTCCTTGTGATTTTGTCATTATTATATGTGGTTTTTCTAGAGAAGTTGAGTAGATCCTTTGTCATATCTTGGTGTGGCCATAACTCTCTGTGGCTAGGGAATTGATTATGTGGAAGTTCAATGCCTGTTTTATGTGGGATTTATGATGTCTGTTAGGCCTACTTGAGTAGCCCTATGATAAGGGTTGATGTGCCCTAATTTTCTATATACTACAGTAATGGTTGTTCTTATGAAAATGTGATATATGATAGTGATATCTTCAGTGATGTATGGCAACATCTTTATGACAGTGATGTATGGCAATGCCCTTATGACAGTGTGATACTTGGAAGTGATATTTTTTCTCTTGACTGTGATGACTGTAAATGATACTTGGAAATGATATTTGTTCTCTTCAATGTGATGAATTGAAAGGATACTTCATAGTGATATTTGTTCTCTAGACAATTATGAATGCAAATGATACTTGGTTATGATATTTGTTCTCTTGATAGTGATACGAAGGAAACACTCTTGGTTTCATCAATTGATCACTAGGATACCTATCAAAGGTTTCACAAATGTCTGATGATTTCACTGCTTGAGAGATTTGTCTACTATCATCTCATGAGGATCTTGTATGATTAAGGGTTGACCCTAAGAGGTCTAATGTGTTTGATGTTGAAAGACTTGTGTCTCATTAAATTGTACATTGTATCTCAACCGAACATTTGATGAATATCTAAAGAAGAATAAGAATTAATTTTTGGGGTTTTACCCCTTGTGGGATTTTTCCATGATCTGTGGTGTCTTTATTGTGTATGCTTTTCTTTTGTTGTTCCTCACTATTTTACTGCATTGTTAATGTTAATGTTCTCTCCACATGATTTCTTATGATAATATGGGGTGAATGTAATGTGAAAATTGATGAAAATGTTTAATAATGAAATTATCTACAATAAAGAACAATATAGCCCTAAAATTTACAGGGTATTTTGATGTCTCAATGCTTAATGATATAAGAAAAGCCACAAGATTCATACAATTAGCATGTGTTAATGCTGCCCATGAATAGCATTGTCTTCTGTGGTAGCTGGAACATAATGAGCATTCTCTTGTCATATACTGTAACTATTAATTAAACTCTTATATTATTTTGTAATCAATTTGGTTCAAAGAGGAGGAAAAATTGTTAATATGTCTACATGATGGCCCCACTCATTTACTTATATATGTAAGCTTTGATGGGAAGCACAATTGGAAATGTTTGAATACAAGAATTGAGTGCATTATGTGTTTATTGTCACTTTGCGTTTTGATAAAAGAATTCACTATATATGATTTTCAATCCTTTTTTAGCTTGTGTTTGTAATTTTGTGAGTACAGATCACATATCAACCTCGGGGAGGGACCACTCAAGGTAAGTCTCTATGCTTATCATTGTTTTTTATTTGGGTAAGATTGTTAAACAGTATGATAGTTTTGTTGCATTTCAATACTTTTCTATGCGTGCATTTTAATTATGCAATCACATATTATCATGGCGAGCACTTTTCAATTTGTGAATGCAAGTAGTTTATTATATTAATTTTTTTTTTTTAGTTTTTCTTTAAGGGTGATGAAACTAATGGCCGATTTCCAAAAAATTGGTCTACTACTAAAACTGTGACAACAATTTCTACAAAATTGGCATGTTGCAGAATTTTCTGAATTTGACCTCCCCAATGACACAGAGATAAACATCCAAGTCGGAGAACTTGGGTGTGTGGGGTGCCATATAGATGATTTTCAGGCTAACATCAAGACTATCACCCATCTAGAATCTATGTCCCCATAGGATTTCCTTTCTCATAGCCTAGGTCATTTAGGGTAAGTATGGAACCTTCTTCTTATGTATACTACACAACATGTCTTGCAAGTTTTTCAAACCCTGGGTGGAAAATATAAATGAACAATGTACCCTAGAATATCCCTTGAAATAGGAAGAATATAAACACACCATCATTTTTGGTGCCATTTCTAGGGAGGCACTCAAAAGAACTAGGATTCATTACTTGGTTAAAGTAGAAAAGGTACTAGGACTAAAAGTGACCAAAGGGAATTGTCGACTACCACTTTTAGTAACCTATGTCTTTATTATTATAAATACTAGGGCATGATAAATGCATTAAAATTACAAATAGAAATACCCAAAAACACTTTGTGGTGTACTAGGAACCACCCATATTAACATCATGACATGTAAATAAGGGAAAGGCCAAAGAACCCCATAGTACTATAAGACATTATCATAAGGAAGCATCACAAATAATGGAATAAGTATTTATAGAATTTGGGGAACTTGTAAGTTATAAAGGTTCTAACAAGGTTCCAAATCTGAACAATCATGTGAAATCAAACAAGGATCATTTGTAGGAATGAGGGATGAAGAAGTAATTGGATCTAAATAACCTACTATATTTGAATTCCCTATCCAAGAGAAGGATGAAATGGTTCTAATGAAACATATCCCTCTTTTTGTCCTTCCCAACTTTTGTGGTCTCACAAGTGAATACCCAAATACCTTTTTATCTGAGTTTAATGTCCTTTGTCGTAGTTATGATTATTCTACATATGCACATAACTAAAATTATTCCCAACTACTTTAAGGGATACAACTCTTTGTTGGTTTATGGGACTTGGAGGAAACTCCATTCAAACTTGGGATGAGATCAAGATTACTTTCTTAAAAAATAATTAGGACTATTGTAAGTTATGAGACATTAAATAAGAAATTTTCAACTATGTTGCAAGTAGATTGTTGATTTTTCAAGTGTAATAGTTACAAGAATTTATTTATTATTATTATTATTTTTATTATTATTTATTATTTATTATTATTATTATTTTTATTTTATTTTATTATTTTATTTTATTTTATTTTTTTCCTGAAATACTGCCAATTATTTAAAATGATGTAGATCTTCTTTTAACAATTCTAGTTTATCATTAAGAAATTACACTTCAAAAATTCAACCATAAAAGCACAAGGATAGTAGAAATCACAATGCACAAAGAGAACAAATTATTTACCATGGGAAAACCCACTTGGGGGAAAAACTCACCAACATTTTCCCTAGAGAAATTCTTCAATTCAACAATGGATACATCAGAGCTAGTCAACTATGAGATCAAACCGACTAAAAAGCTATGGTCAAACCTAGTCAAGTAGCTCTCTAGTTAGGTCAAGTGATGTCAAACTTTTACCCTTCAATATTTGACCCTCTCTGATATGCCTAGACCAAATTTTGGCCTCCAGAATGTTGAATTTTTGTAACTGTGGCTAGTCTTCATAATTATCATTTTTGGTCATTGATGTATTTGTGAAGCATGTTCCTCATGCTTGGGTCAAAATAATATTTTGTAAAGCATGTTCTTCATGCTCTTTTTGAAAGAAGAAATTTGAATTTTTAAAATAAGAACTTTTGGCTCCAAAAGAAGCCAAGTCAGCCTCCTTCTAGTAAAGTCATTCCTTCAAGTGATCAAGACAGCTATGATAAGAGAGGAAACCGTTCATCGTGTTATATCTCTATATATATGAGGCATATAACCCCTTCTCAAGAGCCAATTTAGTTATGATAAAAAATATATAATATCTTCTAATGAAGCATGTGAAGGAGGAAAGAAAGGAGGATGACAATCAAAGCTTGATGAAGGATGAATTTATCTCTCAAGCGCAAGATGAAATCTCTGTGGAATACCTCTATTGGATAATGAATCTCTATAGTGCAAGAACAAATCCTTGTAGCTCTATATGCTAGACAAATATTTATTGGAACAAGCACTTGTGAAGGAACCAAATTTTGTGGAAGGACTAAATTTTGTGGAAGGTAGAAGGAATGAATCTAAGCAGATCGATTTGAGTTATGTTGGGAAAAATTGTGACTTGTATAGGAGGATGGACTAGGTTTGACCTAGTATTTGACTTAGATGTATGCCTGTTGACCTTGATGATTTCTCTAAGGAAAAGGTTGCAGGGTTTTTCCCCTATGTGGGTTTTCCCAGGGTAAATACCTTTGTTATTGTGTGGCTGTATCTTTATGATCTTTATGGAATTTTTGTTTTACTATTGAGATCTCCATGCAATTTATTTATGATGGAAAATATCATAGGAAAAGAATTAACCTAATGAAAATCATAAGAAGTAATTATTAATTTTGAGGATGCCTTGAAAAATCAACATGGTTTTAGAGATATTGTGAAAGACCAGCCGTGAAGAAGAAATCATCTTTGTTTCAATTCATCATCTAGGGCTCATTTTTTTCAACTAACCCTTGATGTACTAATTCAAGAAGTACATCAAAAAAGAAGGGCCAAGCTATGCCCTCATGTTTGAAGAAAATTCTCTACATTATGCCAAATCAATTCAAGATAGAAAGTCTGGTGTGAAGAAAGGAGTACTAATTCAATATTTGCTTGTCTTAAAGAAGTCTGAAAAAACCTCAGGATCCATTACAGTAGGCCGAAGGTACTTCAGGTATCAATCTGAAAACCCTAGGAGAAGCCTCTGTAGGTTGAGAAAAATCAGAATTATGATACAAATATATTAGGGCTTAGTTCAAGGGATTGATGCACCTTAGAGTAGGGTGAAAATATAACATACTAAAGTTATGGTTGTTGCTCCAAAGTCACAACCTCAGAAAATCCACAATGTTAATGAGAAAGGGCCATATTTGAATTATTTTGGTTTGTGATATGACTAGGTCACAAATTCACAAGAAGGCAGGTCACAACTTTAAATTAATATATACCTTGGCCATCTAATGGAATAATCTCATCAACAAGGAGAAACAATGGTAATAAAAGCATACACCTGGGATGAAAAATGAACTATACTAAAGAGATCATTATAGAGACCTAAGTCTCTATGATTGAGGCCGAAATACACTTGAATCTAGTCAAAGTACCTTACTCCGTTTCAGTAAGAAAAAAGGACCAAGAGCCCCAGTCAACTATTACAATTGGTCGAAAATTTGGTACAATTTGAAAGAACATGCATTCAAGAGGTATGCCTTTAGTCATGGATACAAATAAGTTTTAAATTCTATATCATTACATAAATATTGAAAATATATCTTAGCATGAAAGGCCTCAGGACTTATGATAGAAGGTTTAACAAGTGTCCTTAGGAATATCTGGAATGTCACAGTCACATTTTTTTGGTAATTTAACTAAGGCCACGTCATTTGGAAGGTAGAGCCATAGGAGCTGAAAAAGGACTAAAACATAATCCTAAGTATCCTGGAAGATACAATTATGATATGTACATGGTATAAAAGGATTGATGTTTTAACATATATGAAAATTTGAAGATCTGCCTTGGCCCTAGAAAGCATGACTTTGTTTCATGAAAAGTACAATGACATGATCTACAAAGCTATGAGGTATGTCTCATCACCATATCTATAAAAACAATATATTCTATAAATGAATATCTAGTAAAGAAGTCTATAACAAAACTTAGTTTCTCCTTGAAACTATTGATCTCTAATTCTATAATGAAAGGTTGAATCCATGTAACCCCTGAATATTGAAATATTGATCTAGTCATGGAAATGTAAGAGATCATTGAAGAACTATTTACAAATAGGTATGCGAATTGAAGGAGTTCATTCTTTGATGAATTGATATGGCAAGAAGAAATGAAAAATTTGAATTTTGACTCAAGGAAAGAGATAGACACATATGAAAATCATACAACCTTTTTCTCATGTATTGAAAGGTTGAAATGTGATACATGGAACTTGTGCTCTTCTTTGCTGATGTTGATTTGTATTCAGAAGCACAATATGTTATGATATCTACTTTGCATAAAATTGTTGATAAGTTATTTCTGAATTATGGATGCTCAACTTTAAAGTATATCCTTTGCACATCAGGATAAGAAGGGAAAAAGAGATCACTATTAAAAAAGAAATGATACTTTGATAGTGAAAATTACGTTACATTATAAAAGAGATTGAGTACCTCTTAAAGTTAGAAATGAAAATCTCTCTTGATAAAGTCAAGTATTTTGCAAAGATAGTACTATCCTGTCAATACTATAGCAGACGTAGAACATAAATTGTTGAAGATATGATGGATTGAAATTTTGAACTAATCTCTTGTTTTTATAAAGTGTTGATGACATATGTGATGCTGTGAAAATCCTTGCTAACATTAGAGGAAATTTCAGCTTAAAAGTTCCCATAAAATTTTCATGTAATTTCCATGTCATAATATGTAACCAATCAAAATCATTTAAATTTAAAAAGAGGTATATGTGAATTTTGGAGGGAAAAGAAGAAAAACTATTTTTCTTTTTTATTTATATTTTTGGTTTATCTCCTCATAAGTTTACAAGCACCCATTATGCATACTTTTGACAAAATCTACATTGATAAAAATTGAAGATACATTAAAAAAGTATGTTCAACTCACTTTTTTAATGTATTCTAAAATTTGATCAATGTGGGTCTTGTAAAAAATATGCATAATGGGTACTCATTGGATATGGAATTTAATTTTGCATCCAATGAGTGTCTACACTTTAAATTTGATTAAACCTATAAAGAGATAAACAAAAAATACAATTAAAAAAAGTAGTTTTCTTATTTTCCCTCCAAAATTCATAGCTCTTATTTTATTATTTTTCCTTATGAGCCCACTTTTAGGCTAAAATTTGTTCTAATGTCTGGGTATTTAGACACTAAAATCTATTTATATGAAATCTATTATTGTTGCTGCTACAATATTTGAAGAGGTTGAGCTACTCGTTTCGGTGGAATTGAGGATGATACTTGATTGATTGATGACAACGATGGATTTAATCTCATGTAAAGGACAAAATAATATTATAGGGTTTTGGACATTTGGATATCTAGGGTTTGTAAACCTTATCAAACAAAAAAGATTGAATAAGAAAATCCTTAGGGTTTATGAACAAAACCCTAGGTTTGGACACTTTCACTAAAAGAAGAAACCCTAGCTCCTGCAAGGAAGGAATCACATTATACAAATTGATTTGATGGATGAAAGAAGGTTAAATATCAAGAGGGAGATAAAATTATTCCAAAAAAGATAAGCGTTTTATTTCTCTCTTCTTTAATCATTACTATTGTTGTTGTTTTTAGTCTCTTGTCTTTGTATTATTTTCTTGGTCTAAATGTTCTTCCATGGCCTCCTAGTGAGGATTGTGAGTACAAGTTGAAGACTACCAAGGTTTTGACAATAGTTGGAAGAAGTGGAAGAAAGGAGAAAAGCATGTGACAAGAGGACTTTCCTAGAATCATGGTTTGTGAGAGATTCTACTAGATGAGATTCGAGGTTAGAGGGAGTATGTACATCAAAAGGTTCGAAGTATGCATGCAAAAAATGGCAGCATAGACAAGTACAAAGCAAGAGTAGAATATAAGGTTTTCCCAGAAAGAGGGAGAGGATCATGATAAAAAATTTGCTATAAGATTGAGAGGTACACTTTTTTTGGAACTATTACCATGGCTTTGAAATTACACCAGGTAGATGCAGAGATTGCTTCCCTCAATGAAGTAATTGAAGAGGCAGAAGTGTACATATAAATACCTTAAATTATTTGAAATACGTGAGGAGAAGTCTCATGATTGAAGAAGACTTTGTATGATCACAAACATGCTTTTTTGGGTTTGGTATTTTTGGGCTAATGGATCATGGATGATCATGTATGATTTATCTCTGATGGAAGGAAAAATACTAATGTGACAGAGGGAGTAGGCATAACAGAAATAATTTCTTCCATAACAGAGGAGAGCCTTGTTTTAGCTTTAGAGGGGGTTGACCTTTGAAATCAAGATGATGAACGGTCACCACATAGCCAGACTAGATAATTAATTTTATGAGAGATTTTTCAGCATAAATCACATAATATTTCATTTGTCGACGCGTTTCGAACCAACCAGTGTGGTTCATCGTCAGGACAAGTTGAAGAATCATATCTAGCTATGCATATTAAATAGTCAAATTAGAACAACCAATGGCTATATTTCTTGACCAGGTAACAACTATATTGACTAACGACAAAATTTGACTAGGAAAACGGCTAGAAATTTAGCCGTTAGTCAATATAGCTGTTACCTGGTCAAGAAATATAGCCATTGGTTGTTCTGCTCTGACTATTTAATATGCATAGCTAAATCTGATTCTTCAACTTGTCCTAACAATGAACCACACTGGTTGGTTCAAAGCACGTCGACAAATGAAATATTATGTGATTCAACGAAAAATCTCTCATAAACTTGATATGGATCACAGAAGCCTCAATTCAACTAGATAATTGATATAATGGAAAAAAAAGTGGCAAAGCAAGCAGGCATAATTACCACTTCATGATATGTCTCAGTGTAAGAGGGAGCACTCAGTCAGGATGACAGGGAAGAAATTGTGGTGATATATGTAATGAAAGGAAGCTAATAAATTTTATGATCCAAAGCACGTTTCTCTACATGGGTTACAATACCAACATGATGCAGATGGTCATGGAAAAGTTAGTTATGATTTGAGATCTGACTCAAATGGTAAAGTACAAATACAACTTTATATTGAGCAGAGAGTTGTGTGTTTTTTTTTGCAACATCAGACAAGTGTTCTAGTATCAACTTATGTCAGAGAGGCTAATAAACATAAGATCTCCAAAACCCAAAAAGGTTTAAGGAGAAAACACCTAGAGACAACTCAATCAAGTTAATTGATCAATAATTAAAACATAACTAAGTCTAACTTATTAAAATTGATTAATTAACAACAATTAATTGAGAAAGATCAATAAAGCTCTAGAGATTCACATAGATCGAGTCTAAGATGATATTGGCCATTGATAACGATTTAATCATGGTCATTGATGCTCCAATGAGATACTATAAGAGTAGATAAATGGGGATAAATATAGATAGATCGAAGAAACATCAAAGACATAGGGAGAACGAGTTGCTTGGCATATCCAGCTATCCAGTTGCAGAGATTAAGCAAGGAAGAAGAGTTTGAGCTAGAAGGAGAGAATAAGTAAGAGGTAGCAATAGAGAGATTCTTTAGGAATTTACTAGTGATTTATAGTTCTAAAGACCCAATAGAGAGGAGGCCAAAATATTTTGCAGAAAAGTCACACTGGAGTTGTCAGTTAGCCAGATCAGTAAAGCAGGTTGCTGGGAGGAGGTTAGATAAGTTACCAAAGGCCGAAAAGTCATTCTGGAAGGCAGGTCAAATTTTTCTAGTGGTAGGAAAGGGATATATGGCCAATTTTGGAGTAGTTCCAGAGGATGTATGAACTGTGTAGGCCAGGAGTGTGAGTAGCCAAAAGGCAATGTGAGTAGGCCAGAGGGAGGCTCAGTGATTTATAGAAGGGAAACATTTTCTCCAAATTATTTTTCCAAGAGATTCACTAGAGGATGGCTATATTAGCATCCAGATATTGTACTCAGATTTTTATTGCTGCATTATAATAAAATAAAACCTCATCTTTTGCACCAATTTTCCCTTCGGGGTTTTTTGAGGGGCGTTTGTCCAAAAATATTGGTGTCATTTTAATTATATGTGTGCATCTAATTTCTTAATTCCAATTTATTTTCCACAATGTAATTTTATTGTGAAGAATTGCAATATGATTTATTCATTATTTGTCATAACAAATAAAATGCTAATTAACTAGTTAGAAGAATAATTTTTTAGTTGTTGTGATTCAAGTAAATTTCACATGGTATTATAGAATAGGTTGAGTAGTGAGAAGGAGAAATTGTGAAGGTTCAAAGGGAGTTATGAGAAAAACTTTCTCAGATCTACGTAAGCGACTAGGAAGTGTGAATTTTAGAGGCATGAGGGTTCAATTTCTAGATTTGGGTTGGAGGAAAATTTGACCAGCCTTAGAAGCAAAATTTGCAGGCAATGGATTTGTCGGATGGAGGGTTCAAGCGAGAAGATTAGTGATTTTGGTTAGAAGATATGGATACAGTTGGTCTGAAACACGTTTCACAGTAACAGATCTGCGCATTCCTTAGGGAGTGCGAGTAACAATAGCAGGGCCATAGGGAAGAGAGGGAGCTTTCAGATTTATCTTACCATTTTTTGAGTTTCGTGGGGATGGCCACGACACGTCTACTAGATTAGGATAGAATTGAAAAAGCCTCAAGCTTCTGTATCTATAAGGCTATGATAGAATTCATGTTGGATGAGCATGGCCTGAAAGAGTTCGTGAAAACAATATTATTTGAACCAACATATCTTATTGAATTCCATGAGTATAAGAAGGATATGGAAAAATAAAATAGGATAGTGTTGGATGGAGTCCGAGATCATATTTTTCTGCATATCGTTGAGAAGAATACAACAAGGGAAATGTGGGAAGTTGTCCTGAAGCTATATTAGGATCCATCCAAGAATCGTAAAATGATTTTCAAGGAGAATTTAAGGACCACAAAGATGATGAAGTGTGAAGGCGTAACTCTCTATCTCACAAAAATTTGAGATGTCAGTGATGAGCTAGTAGTAGTAGGTGAGAAACCAAAAGAAAGTGGACTTGTGTTAATAACACTAAATGGGTTTACCAAAGAGTGGGCCACATTCATTTATGGAATCAATGGACGAGACAAATGATTAGGAACACCTATGGAGTGATTTCACACAAGAGGAGCTAAGGCTTAGTCATGTCAAGGGTAACACCAGTAGCAATAACAAAGGGTCGAAGGTTGAGAAGGAGGATGATAATATAGCCCTTTCCAATAAGGGAAAGGTGAAGAAAGGTCCCAATCCAGGAAAAGGATAAAAGGGAGGCAAAAAGAAGAAGAAGGGTTTGTCAAAGATCAAATGCTTCAAGTGTGGTGAGTTTGGTGACTACAACACCCAATATCCCAAGAAAAAAAGGACAATAAGGGGGATAAACAAACTGCAACTTTGATAGAGATAGATGAGTTAAACTCCATATTGGAGGAATTTACATTGGTAGCATCTATACCTCTATCTAGAGGAGGAGTGTGAGGCTTCAAAGTTGTAGGATTAGGCAGGGTCCAAGGAGGAATACATCATATATGTATTTCCTTTGGATAATTACCCTTGCTAAAAGGGCCCACAATATTCAATAGCAAGAGGATGAGTGTCAGAAGGTGCAGTTAGATCTTGAGGGAAAATGTAGAACAAGTTGTGGTCAGATACTAAGGGGCACATAAATAGTTGGGTGGAGACAATTACTCAGTAGACAATGCATAACTAGTTGCAATTAGATGACTCAAGGGATAATCACAAAGTCAGTTGTAGGAACACAGTTGTTCCATATGAGATTCAAAGGGAGTCTAGCTTCAGAGGGAGTAACCTTATGGAGGTTAAAACTTCAAGATATGAGGAGAGATCGAGTTTCTAGTTGTAGGCGCAAGAGACTCATGTTTCAGGAGGAACAATTATGATACAAGAGGTACACGATTTTAGTGTCAACAGATTGCAGTCAAATAAACTATAGTAAAGCTAGTTGCAGTCAACGCTTGAGAGACAATTGCAGAACTAGTTGTAGTGACAGAAGCAGTGCAAATTTCCAATTTATAGATAGTAGGTTTAGTTCTATCCAAAGAGAAATTCAATACTTTGGAGCAGGAAAGGTGGTTGAGGTAATTCTAATAGAAAAATGTGAGGGTGGCACAATTCTAGCCAAACACGGTTAGTCAGTCCTAGTTGTTTTAGAAGAGTAGCAGGAGGTAGAGTTACTATCAAGAAAGGTTTTCCGGAGACAAGATTGATAATGCAACAACAAAACTATGCAGTCCAGTTCAACATGCAAAAAGGAGTGTGAGTTGCAGTAGAGAGGCCTTGCTGGAGGGAAGGAATATATTTCCCAGTTATGTTTCAGAGGGATATCCAGACTTAATTATAGTAGTTGCAGCAGTAGAAACAACATGAGATCGGGTGCATCACAGGCAATGTTGACAACAATTCAAGGAGGCAATGTTAGGAAAAATACGAAGAGGGGGGGTGGTGAATCAATATTTTTAATTCACTTTAACTTTTCATTTCAAATTATGAATTATTTACGCTACTATTATTTAAACAACTCACTTGTGTATGCATATTTAGTGAATTAAAATGATGTATATACAAATAACTTATGTTTCCTAATTTCCATATGATGTTTAACTTTACCATTGCATTATTAATTCATTAGCCATTCATTCTTCAGTAAAGAGTAGATAAATATCAACACATAATCAACACATAAGAACATAGAGATTTTAGGTGAAAACCTAATGTGGGAGAAAACCATCGCTACTATCATCTCTGTCTTCTTATCTTATTATAAAGAAAATTCTTCTTATAACTTTATACTCACATAAAATCTTACCAGCACATAGTATCCTACCTGTAAGAGGCTACAACATTCAATCTTTATCCAACCCCACTGGAAGGGAGATACAAACTTCAAATCCCATTTAATGGCTCCTACTGAAAGTAAGCTCTTATCTCCTCACTTAAGTCTACAACCATCAACACTCTATGGACCACGTTTCATAATATTTGATATTAGATCCACCTGTCTCAAATACACATCAAAACATGTAGGCCACCTTCATCAATTTTTCAAACTATACCCACACCTAACAATATGATCAATACTAATTAACTAATCACTGATACTTATCAACTAATCATGCTAATACCCACACAATAATCAACACAAAACTAATCCGCAATCATTACAAACCATGATCAAATTTAACTTAAAATATATACACAACTGTTCAGAAGCATATCCACGTATATATGTGCTTCCTATGCATAAAACCTATGTAAATATCTCAAATCACTGAATACTGACAAACTGAATCACTGAACTATTGAAACACTGAATACAAATACTCTATCACTGCAATAAACATTCACATATATACCAATACTGAATCAGTGAATACCTAGTAACACTCCTACAATATTATCACTAATCAATAATGAATCCATAACCAAATCAATTCAATCAACATTGTCAAATACCATCCACCCTGATCAAGACATCATTGAAAAAAAACAACAAATAATACAAAATTAATCAACCAAGCAACAATTTCAAACCCTATAACATATACGTGACTTCCATTAAATAGATATGCATATATACACATTTATCATATATAAGACATGCACACAGATTTCAAATCACCAAGAACTATTTAACCAAGCCATTTTGTTCAAGATGATCATATCTCTAATCATCATACTCATCAGTTATCATCAAATCAACTATCATCAACCTAGATCAAGCAACAACAAATTATCTCAAAATATATACACGACTACACTGAAACAGATCTGCGTATGTACATGACATTACTTAAGAAAACTTTCATACAAATATTAAATTATTGAATCAAGCCTTCACTGCATACATAACACACTTTCCGCATATTTTACTACCAAAATCACATATCATTGCAAACATATTCATATCATATCATCACTATAACCACATATCTTACATTGTTAGCTACTCAAACATAAACGAATAAATCAAGTATATTCATTAGTTTTCAATGCACTTTCAGATTTGAGCCTTCTCCTTTCTCCCTAGTGCACACAATATTCAAATCAGATCACACATGAATAATCCATTACATTGCACGTTTATATCCTTTATATTCGTCTCCTTATATAGATTTTGCCTTTGCTAATACCACAAGAAAATCCCTTGGTAATGTTGTTGGTATTTATAGACATGATCAAATAGGAATTACCAATAAAATACTATGGGTAATTACGATGGTAATAGATCTTTGTTTCCTATATTCCATGATTCGTATAATGTACACGATTTTTTTCACAGAACCTACATATGTAAGGGACTAATCTTCACAACGGTCACATATACTTTTCAAGCTTTATGCTTTCCGTCTTTTCTCAAGGGAAACATGTAACATCAATCATGTCACCTGCAATAGTTCTATAATCATCAACAAAACTCATTATGTTATAAACAGGTTGACATCAAGGACATATTTAATATACGGGTTGCCATCAAGGACAACACATTAGCCATAATTCCTAAAATATCCCCCTTTGGACTTGATGGAAACCACTCTGGTGTTTGGAAACCACGTGCAAACACCAAGTCTTCTCTCACCCTTTGAAATCATCTGAAAAGGGATGAACCATTTTGAATGAAGTACTTTCTCTTATAGTGCTCATCACTATAAGTAATATTTGTTGATATGAACTATGATGTCTTCATACAGACCATGCTCCCTTTGAGCATATGTTGGATCTTATAAAGATATGCAATAATAGTACAAGACTTTATGAATCAAATACATGGCTATTGCTAACATCTCCTATAATCAATGAATCTTTTATCAGTGATCGAACATAATGGGGTTACACATTTGACCCAAATTTTACATCAATCACTCAAAATAATGGGATTACATACATAACATGGCTTGATCCCAATAACCCATATAAGACTAAATTTTATAATGATTACAACATGGGTCTTTTCATGAACTTTAGGTCAAGAGACATACATGAAATCTATAACCATAAACAAGGATCTCAACAATGAAATTCCGCACGTCCTGATCGTGGTGGTGCGAATGGTTCGTCAATTCGAGTCCGGATGAAGGAGATAGAGGCAATCAAATTTGGGTTGACTTTTTAATGACTGGGCAAGTTTAACAAGGACACAATTTGAAATTTTCTGGCGGATGGAATCCGATCAACTCCGGCCAGATTCTAAGCGAATTGTGGCCTTGTTAAAAAGACTCCTACACCTTAAAAACAAAATTTTTCAATTTTAGAAAATGGCATATTGTTTTAATATATATATATATCTATATCTCTCTCTCTCTCTCTCTTCTCTCTCTCTCTCTCTCTCTCTCTCTCTCTCTCTCTCTCTATATATATATATATATATATATATATAAAGGGGGTGGGGCCCACCAACCCTCCCACCCCCCCAACCTTCATAACCAACATATATAAATGATGGTGGAGGGGCAGGCCATGAGCCCCGACCCCTCCCACGGAACCACCATTACCCATGTTCGAGGATTGAGGTTGTGGGCCGGCCGTTGGGGCATGGACCTAACCACGCCCAAACAACAAGCGCCAACCACACTTAATGAAATGAGCCGGGGAGGTGGGTAAATTTCACTTTGTCAGAATTTGACAAATTTTATATGGTTTCAGCACTTCTCGACGCCACGAATGCAATGGCTTTGTCCATTTCTCCATCAAAGTTCTGCATTTTTCAACCATTTTTCAGTATGCAGGTGGAACCATCACTGCAACAGAAACATGGAGCGGAACCATGATTCGAAAATTTTCCTGAGGAGGTAATTTTTCTCCATGTGGGAATAAAGTCAAGTTTATATTCATTTTTCACGGTTTTCCGTAGGGATCAAAATGGAAAGGGAAGATTTGCTTTTTGAGTTGCAGATTTCTAGTCCACCTATGGAGCAAAATCTTTGAGGAATCTAGGGGGAATCTAAAAGATTCCTTGAGCCCTAGATTCTCAATTTCTCAGAATTAAAAAATTAGATAGTTGATTTTGCACTATTCGACGTCAAAAATCTGATGGTGTGTTCAAATTTTTCATTCTCTCATTCTATTCTTTAGCCACTTTTCTAAGTGGGACGCAGGTGTCAGAATTCATGTGCGAGCAGTCATTTCCATGTAATTCGATGCCGTGAGATCGATGGCACAAACAACTTCAGCAGTTTGACATTCGCTTCTTCAGATGGAATTTGGATGTGAGATATATGCAATGTGTTCATGTACTTCTTTTGCTATGCATTGTGCTACACAGATCCCCGTTTGATGTTGATGAGGGATCTTGTTCATTACTTGTTTTCATTATTCATGCTTGATGTGACGCGGAATCGTCTATGTGATTTACTTGTTGTCATGATTTGTCATGTTATGTTTTGAGATCCATTTGTTGTATGTTGACGGGATACTCATATTTTCATCATGTATGTTTGCATTGAGATCCCTTTTATGCCATGTTGGTTGGATGCTCATCATGCATGAGTTTGTGTCATATTGATAGGAGTATTTTTGACTAAGAGTTCCAGTAGTGGAACATCTCTTGGTGCTACTCCTGCGTGAGGGAATTTTCCTTGTATGATAGTGACATCACCTCTATGTACATCATCACTATTGACAACACTTAATGCAGTGGCATACACCATCTTGACACAGGAGCCCAGAGACGTAGTCCCTCATGGACGAACTCCATTATCAACGAATTATGTTTTTATGTTGTTGATGATTGACATGTTCCTCTTCTTTACAGCATGCACATGTTAGAAAATTATATATTACGGATCAATGGAACACATAAAATATTGCAGAAATATAATCACAGAAAATGCATAAAACAAGAGAGACACAGATATACGTGGTTCACCCAGTTTGGGCTACATCCACGGAGAAATAGTCAGTCCTTCTTTTATTATATTATCTAGCAAACTGAAGAGATACAACCTACAACAGATCTGCTATAACACCCTCTTCGCTCTCAATCTCATCTCTCTTCCTCACTCAGAATACAGATATACATAGACGCAATACAATTCCCTCATATATAGCGAGGGGTTGCCTTCTAGGGTAGAAAAACCCTAAATTAAACATAACTTCTACCGTTAGATCATCCACCTAATGAATGGCCCAGATTGACTAGAAATTACTAGACTTTTACAAGGCAATTTTACATCTATTTTTAGATTCGAGGGCGCTGCCCCTGAAGCCCTGCTGAGGGACCGCTAGCCCCCCAGACCCCCCAGTTGGGGGGGATCAGCCCCCCTGAACCCCCGCGGGGGGGGGACAAGTCCCCCCCACGTGGAGGGGTGTATAGTCTTCCTGGGATATACATCCAGCTGAGACCTTTGAATACAGAAGATAATCAAGCTCCACACCCAACATCACATGTATTCATTTATGTTATTTTAAAAATTCAATCTAATACATCACGAAAGTAAAAGGTCTTGGAAGGGCCCTTCGTCACACCCGGACCTGGATCAATAGTGATATGCAACATAATCACTTGCCAATAGTAGCATAAATTACATAATGACAAGAACATAAATATATATCGTTATCAACAACTACGATATGAGCTCATCGTAGTCAAAATGATGCAATAAGGGGTATCCATATTTCCAACAAGGAGCCATTAGAAGCATGGAAGATGCCCCCCCTAAACCTATGCCAACTCTTCATCACCAATGTTGATCAAATTATATCCTTCTTACCAATAGAAAAGAGAGAAATCATCAACATTAATACGAATTTGTAACAATTCATCACTCATTGTGAACCGATACTCTGTCATAGATTTTGAAACTTGCATAAGGGTACTATCAACAAGCTGCAACAAACCAATGCTAGAACTAGAATGCCAATAATGAAAAAATTGAAGCATATGAGGAGCTCTCCTTGAATTTGTGTCACTCCTTTACTATCAAAAAAAACCATACACAACTATCTAAGTCAAAAGATTCTTATACAAAAAATTGCTATTCATAAGAAATGTGTATAGAATATGAAACAATGATTTTACCTAGCACCAACTATGTCATGTCTGTTCTTGATCACAATCACTTCATTAAATGCAACATAATTAATATAAACATCACCAAAAGAACAACATATGGAATCATCATCAAGGTACACATGCATAGCTCCCCATAAGATCATACACCACTGATCCTGTGGACCTGATAGTCATTATATGTTCTACATGAGGCTATGTACTTCACATTTACTTTTGCAGCCCCAGTTACAATCATGCATTAAGTACAATATAATTCAGTAGGGGTGATCTTCGTTTACTCTGAATCTGAAGAAGAGGAGCTACACCTATTACTTCTGCCTGGATTCTTCTTTAGTACATATAAATGGTCTGAATTTTTGAATCCTTTTGCTATAGCCTTTCTAGTGTCTTCATCTATAATTTTGCATCCAGTTGATGTAAATACAATTATATGCCATTTATTATCTATTTGAATTACATCTAGAATGTTTTCCTTTATCCCATCAACCAATAGTACATTAGCTGCTTTTGTATTCTTAATATCAACATCAACATTGCCCTTACCTAGAACCTTTACAGATGTACCATTTCCAAGAATAATATTACCACTCTTGTTTTTGAGATAGATGAATTTATCCTTATTTTAGGACATATGAGATAGCATTTGTTATCAATGTACCATTGATCTTCTTCTTTAAACGCACACAAAGTAAGGGAACACCTTACTTTTTATTCTTCCTTATGTTTAATATGAGTAGCACTGGTGGATCTAGGTTGTTTGCCTTGGAGATAGTCTACTTGTTTTCTGAGTGAATTCATTATTTTGTTCCCACATTCTTTAGCTACATGTCCAAACTTATTACATGAATAACACCTTACATGACCTGAAAAGGGAGCAGGAGAGTCATAATATTTTTGCTTCATATTTCTCCTATTGCAATTAATAGATTTGTGACCAAACATATTGAATGCAAAACAATGACCCTTAAAGAAACTTGAGTACCTAGGAGTTGATGATCTTCCTATGAATATGCTTCTCCAAGTGGCTGCAATGTGTCCAAATTTATGACAGATATAAAATTCAATGTCATTTTTCAAAGGAAATAATCGACTTTTATTTCTATTATTAGGAGCAAATGATTTCCTTTGAAAAATTTCTTTCTTTTGTTGTTGCTTTGGTTGAGATTTTAATTCTTTACCAGGATTTTTCAGAGTTTGGTTTGTTAACCTCATAATTGCTTGAACAAGCTTGTGAGATAGATTCTCCTTTTACAATTTCATGAAAACCAAGACTAGATTTACCAGAGGGAGACCTTTTACTGTTAAGAAGGTTATCCAATATATTTGAGCTATCCTGAAATCTAAATTTCTTATCCTTTTCTACTAACTTACCTTCTAGTATACTTACTTTAACCTAATTTTTCTCATTTTTTCTTTTCCAATTGAGATGTCAGCTCGACGATCTCCTTTTTAAACTTATTTTCTTGTTCCTCAAATACTTGAAGTATCTCCTCATATCGTTTATTTGAATTTTCAATCTAAGATTTGGGAGAGATGGTTTCTACTTAAATTCCTTCACAATACCTGGTTCTTTCTTTAAGCTCCTTGATTGCTGCACCTTCTTCAATTTTTGTTGCCTCCTGTAGCTGAGATATTTTCTTTCCAAGTTCATTTCTCAATGAATCTACTTCATCCTCCAGTCTCTGACATTGATCTTACTTTTCCTTATATTGCTTTCTCATTCCTTCTTCAATTTTTCTTCCTTCTTCTAGCTGAGTCTTTAACTTGATGATCTCTTCTTTGTAGGTATAATCCTTTTTATCAAAAAGTTGTAGTAACTTTTGATGATCTCTATTCTCATCCGAGATCCTTTTAATCTCTGCTTCTACAGCCATTATTTTTGAAATTGATTTCTCTACATAACGATTATCTTCACTTCTACCCATGAGAGCAATTTCAATTGATTTACTATCATCATCACTACATGTACACGGAAAAATACTATAATTTTAACAAGATCCAAGTCCTAATGATTCTTTATCACTATATTCACTATGCTCTTCATTCTTGATCAATATAAAATAGGGTGCTCCCAAAGCTGAATATTTGTTGACATCTTTCAATATAATCTGTTCTTGATATGTGATAATCGAAACTGCCACTACATCTGATATATCACTTTCATTGCAATTGTTTTCCTAAAATGATTTCTTCCTTTGCTTATTTCTCATTTTCCTTGATCCACTCTCAAGCAGTTAATCTTCTACTGGAGTGACCTGCTTTGATTCCAATTGTTAGGAAAAATACTTGGGGGGGGTGAATCAATATTTTTAATTCACTTTAACTTTCAATTTCAAATTCATAATTATGTATGCTACTTTTTATTTAAAAAAAATCATGTGTGTACGTGTCTTTAGTGAATTAAAATTGTGTATATATGTTAGAAAATGTAGCAAGAAAGGCTCAATTTGATTTTATCCTTAGTCAAATTGAGTAAATCAAATTTCCACATCAGCAAGACAATTTGGAGGAATTTAACTAGTGTGACATGACTCTTGTCACTCAATTAGCTCAGTAAATTTGATTTAGTGGGCTTGGGGTTCAGTCATGCATGTGTTGATTACTAAATTTTAGCAATATAGTTTAGTTATTTTCCGTTGTACTTAGTTAATTTACCTCTAACTATTGATAGAGTTGGTTGAAGGTCAATTTTGAAGTGGGACAATAGTATAACTCAGAGATCTATCATTTGACTGATCAATCAGCCCAAAATAACTCATGCATGCATGTAATTCAAATTGCTTAGATGAGGTGGAGGAGACAAAGGCTAGTGTAACAATTAGTGTATACTAGTTGAGTGTACAGTTGTTGCATGAGGGTAGTTGATCAATCCTTGGGAATTGTGCAAGGAAATAGGGAACTTTACTATTGTTTAGGAGCTAAAATTAGCTCATAATTACACAAGGAAATTGGAGGCTAGAGGAGGTATAAATTGGTTAAGTATTGGCCATAGATCCTCATTCAGCAGAGAGAACAATTATTCTTTTGCAGGTTGTGCTAAGAGCTGGAGCGTGAAATTGTAATAATTTCTGTATTCAACCAATTAATGCAAAGAGGCCTGAGGGTTTTTTCCAAGTTCGGTTCCCCAAGAAATCATTATGGACTTGTGCTTTTTCTTGTTGCATGTTTATGCATGTGTCTCTAAATTGTGATTTCCATTCTGCATAATTGTAGAGAAGAATTGTGTCTCTTGTTTTTCAGTTTGAAATCTTGAGCAATTGTAGTTTCTATAAAATTTATACATGGTATCAGAGCCCTGAAATCATATTAAAACCAATATTTTGAATTCCCCCCTCAGAAATTTCGAATTTGCGGCTTCATTGTAGTAATTTTTTCTTCATATTCGGGGGAATGTATTTCAATAGACTGATATTGGAGTATGAATTAGAGGGAAGTTCAAATTTATGAGCTTGGAATAGATTCAAGATCATCACAAGTGCCCAAGGAGCAACATTCTAGAGTAACCAAAATATTGACAAGTGGGCAGTCATTGAAGTCCTCATGTGCAGTGATCATTGAAAAAGTAATGAGCTGTTAGGAGACAGAGTTGATGGAGCCCTAGTTCAAGGCAGATATAAAAGATCCTATGTGAAATTTTTTTAATGGAGCTAGAAGGATACTAGTGGGAATATCAATGAGCCAATGTTTAGTGACACAAAAAGGAGTTGTGATCATTGATGCTGTCAGATTGAGGAGTAGAGAGATTTCCCATAGGGATATTGGACTCAGAGGGAGTAACACTATGGAAGCTAGTACTTATAGATTTGGTGAGATCAGACTCATTATTGCAGTAGTTATAACAACAATGTGCAAGAAAAATCCAAACAATAATAATAGTAGTATGAGAAGATCATAATTCACCATGCTTGTAGCAATACCTCTAGGAGTGAGGTGGGGCGATGTAGAGCCTTAGTCCTAGAGTTGCAGAGATTTGGGAAGGGTCCATTGAGGTGTCATCCTCATGGATCATTACCTTGCTACAGGGGCAAACAATGTTTAGTATCATAAGGATCAATGTTAGTTGGTGTAGTCAGATGTTGAGGAGCATAAAGGAGTGTTGATAGTAGTGCAGGAGGAATAATGCAAAATCAACATCAACACAATCTTCCTTGCAAAGACACAATTGATTCAGTGTTTTTTAGATGCTTCTTAGTTGTAGTTGTTGCAGTAGAAACAACTATAGTGAGAGGTAGTGCTACAATACATCCCACAGATGCTGGATATGGGTGGTACAAAAATCCATTTCTTTCTAAGAGGGAGTGTTAGAAAGTGTAACAAGAAAGGCTCAATTTTACTTTAGCCTTAGTCAAATTGAGTAAATTGAATTTCCACATCAGCAAGACAACTTGGGGGTAGTTAACTAGTGTAACATGGCTCTTGTCACTCAGTTAACTCAGTAAATTTGAGTTAGTGGGATTGGAGTTCAGTGATGCATGTGTCAATTTAGTTAAGTTATTTTCAGTTGTACTAAGTTGATTGACCTCTAACTATGGATAAAGTCAACTGAATGTCAGTTGTGTTGCGGGAAAATTGATTATAACTCAAAGATTTGTCAATTAACTAATCAATCATCCCAAAACAACTCATGCATGCATGGAATTCAAATTTCTCAATTGAAGTGGAGAAGACAAAGGCTATTATAACAATTAGTGTATATTAGTTGAATGTACAATTGTTGCATGCAGGAAGTTGATCAATCCTTGGGAATTTTGCAGGAAATAGGGACCTTTCCTATTGTTTAGGAGCTCAAATTAGCTCAAAATTGTGTAAGGAAATATGAGGATGGAGGAGGCAGAAATTGGATACATGTTGGCTAGATATCTTGATTCAACAAAGAGAACAATTATTCTTTTGCAGGTTATGCTAAGAGCTGGAGCATACAATTGTAATAGTTTCTTTAATTAGCTGATTAATGTAAAGAGGCTTGAGGGATTTTTCCCAGTTGTGTTGCCCTATAAATCACTTTGTACTTGTGGTTTTATTTTTTGCATGTCTATGCATGTGTCTCTAAATTGTGATTTCCATTCTACGGAATTGTAGGAGTAGAATTGTGTCTCTTATTTTTCAGTTTGAAATATTGAGTAGTTCCAATTTCTATCAAATTTATACAATATTTAGATTACTTATTTTTCATATTTTCCATATTTTCCATCTGATGTTTAAATTTACCATTGCATTATTAATTCATTATCCATTTAGTATTTAGTAAAGAGTAGATAAATCTCAACACATAAGAAATACAACAACACATAAGAACATTGGGATTTTAAGTGGAAACCTAATGTGGGAGAAAACCACTGCTGCTGTCATCTTTGTCTTCTTCTCTTATTATAAATAATTTTTTTCTTACAATTTTCTACTCATGTATTCTCTTACAAGCACATAGGCTCCTACCTGCACGAGGCTACAACCTCCACTCGTTCTCCAACACCCACTGTAAGAGAGCTACTACACCTTGATCTCATTAACTTACTCCTACCAGAAGGGAGATCCTATCCCCTCACTGAAGGATACAACCCCCAACACTCAGTAGACCACATTTTAGAATATTTCAAACTTGATTCACTTGCCATAAATACACATAAAAAAATGCAGACCACCTTTCACAAATTTTCAAACTGGATGCACACCCAACAATATGCTCAATACTAATTAACCAATCAGTGACACTGATATACCAATCATGTAAATAAACACACTGTCATAAAAAAATAACTAATACGTAGTCATTAAAAACCTTGATCAATTTCACCTCAAAATATATATGTGACTATTATGAAGTATATCCGTGTATATACATGATTCATGTGCATAAAAACTTCATACAAATCTAAAATCACTAAATATTGAAAAACTGAATCACCATATCAAATAAATGAGTAAAAATACTAAATCACTGCAACAACCAATCACAAATATATAAAAAATGAATCATTGAATACCCAGTCACATTGCTGCAATATTATTATTGATTAATAATCAAGCCATAACCAAATCAATTCAATCAACACTGTAGACTACCATCCATCCTGATCAAGACATCAATGATAAACAACAACAAATAATACAAAATTCATCAACTAAGAAGCAATTGAAAACCCTAAAACATATATGTGATTTCCATTAAATAGATCTGCATATATATGTGTTTATCATATATAAGACTTGCATACAAATTTAAAATCACCAAGAACTTCTTAACCAAACCATTTTTTTCAAGTCAATCACATCTCTAATCATCATACTCATCAGTTAGCATCAAATCAACTATCATCAACCCATATCAAGAAGAAACATATTATCTCATAATATATACACGACTATACTAAAACAAATCCGCGTATGTACACAACATTTCTGAAGCAAACTTGCGTACAAATATTAAACTACTGAACCAAACCTTCAATGCATACATAACATACTTTCTACATAATTTATTATCAAAATCACATATCACTACATAATTTATTATCAAAATCACATATCGCTGCAAACACATTTAGATCATATCATCACTATAACCATAGATCTTTTATTGTTTTCTACTCAAACATAAACAGACCAATCAAGTATATCCATTAGTTTTCAATGCACTTTCAGATCTATTACATTTGAGCCTTCTCCTTGCTCCCTGCTGCACACCTCTTTCACATCAGACCAAAAATAAATAATCCATTACATTGCACAATTATCTCTTTGATCTCCTTGTCCTTATATAAATTTTTCCTTTGCCAATACCACAAGCAAATCCCTTGGTAATGCTATTGGAATTTGTAGATAGGATCGAATATATATTGCTGAGAAAATACTATGGATAATTACCATGGTAATAGCTACTTGTTTCCTCTTTTCCATGGTTTAGATTATGTACGTGACTTTTGTTTGTAGAACTTGTGTATGCACATGACTATTCTTCACAAGGGTAGCATATACTTTTCAAACTTTATGCTTTCCATCTTTTCTCAAGTGAAACCTATAATATCAATCATGCCCTCTGCAATAGTTCTATAATCATGAAGGGAAAATTATTATGTTATAAACAGGTTGACATCAAGGACATATTTAACATGTAGGTTTCCATAAAGGACAACACATTAGCCATAATTCCAACAATCTCCTCCTTTGGACTTGATGGAAACCACTTTGGTGTTTGGAAACCACCTGCAAATGCCAAGTCTTCTCTCCCCTTTTGACATCAAGGGAAAATGGATGAACTTGGCTGAATGAAGTGCTTTCCCTTGCACTAACTATGTCATGTATGTTCATAATCACAATCACTTCATCAGATGCAACAACAATAATATAAACATCACCAAAAGAACAACTTATGGAATGATCATCAATGTACACATGCATAGCTCCCCCTGAGATCATACACCAATAATCCTGTGGACCTGATAGTCATTATCTATTCTTCATGAGGCTGTGTACCTCACATTTAGTTCTGCACTCCTTATTACAATCATGCATTAAGTAAAATAAACCGTAGTAGGGGCTATTTTCCTCTACTCTGAATATGAGGAATAGGAGCTAGACCTCTTACACCTGTCTGGATTTTTCTTTAGTACATATAAATTGTCTAAATTTGTGAATCCTTCTTCTATAGTTTTTCTACTGTCTTCTTCTATAATTTTGCATCCAATTGACATAAATACAATTACATGCCCTTTATTAGCTATATGACTTACACTTATAATTTTGTCGTTAACCCATCAACCAATAGTACATTATTTTCTTTTGTATTCTTAATATCAACATCAACATTACCCTTACCTAGAACCTTTGCAGATGTACCATTTCCAAGAATAATATTACAACTCTTATTTTTGAGATAGGTGAATTTGTTCTTATTTCCAGCCATATGATGAGAACATCCATTATCAATGTAATATTGGTATTCTTCTTCAAATGCATAGAAAGAAATGGCACACCTTACGTTTTCTTCTTCTTTATGCTTAATATGAGTAGTGTCAGTGGATCCATGTTATTTTCTTTGGAGACAGTCTACTTGTTGTCTGAATGAATTCATTGATTTTCTCCTGCATTCTTAGCTACATGTCCAAACTTGTTACATGTATAACAACTTTCATGACCAGAAAAGGGAGCAGGAGAGTCATAATATTTCTACTTCATATTTCTCCTATTGTAATTAATATCTTTGTGACCAGACATATTGCAAGAAAAAAAATATCCCTTAAATAAAATTTAGTACTTGGGAGCTAATGATCTTCCTATGAATCTACTTCTACAATTGGTTGTAATGTGTCAAAAGTTATGTCAAATAAAAAATTCAATCACTTTGTTTAAAGGAAAGAATCAATTGTTGTTTCTATTATTGGGAGCAAATTATTTCATTTGAAAATTTTATTTCTTTGGTATCTGGTTTGGTTGAGTTCTTAATTCTTTACCAAGTTTTTCAGAGTTTGCTTTGTTAACCTCATAATTGCTTGCACAAGCTTGTGAGCTAGATTTTACTTTTACAATTTCATGAAAACCAAGACCATATTTAATGGAGGGATACCTTTGACTATTAAGAAAGTTATCCAATATCTTTGAGCTATATTTAAATCTCAATTTCTTATCCTTTTCTGCTAACTTACCTACTAGTATACTTACTTCAACTACTTCAACCTCTTTTTCTTGTTTTTCGTTTTCCAATTGAGGCCTCGACTTGGTGTTCTCCTTCTTAAAATCATTTTCTTGTTCTGCAAATACTTGAAGTATCTACTCATATCATTTATTTGAATTTTCAAGATCAATTTGAGAGAGATGATTTCTACTTCAAGTCGTTCACAATAACTGGCTCTTTCTTTAGGCTCTTTGATTGCTGCATCTACTTCAATTTTTGTTGCCTCTTGTAGCTAGGAGATTTTATTTCCAGGTTTATTTCTTAATGAAGCTACTTCATCCTCTAATATTTAACATTGATCTTCCTTTTCCTTATATTTATTTCTCATTCCTTCTTCAATTTTTCTTCCTTCTTATAGCCAAGTCTTTAACTTGTCGATCTCTTATTTGTAGGTATAATCCATTTTATAAAAAAGTTGTAGTAAATTTTGATGATCTCTATTCTCATTTGAGAGCCTTTTAAATTATAATTCTAGAGCCATTATATTTGAATCTAATTTCTCTGCATAATGATTACCTTCACTTCTACCCATGAGAGTAATTTTAGTTTATTTATTATCACCATCACTTCATGTACAAGGAAACATACTACAATTAGAACAAGATCCAATACCTAATGATTCTTGATCACTATATTCATTATCCTCTTCATTCTTGACCAATAGAAAATAGGGTGTAGTGACATTTGATATATCACTTTCACTACCATTTTTTTCCTGAAATGACTTCTTCCTTTGAGTTTCCTTCTTCTTTTTCTTCTTTCCCATTGTCCATGATCCACTCTTAAGTGGTTAAGCTTCTACTGGAGCGACCTGATCTAATACCAATTGTTATGAAAAATAATGAGTGGGGGGGTGAAAAAATATTTTCAATTCTCTTAAAATTTCAATTTCAATTTCATAATTCGCTACTATTATTCAGACAAATCGCATGTGTACACGTCTTAAGTGAATTAAAATCACCTATATCTAGGTTACTTATTTTTCATAATTTCCATCTGATGTTTAAATTTACCATTGCATTATTAATTCATTATCAATTTAGTATTCAATAAATAGAATATAAATATCAACACATAAACAACACAACAACACATAAGAACACTGACATTTTAGGTGGAAACCCAATGCAGGAGAAAACAATAATTTATATCATCTTTGTCTTCTTCTCTTATTATAAAGAAATTTATTCTTACAATTTTTAATTGGAAGAGACTCTTACCATCATGTAGGCTCCTACCTATAGGAGTCTACAACCTCCACCCATTCTCTAGCACCCATTAGAATGGAGCTACAACCCCTTGATCTCATTTATTTCCTCCTGCCAGAAGGGAGCTCCTACCCCCTCACTCAATGCTACAACCGTCTGCACTCTTTGGACCATGTGTCATAATATTTCATACTGGATCCACCTTTCTCAAATACACATCAAAACATGCAAGCCACCTTTCATCAAATTTTTGAATTGGACCCACACCCATTAATATGCCCCATACCAGTTAGCCAATCACTGATACTCATTAACTAATCATGCTAATACCCACACTGTCATTAACACAAAACTAATATGTAGTCATTACAAGCCCTAATCAAATTCACTTCAGAATATATACATGAACGTTCTAAAGCATATATGCATATATACACACTTCGTGTGCATAAAACATGCACAAAAATCTCAAATCACTGAATACTACAAACTGAATAACTGAACTATTGAATCACTAAGTAAAACTAATTAATCACCGAAACAACTAATCATAGATATATCAATGTTGAATCACTGAATACCAAGTCACTCCTGCAATATTATCACTGCTCAATAATCAAGCCATAACCAAATCAATTCAATCAACACTATCAAACACCATCCATCCTCATGAAGACATCGTTGAAAAACAACAACAAATAATACATAATTCATCAACCAAGAAACAAAAGCAAACTCTAGAAAATATACACGACTTCCATTAAATAGATCTATGTATATACACATTTATCATGTACAAGACTCGCGTATACATTTTAAATCACCAAGAACTTCTTAACCAAGCCATTCTGTTCAAGCCGATAACATCTTTAATCATCTCACTCATCATTTAGCATAAAATCAACTATCATCAACCCTGATCAAGCAACAACATATTATCTCAGAATATATACACGACTATATTGAAACATATCCGCGTACAAATATTAAATTACTGAAACAAACCTTTCGTGCATACATTCCATACTTTCTGCATATTTTACTATGAAAATCAGATATCGCTGCAAACACATTCAAATCATATCATCACTATAACAAAAAATCTTGCATTGTTAGCTATTCAAACATAAATAGACCAATCAAATATATCCATTCGTTTTCAAAGAAATTTTAGACCTATCATATCTGAGCCTTCTCCTCGCTCCTCGGTGCCCATGTGTTTCAAATTAGATCACACATGAATAATCCATTACATTGCAAGCTTAGATCCTTGATCTCCTTCTCCTTATATATATATTTTCCTTTGCTAATACAACAAACAAATCTCTTGGTAATTTTGTTGGTATTTGTAGACATGATCAAATAGACATTGTTGACATAATACTATGGGTAATTACCATGGTAATAAATCTTGCTCTTGGTTTCCTATTTATCATGGTTCGGATTATGTACATGACTTTTGTGCACAAAACCTGCATATGTACGTGCTTATTCTTCACAAGTTTTGTGTATACTTTTAAAACTTTATGATTTCCATATTTTCTCAAGTGAAATCTATAACATCATTCATGTCATCTGCAATAGTTCTATACTCATAAAGGGAAACTCATTATTTTATAACTGGGTTGACATCAAGGGAATATTTAACATGTAGGTTGCCATCAAAGAAAACACATTAGCAATAATGCCAACAATCTCCCCTTTTGATCCAGGTGGATATTGGTGGTCACCCACCTATTCCACTTGGACCCCCACCACTATCTCTTTTATTTTTTCGGTTTCCTTATTTGTAGCACAATTTACTATTTTTGGTAGTTTTTTGGGTCCTAAACTTCCAATGTCGTTTTGAGGCCCTAACCGATGTTTTTTTGGAAAATCAGGAAAACATGAATTTTTGATTGATGTTTGCATTTAAAATTTGTAGTCCTCAGATAGATATTTCTAACGAGGTATTGTGCGTGTCAAACAAAGATCGTGTGCCAAAGTTACGACCCTCAAAAGTTGATGTACTAATTTACCCAAACGGGGCCCATAGTTTTGGCGCTTCATCTCCTAGGGTTAGGTTTTTGTATGTTTAGGGTTTTCCATTGTTTCTGAATAATAAATAGGCCTTTGAGCCTCATTGTAACACAGCTCAAAGGCAGGTAGCTGCCACATCTCTCCTCAGAGATAAGTTACCATCACTCGAGCTAGTTTGATTTCCTTTCTTTTTGTAAGCACATTTTAGTATTTGACATTAATGAAATGAAGTATTATTTCTCCTGCATCGCTGTATTTATGGTTATATCTATAATTTATTGCATTCCTATTTAAGTTCAGACCAATGATATCAGAGTAGTCTGCTCTTTCTCTATTTTTCTTTTCATGTCCCCAACGAGGTTGGCATATAAGGAGTTAGGGATCGCACTAGTCGAACCTTTGCAAGACCAACCTCGCAAATCTCAACGGCCTCCCATGGCGGAAGAGAAGAAAGATGAGGGGGCAAGAGACCCATTCAAAATATTTCTCGAAGAATCCCTCGAGCGACAAAGGAATGCGATGATGGACAACTTTTCCCAGATCCTTCAACGACTACCCAAAGACGACACATCTCCTTCCAATAGATACTCTGGAAGCACCACACCCTTTAAGGTACAAGTTAACTTTTACCTCCCCATATTTGAAGGTTATATAGATGCAGATGCCATAGATAAATGGTTAAATATGATAGAAGGATAATTTTCTATTCTTGATTTTTCCAGCTGGGAAAAGATTACTTTTTCACTTTTCAAAGCCAACCCCCACGTCAAGGACTGGTGGGAAACCTACTGTGAGAAGAAGGATGAAAGTACACCCTCACTATTTTCAGCCACACCCACTTGGAATTTGTTCCCAGAAGCCATCAATAATAAATACTACTATGCCTATATTCCATCAAGGATAAATACATAAAGTGGACCACGCTGTTGCAGGGAAAGGACCAAGACGTGCAAGAGTTTACCATTGTTTTTCATACCCTTTGCACGAAGTTGGGTATCAAGAATTTTGAGCGACATTTGGTACTCAAGTACCACAACTACCTACACAGGTACATCCAGGATGAGATTGAGTTCCTGGAAATCTCCTTGCTTGGCAGGGTGTATTGATACGATGTCAAGATTGAGCAGAAGTTTAAACATAAGAAGTGAGACTTTAGATCTGCAAATTTGAAGCAAGGGAAAGATGCGCCCAAACCACTGAGTAAAGGACAAAGCCAAGGTGGGGTGACATAGGAAAAACCATCAAATTTGCAAGAAAAGAACAAAATCATGATGACAAAGAAGGACACGGGAAATTGATGTGAGTTCCGTAAGAGCTCCACTCACAACATGAGTGAGTGTTGGGGCAAGCAGTCACTAGTGGCCAAGCTGAAGGATTTCAAATCAAAAACATGTTTCAAAATCGAGTCAGAACCCAATAAGGGGAATGGAAAAGGGAAGAAAATCATTGATGCAGAGCCTAATGCCACCATGGAGTTCATTATCGACAACTGGAGCAAAAAGAACCTAATTTCAGTAGAGGTTGTGAAGCGGATGGGCCTACCAACTATAACACATCTATAACCGTACACCATCAGGTGGCTTCACCAAGGATGAGATCTCTGCATTAGCCAATAGTGCCGCCTCCCTATAGCATCAAGCCCTTCACAGATGAGGTATTATGTGATGTTTCCCTTCTTGAAGTTTGTGATGTATTATTAGGAAAACCATACTTGTGGAAGAGACATGCTGTATATGAGTCTAGCCTTTGCTTTGTGATTATTACTTTAGGCAATAAGTTGTACATGACACCAGATGTAGCCCCACCTACTGCCATCTCTTTGATCACTGCAAATAAATGCAATAAGATCATTTCATAGACCAGGAAATTTGTTTTCCTTATGATTCACCCTCAGGGAAAGAAGAAGGTTATGGCCACGACTTCCAGACAGGGCTCCTTCGCATAGAAGCAACAGATGGACAAGGTTGTGGAGGAGTATAGGGACATTTTCTCCCCACCTATGGGGGCGCCTCTACACTTTTAGGTCAAACACTCCATTGATTTGACCTTGGGCACACCACTACTCAATGGACCAGTATATTGACACTTTGTTTTGGAGAACAAAGATATCAAGAGGCAGATTCAAGATTTGTTGAAGAAATGGCATATTAGGCCAAGCTCATCATCCTGTGGGAGCCTGATTGTATTGGTACATAAGAAGGATGGGACCTAGAGATTCTGTATTGAATATCGGGTGTTGAACAAGATCAATTTACAGAATAGGTACCCAATCCCACAGATTGATGACCTTATCGACCAACTAAAGGGGGAAACATATTTCAGCAAGATCGATTTGAAGTCCAGTTATCACCAAGTGCCTATAGAACTCTCCGATGTGTGGAAAACTGCCTTCAAATTGAAGGAGGACCTTTTTTAATGGTTGGTGGTGCCTTTTTGGTTGACGAATCCCCCCAAAAACTTAATGAGATTGGTGGATGACATATTGTGACCCTTCACCAATGCATTTATGGTGGTGTATCTAGATGACATCTTGATCTTAAGCCAGAGTTGGGAAGAGCACATCCACCATATTCGATAGGTCCTCCAAAACTTGTGACAACACAATATGTGTGCCAATTTGGAGAAATGCACTTTTGGCATGACCCAGGTTCAATATATAGGGTACATCATTGATGAGCAGGGTGTGCATGTGGATCCAATCAAGATACAGGTCATTCGGGGTTGGTCATTACCAACCACTCTAATAGAGCTTCGCAACTTTTTTGGTCTTGCCAATTTCTACTGTAGGTTCGTGTTGGGGTTCTCTCATAACACTTGGCCTTTAAGTCAAGTCACCAAGGGTGGAGAGAAATAAAATTTATTTTGGTTTGAAACCCAACAGAAGTTGTTTTTTGAGTTAAAGCATCACATCCGATTTTCACCAGTGCTCACATTACCAGACCTGCATCAACCATTTGAGATTGAGACAGATGCCTCCTACTATGCTATTGGTGTAGTTGTTACTCAACAGGGGCATCCTGTGGCTTACCATAGTGAGATACTTTCAGAAACAGTCCAAAAGTATCCCACCTATGACAAAGAAATGTATTCCATTCTACATGCCCACTGTTAATGAAAGCATTACATTTTGGGGAAGGAAATGGTCATCCACATAGACCACCGACCCCTGTAGTTCATACAGACACAAGGGAAGTTGCAGAACAATCACCATCATAAATGGTCCACACATGTGCAACAGTTCCATTTGAACATTAAGTACAAGAAGACTAGCACTAATAATGTTGTGTATTACCTCATCTGACCACCAGTCATAGCACTGATCACTATGCTCAACTCCTATGCGCACAAGACTTCAGGGTGGCCACATATTTACAAGAACTATCCATAATTTTACCGCACATACCAGAAACTCTTGGAAGGTAATCAAGTTCCAAGTTTTCACCTCTAGAATGCACTATTATGCCACCTTGGACACATATGTGTTCCTTGAAGAGAGCGTGCCAATATGATTTGGGAGACATGCTACAATCGGGTCACTAGATATTTCGGAGTAGAGAAAACAATGGAAATACTACATAAGTATTTTTATTGGCTGAACCTTCGTCATGATGTTGGGAAGTACATTTGATCCTACACTACCTATTCCATTTCCAAACCAACCATCAAGAAGCAAGGCTTATATACTCCTCTACCTAGTCCTATTCTACCTTGGGAATCCATCTCCATGGATTACATGTCAAGCCTTATTTATAATAAGCATGGAAATGACTGCTTTTTCGTGGTCATCGACAAATTCTCTACGATGACCATTATGATGACCTGCATGAAGAGTATCACAACAGAGGCCACTGCTAAGCTCTTCTTTGAGCGAGTGTGGGTACACTTTGGGATCCCACATTCCATTGTCTTAGATTGGGACAAAAAATTCCTAAGTGAAATTTTTTCAAGTCTCTGGTTGATGCTGGATACCAAACTTACTAAGTCCATGAATTTTCACCCCCAAATTGATGGCCAAATAGAGGTTGTCAACAAGATGATTGTACATATTCTGCACATGTACAACTCGAAGCATACACACACATGGGAGGAAAGCCTCCCCTGTGTCCAAAAATGATACAACAAATCTCTTCATATCTCAACAAGCCATAACCCCTTTTAGGTAAGGCTGGGATTTTAGCCATTATGTTCCATTGATGTGACCACACCATTTGCAACCACTCATGCAGATTCCTCTCATGTCTAGTCTAAAGCCAATAGGGCTAACAACTTCATTGAGCACATTCAACACATACGCCAATAATTCCATGATATATTGGACAAAGCCAACGCTAAATAGAAAAATGCCATGATCATCATCGGGTGCCGCACAAGTTCTAGGTGGGCGACAAAGTTTGGCTACATTTATAAAAGGAGTGCCTCGCTGGACCCCACCACAAGATTTTCCCGCTCTGATATGGGCCATACACCATCAAAAAGGATGTAGGGGAAAATGCCTTTGAGCTCAGAATTCTACCTTTCCTTGGTCTACACCCAGTGTTCAATGTAGACTACCTTCAACCATAGTTTCCACCATTGCTGGACACATCTGACATTGCAGAACAACTCACACCAATAGAGTTAAACCTAGACTACATGGAACAGGCCATAATTGATTAGATAATGCACACACATATCAAGGACACTCACCAACAGAATATCCAACTATATTGGGTTGTTAAAACTGGCCAACTCTTGCACCAAGGCAAGTGGCTCACCAGGAACCAAGTTCAACATAAGTTTCCCCATCTCATGGAGGCATTGAATGCAATGGGGAACGTTGATTCCTAAGGGAGGAGGAATGATCCTGGTGGATATTGGTGGCAACCTGCCTATTCCACTTGGACCCCAACCACTGTCTCTTTCAGTTTTTTAGTTTCCTTAATTGTAGCACAATTTACCATTTTTGGCAGTTTCTTGGGTCCTGAACTTCTAGACCTGTTTTGAGGCCCTAAATGACGTTTTTTTGGGAAAAATAAGAAAAAATGATGCTTTTATGGATGTTTACATTCAAAATTTGTAGTCCTTGGCTAGATATTTATAATTAGGTGTGCATGTCAAACATAGATTGTATGCCAAAGTTACGACCCTAGGAAGTTGATGTACCAATTTACCCAAACGTGGCCCATAGTTTTCACGCTTCATCTCCTAGGGTTAGGTTTTTGGATGTTTAGGGTTTTCCATTCTTTCTCAATAATAAATAGTCCTCTGAGCCTCATTGTAACATAGTTCAGAGGTAGGTAGCCACCACATCTCTCCTCAAAGATAAGCTACCCTCACTCGAGCTAGTTTTATTTCTTTTCTATTTGTAAGCATATTTCAATATTTGACATTAATGAAATGAAGTGTTATTTCTGTTGCATCTCTGTATTTATGGTAATATTTGTAATTTGTTGCATTATTTTTTAAGTTCTAATCACCTTTGGACTTGATGGAACCACTTTAGTGTTTGGAAGCCACCTGCAAAGACCGAGTCTTCTCTCCCCCTTTGACATCAAGGGAAAATGGCTGAACCAGGATAAATGAAGTACTTTCCCTTGTAGCACTCATCACTGTAAATTAGATCTAGTGATATGAACTATGATGTCTACATATTGACCATGCTACCCTTGAGCATATGCTAGACCTTCTAAATATATGAAATAAAAGTACAAGAATTTATGACTCAAATACATGGCTATTGCTGACATCTCCTATAATCAATGACTCTATGACTAGTCACCCAACATAATCGGGTTACACATTTGATCCAAATTTTACATCAGTCACTCAAAATAATTGGATTACAAACATAGCATGAATTGATGCCAATAGCCCATACATGACTGAATTTTACAATGGCTACAACATGGGTATTTTCATGACCTTTACATCAAGAGACATAGATGACATATATAACCATAAACAAGGATCTCAACAATGAAATTTATACACCATATAGGCATCTGCAACATAATCATTTGACAATATCAACATAAATTACATAATGCCAACAACTTAAAAATATATTGAGATCAACAACAATGATATGAACTTATCATATTCAATATAATGCAATAAGGGGTATCCATAATGTCAACAATGATCCATTACAAGCATGGAAGATTCCCCCCCGAACTTGTGCCAACTCTTCATCATCAATTCTAATCACAATATATCCTTCTTACCAATAGAAAAGAGATAGGTAATAAACAATAATACAAATTTACAATAATTATTCACTCATCATGAACCAATACTCTTTCACAAATTTTGAATCTTGCATAAGGGTACTATCAATATAATGCAATAAACCAATGTGATAACTAGAAAGCCAATAATGAACTAATTGAAGCATATGAGGTACTCCCCCTGAATTTGTGTGACTCCTTTACCATCATAAAAAACCATACACAACTGTCTAAGTCAAAAACCACATATACATGTGACTCTCATTCATAAGAAATGCGTACAAAATATGAAATGTTGATTTTGCTTGGCACAAAATATGTGATGTCTATTCTTGATCACAATAACTTCGTTAGATGCAATATCAGTAATATAAACATCACCAAAATAACAACATATGGAATCATCATCAAGATACAAACACATAGCTCCCCCTGAGATCATACACCACTAATCTTGTGGACCTTACAGTCATTATCTATTCTTCATGAGGCTATGTACCTCACATTTTCTTTTGCAGTCCCTGTCACAATCATGCATTAAGTACAATAGATTGTATTAGGGTCTATCTTCCTTTACTCTAAATTTGAAGAAGAGGAGCTAGACCTCTTACTTCTGCTTGGATTCTTCTTTAGTACATATAAATTATTTGAATTTTTGAATCCTTTTGCTATAATTTTTCTAGTGTCTTCTTCTATAATTTTTCATCCAGTTGATGTAAATATAATTACATGCCCTTTATCAGCTATTTGAATTACACTTATAATGTTTTCCTTTAGCCCATCAACCAATAGTACATTAGCTACTTCTATATTCTTAATATCAACATCAACATTACCCTTACCTAGAACCTTTGCAGATGTACCATTTCCAAGAATAATCTTACCACTCTTTGTTTTTGAGATAGATGAATTTGTCCTTATTTCAAGACATATGATTAAAGTATCTACTATCAATGTATTACTGGTCTTCTTCTTCAAATGCACAGAAAGCAATTCCACACCTTATTTGTTCTTCCTTCTGCTTAATATGAGTAGTGCTGGTGGATCCAGGTTGTTTGCTTTGAAGAGAGTCTACTTTCTGTCTGAATGAATTAATTATTTTGATCTTGTATTCTTTAGCTACATGTACAAACTTGTTACATGTATAAAAATTTACATGACTAGAAAAGGGAGCATGAGAGTCGTAATATTTCTGCTTCATATTTCTCCTATTGCAATTAATAGCTTTTTGACAAAACATATTGAAAGAAAAACAATATCCCTTAAATAAACTTGAGTAGCTGGGAGTTGATGATCTTCTTGTGAATCGGCTTTGGCAATTGGATGCAATGCTTCTATAATGAACAAGGTTTGTATACGTATCAAGGTAATATTCAAAATTCTTCGAAGGCAAAGACATCCATTGTAGGACTAGTAATTGTATATTGAATATTGTATATACGAATTGATATGAGATGATTACAATGAGGGTGAGGGCCTACTTATATACCCTAGGAAGGTACCTCTTCACAACGGTTATGTCCTTAGGGACATACCTATTCATTACTAACTATTTAAATAATTAATTATTAATTATGATTATTATTTTTTACATTACTTTCTTATTATTTTACTATAAATTATATTCATAACATTTCCTTCCTCTTCAAAAATCTTTGTCCTCAAAGCTTATTGCTAATAAGGCTTGATCTCTTTCTCTTTTTTGAATGTCTTCTCATCTCAAAACTATCATCTTTGTTGATACAAGACAATATGATCCTTGGAGTGATATATAAAACCGTCGCACAGATAAAGGACCTAAACATCCTAAATTAATCTTTGGTGGAACCTTGCGGTCACTAGAAACTTGTGATGAATCATTATCACATGAATGGATTGCATAAACTTTAGTATTCCTTGGAACATAATTTTTTTGTTTATGTTCTTAGTGATACTGATAAGTATATTGATTTAAAAGTCTACTCTTGTGATTCAGATGTTGATAAAGAGTTCTTCTATTTTGAATTTCCCTTATCATGGGTGTGGAAATTTCCTGATTTACTTTAGACTCTGATGTTGCTGAATTGGTTACAAAATATTTTCTTGGAATTTCCATCGCCTGAAATGCAACATCTGAATATGTTTTTCCTTCAAATGGTTTGTTATTTTCTTGAGTTGTGATATTGGTTGGATCAATGTTCGTATCTTTTTCTTCAACTTGGACTCAAGAATTCGACACTTCCTTCATGATGCATTCTTCTAATTTTTTGTTCAATGATTTCTTATTATTTTTAAGTTTCTTAATTTGAGTTAGTAGACTCTGATTATGATTTTTGAGACGTAAGAGTGCTTTGGTTTCTGATACATCAACCTTATTTTCAATGATTTAATTTTTAATATTTTCATTTTTTATATCTCTCCTTTTGTGATAGAATCTTATTGAATTTCTTCTCGACACATTCCTTCTATTCTTATAATTTTTTTATTTCTTTCCTTGGACTTCTTGACCTTCACAAATAATTTTGGCTATGATCCCTACGACACAAAATTTCCTCGTCATTTTCTGTTAATTTTTGTTCCAATTTTCTGAGTTTTTCCTCTCACTCTGTCATTAGTATAAATATATCATCTTGACATTCTTCCGTATTAAATAATTTTCCACATGTTGGACAACATAATTCGCATTTTTTACGAATCCTTGGATATTCAATGCATGTTATACAAAATAAACATTTAGCCGAAAATAATGTTTGTTGTATGGAACTCATTTTAACTTACTTTAACTTTTTACTAAAAAAAAAGAAAACCTTTGCCCTTCTAAAATACCTTTCTTTGTAACTTGTACTCTTAATACCCGTATTTTCTAACTTTATACTTTGGTGAAAATAAATTTCATAATGTTTCACTTTACCTTTTTTTATTTTATTTTTGAAAATAAATTTCATAATGTTTCACTTTACCTTTTTTTATTTTATTTTATAAACTAACTTTGAGCTGTATAACCTTTTAATAATTTCTTTTTAATTTATCCCTCAATATTTTTCTCCCACTTTACAAAATTACCCCTTTTTAGAATATGATTGAATCGTATAATTCATTATTAAATCCTTGTCTTAAAATTTCAACTCGTTGGGAGTTTTTTTTAGGTATTTTAATTATATATATATATTTTCAAATTTGATTTAACCTTTCAACAATGCAACCTTAGCCAATTAATTGAATTACTTGGGTCAGTTGGAGGGCCACAACTTATAGATGAACACTTTGGAATCTTGTTAACTATTTTCTCCCTTGTATGATGGTTGGATTATTGGGTTAGATAGTGGCAAGATCACTGGAGCTTCTACGAACTTTTGTTGTAGTTACAGAATACACATTTGTGAGGAACAATCGCTGGAGCTTCTACAAACTATTGCTGCAAAATAAGTGTATGGCGATGTATGCGGTGTTGCAGTGTAGCCATACAATACAACGATTGTTGTTGTCGCGGTTTAAATATATAGTAGTCGATTTATTTTTTGTACGGTGGTTGCTCAAATGGGGGCAGTGTGTAGATGCAAATTGTGGCAGACGGCTAGTCGAGCAGGCGTTGGTAGTGGCCGCTACTACCATGGACTATTACGAGAGGTGGTGAAGGCCGAAAACTGTGTCAGAGGATTGTGGCTGGGCTACGCCATTTTTTTTTTGTTTAATTATATTTTTATATAAATATTTTTTAATCCTTTGTTTTTCTGTATATATATTTTTTTTCTTTTGACTTTTTTTGTTTAATTATATTTGTAATTTATTTATTTATTTATTTTTTAACTCTTTTGATCTTTTCTCTATTTTTTCTTTATAATTTTTAATTATTTTTATTATATAATTATTTTTCTTCTTTTAATTTTAATGGGAAAAAGCCTAACGAAATGGAGAAACTCCAAATTTGGTGTACTGAAACACTTCAATTGCATGATAACAATGTTGATGCAAGGTTAATAGTCAAATATCGGGTTAGACTGGCTCTATGCAGCGGTTGATCGAACAGAGGATCGAAAAACTCTGATATCAATGTAACAAACAAAGTTCGTATACTTAGAGGAACACTCTGATACTAATGTAGAGAACAAGGTTCATATATGAAACAAAGTAATCTTCAGAATACTTCGAAGACAAAGACATCCATTGTAGGACTAGTAATTTTCTATTGAATATTGTATATAAGAATTGATATGAGATGATTACAATGAGGGTGAGGGCCTGCTTATATACTAGGTAAGTGCCTCTTCACAACGATTATGTCCTTAAGGACATACCTCTTCATTAATAACTACTTAATCAATTAATTATTAATTATGATTATTATTGTTTACATTATTTACATATTATTTTACTATAAATTTGTTGACAGTGCTCGACCCGCCAACATGCCAAGGGGATCTCCCTGGTAAGAAGTCCCAATTAGACCTTAGATCGTTTGGTGTAGGAGTCCCAGTAGTGGGTTGTAAGCTAATGCCTTGACCACGATGTCGCACAGAGGCTGTTAGAGTCGGTCTGGTCAGTCCTCTGTCAGAGATCAAAACTCTTTATGCATTTCATTTTTAGGTGTCCCGCTCCATTCACTCAGCTGCATTCCTCTAGGGGCATGCCATAATCTGATGGAGAAGGTCATGCTAGTCATTTCCCATCATGTCTGGTTCCTGCTGGCTTGGGTCTTTTGTAAATAATCACTAAAGTCCATGACAGTCAAGGTCTGGTCCCTTAATGGACAAAAGTCATTTTTGGTCGTTAGGTCTAGGGATTGATCAATTTGATCTTTAAATATGTCCAGTAAAGCCATGCAAGCCAGAGTGATGTTCTTGCAAAGTAATGATCCGCAGAGTTTCATCATCATATTGATAAACTTCGACTGTTCTTCAAAACTCTGTTTTGAAGAAAAGTCAAACAATGTTATTGGTGACAAAATTTTCAAAAGGGGTCTACAGTTGATTTCTTCAAGTGCAGTCATGGTTTCCGTGGCCAAATGCTCTGTCATGCAATCCCTGCAAAAAGTGTCAAAAATTTCATCGTTTGAGCCCAAAATTTAAAGAAAAAGTGAAAATCAGGGTTATATTAAAATTAGTGAAAAAGGTGCCAAACAGGACATTAGAAAGTGGGTTTTTTAAAAAAGCAAATTTAAAACATGACCTCCAAGCCTATATACACAAATTCCATCATGAATCCAAGTCATTGTGCAACCAAGTGCTTGGGAGAACATTTCAAACTGTTTGAGTGAGAAATCGCGCGATTTGGAGCAGTTTGAGGAGGTTTCAGGGTGCGTGGCGCACACAGGCAGGGGTGCGGCGCACACACAGGGCACGGTGCACATAGAGCCTGCCCACAGTGTTAAATTACAACTAGCGCAGCGCACACCCGGAGCACGGCGCACTGGGCTTTGCGCGCGACGCATAGAGACAAAGCGCCCAGAAATTGCCAAACTCACCCAAATTTTTTGTGAAGACACTCTAATTGCAAGGTAGGCTACCTAAACTCACTTGTGCATCAAATTTGGTAAAGATATGATGGTTTCATGCCCGTGATTGAATGCAAAAATTTCTTAAAGCAACCACAAAAAGACACCAAGAAATCATCTTGCTAGGGTTGCATAACAGTGTTATTGCTGCCAAGGTATTTTCCCTTCCCTACCCCTATTCCTTATTCCCCTATTGCATTCTTCCTACTATTACTACCCTAACACTACCAAACTCATATTCCCTACCCCTCCTCCCATTACTCAATACAAACCCTAAAACCCTACCTTGCCAAAAACCCAAACCCTGCCCTATCAAAAATACCCAAACGCGTACATGTCCCTAAACAAAATTCTCCCTATAACCCCTATTGCCATTATATCTATATTCCCCTCCTAATATTTCCTTGTTTCATTGTCCCCTTGGTGGCAGATTATCAAAACAACCTAGCTTTCACCATCATCAAAAGGGCAACCTAAATTCAGTTTATAAACATCAGTCATGGCATCCGAGGTTTCATCAGAGTATGAGGTGGAGACCCACAGTGATACAGCTTCAGGAGAATAGGCCCCCAGGAGACATCACAGGAGTGGCAAACATGTTAGGGATGAGCCAAACACCCTCACTGAGTTGCAGGCATGCCCTCTTGCTATGTCATGTTTCCAACACCTAGCATGTTTTGAATTTTTTCAAAGGGTGGCAAATGTCAGAGTTCATCATGAGTTGGCCCATATTTTTGCACTCCACCCACATGGAGGTCAGTCTATCTTGGCTGGGGTCACTTTCACATTGACACCCGAAGCCATATCAGTGGCAACAGGCATACCAAATGTTGGAGAACAGTGGCATAAGAAGAAGAAGGTGGAGAGGCATCATTATGAGCCTTACATTAAGGCCAGTTGTTTGAGTCAGCTCACGAGAGTTTTCCCATTCAGATTTTTGAGAGATGAGTATGCTCTGCTCATGAAATTGATCATGAAGTACTTCAGTTGTGAGGGGAGGTTTTCTCGCCTTTATGCCTATCACATTAGGTTGCTCATGCACTTTACCAGGGTGTAGATGATGAACCTCCCATTTTTCATTTGCGGGAACATAGAGAGGATGAAAAATTTCATGCAGCATAAGACCCCTCAGCAGCAGCTCAACAGTGTTTATCACTTTGCTCTTATCCGGATTTTGGTGGATCATTAGTTGGGATTGCAGGGTATTGCTTGGGAGGACTTCATCTCCCGTGACTTCTTCAACGCTCCACAGGTAGTATCAGAGGCAGAGCATGAGATAGGTGGTCCATCACATCAGTATGAGCGCCATGAGACTGCTACTATGCCAGTATTCATCACCTATCAGAGAGGCAATAGACATTTGTTTGCAGCGACAAAGCGAGTGTTATCTCCACCCGGGGTGGAAGGGGCCTTGCTTCTGACATCAGCATTGTAGTGATTCTAGCTAGGGTACTAGACTAGACTCTATATTTAATATCGACCAAGGTGCGTAAACTTAGAGGCGTGGTCTAAGATATATAGACATAAAGAATTACCGCCCAGGTGATTATGAGGGAAATTGCAAGGCTTCCTTACAGAAGACCGTGATCTGCAACCTATCCTTCACACACCTAGATTACCCTACTGATGTATTTGACTACAATGCTGATTATGACATGCATCTATTAAAGCAAACTGTGACTCTAAAGACTGTGTATGATTATGGCAATGATTCTAACCTCCTTACAGAGGTATCACTCAGAAAATCTTTGCTCAGGACACACACACAACATGCAAGATATGTACACTATTAAGCTGTATAAAAGGAACATGAATAGACTAAAAAAAAGGAAGCAGAGTTTATAAGCATGTATCTGTAAATCACACGAGGGCCAAATCCCTTACAAGATTCTCATTCCAGGCCCTAATGCTGACCATTCAACATAACAATAAACCCTTCTGATGCGCACACCATATACATATGCATGTAATGAAACTTAAATCATAAAAGAATCGAAAACTCATATGACTGCAACCCGTATGTTATGTGAATCAACAGTTATATAAATCGAAATTATAATGCAATCTGTGTGATACATAAATCGGAATCAATGCAACGCTGTGTAAGCACAGAGATTGAAACTAATACAACGCTGTGCAAACACATATATGTATATGAACTGAAGTGAAATATAACAGAAACGAAGAGCAGTATACCAAACAAAGGACGCAGGGCCCGTCCGCGCCTAAGGGTATACCAACTACCACCATTCAATCAATCAACCAATGCAAAGGAGTGAACACACGTTGGGACTGTAAACGATTCTCTGTGTATTAACTAAAACTCTGTTCGAAGCAAATGTTTCAACTATTGATTAACCATCAAAAACATTCAACCACTGTATTTACATACGCGTACATACAGCCATGTCATAGATGCAGTGAATGTACATGCTGTTGCCGCGCTTTTACATAGCTTTTGCAAAATGTTTCCATACCATAAGTTTCAAAAAGAACAAGAAAAATCAAAATGAAAATAGAACAATGCTGTTGCTGCTTTTATGCGCCTTTGTACCCTGCTTTGACTGAGGTTGACCGCATGCTTAGGAGGCCCGATTTGGATGGAAGATAGGTGATTGTCCATCCTTGGACATTCCACTTTTCGCCCATGCTTTCCGTTCTCGCTCATCCGCTGCGCCACATGTCAAACGGTAAACTCATTACAGGTTGTGGGTACTTCCTGTAGTCAAGTCATCAAAAACCTCTAATTCTGGAACATAAAACCCCTAAATTAATTCTTATGCAATCTAATAACTATAGAACAATTAATAATCAATATTCAAGAATTTTGAGGGATAAATGATGAAAGTGTATGGATAAATGATGTGAAACTGGGAAGGAAAAAGGGTCTCAGGATGATACCAACATCTCTCCCTGACTTAAGGACTTAGCATGTCCTCATGCTACCCCAGAGGTACTCCCTTTGAACTCTGTGCCTGCATGGATCTCTGCTGCCTTGAGCAGGGTATCTACATTCTTCTTCACCTGTTGGTCCTTCTGTCCTTTGAGTTCTTGCTTCAACTTTTTATATTTCTCCTTAAGAGCCTTTTTCTGGTTGTACCACTTAGTGGCCCAGTTGGAAATCTCAGACTGCTCAGTTTCTAACTCACTGATCCTTTCCTTTAGCTTTTCATTTGTCTTTTGCATTTCTTTGCCTTGTGTTTTGAGCAGTTCATTTTCTCTTTTGATAACCTTTTCCAACATGTTAGCTTCCATGAGCTCTTCTTTCAATTCCTCAATTTGCTTTTCTAACCTCTTCTGTCTTTTGGTAGGAGGTGGTGAAGATTTCTCCTGTTGGTTATGGCTTTCCACCTCTATGTCAACTTCTGGTGCTGGTGGTGAATGACCACCACTTTCAACATCCAAATGGGCAGGGGCATGATATTCAAGTTGGTCTTCTTGCAGCTGAGTTTTTGGTGTCCTTCTTGACCTTCGGGAGTAGGTGGTGAAGATTTTGTCTTTCTCAGCCCTCTTGTCATCCTCTTTTTGCATGTTTCTGGTCCTTATGCTGCCCTCAGGTTGAGGACACTGGAATTTCCTCATCTATATCCTTCATAAACCCAGAATCTTCTTGCAGCTCTTCTTTTTCCTCCTCATCTCTGATCTGGTTGACAACTAGGAACTCTTTCCATGGCTTCCCTCGCTTCTGCAACTCATGTTCAATGAGGATTTTAATCAGGCCAAAATGGTATAGACTTTTGTCCTCATTCCCTTTTTGTTTCTGGATAGTTTTGGCCATCTTTGTTAAACTTTGCAGCAGAAAATATGGCACACTGATTACACATTGTTTCTTTAAATGGAGGAGTAGCTTGATATGATAGAGATAAACAATGCTGTATCTACCTTCACATGTTATAAACTTCTGAAGAATGTAAACCATTTCATCCCAAGGATGAACTAACCAGCTCCTTGGAACCCCCTTTTTCCAATTCACCGAGGAAACTCTAGATCTGGACATGAATTGTACCCATGATTTCTCCTTGAACTGCTTGGTTTTGAAGTACTTCTCTCCTTCAGGACTTACTCCCATGGCCTGAGCTATAGTATCCTCTGAGATTCTGAAGGAGAAGTTGCCTATTAGGGCCTTTTCCCCATTAAAAGTAAAGGCAAATTGTTTTGTGACTTCTTCATTACTACCATGGAATTTCTCCAGAAAAGGTAGCCACTGTGCTTCTCTAAGAATCTCAATACAGTCTTTATGGTACTGTGAGCTATCGAATGTACTAGGTTCAACTCTATTAGTCATGGTGATGGCAGAGGGTTATGCCTTTAATCCTTCTCTGTCTACACTTTTAGAATTTAAACACAGAGATGTCAAGTCGGTTACCTGGTATATGCAGCTCCCTTCAATCTTCAATTACGGTGCCTAGTTGGTCAATATGACTGCTGTGGGTGTTAAACGTGGGATGGTGATGCTTCCCTTTTCGGCGCTCACCGGTTTCACTGTGTAAACCGTCCCCAAACAGTGATACTCTCCTTTGCGCTCTTGTTCAAATTTTTTTTACTTTGTAACCCCACTCAAATGGTAACAATCGCCTCGGCGTTCCTTGCTTCACTCCTTTACTTTGTAACTCTACCCAACTGATGACAATTTCCTCGCGTTCCTTGCTTCAAACTTTCACTTCGTAAGTTATGGGAACCGAGGATGTGAAATACCCTGTACTCGCCTTACAATGTAATCATACAATTTTAAAAACAGAGGGCTGTACGCTTGTATGCATGTTAGCATAACAACGCTGAGAGCGTACCCAAAGTGTTGAGCTATAATGCTGGGTGACAATGCTGGGTGGCGAGGTTATGATTCGGGTGTGCGGTGATGTAAAGCATATAGGCCTCTTGTTATGATTCGGCTGTATGGTGTAAAGAATATATATATATAGGCCGCTTCCATCTCATCCTTTGTATACTTTTTTTTTTTTAAAAACAAAACAAACATACAACTCACCACGTGCACGTACCCTCTTCAATTATGTTCAGTCATGTAGAGAATATTGGTATGCCTGGGGGTATATGACATAGTGAATGTGTTGGTGATGGGTGTAAGGGATAGGTGGATGTAGGGAATTGATGAAACTTGGTGGAATGAGGGTAGTGAGTGGATGTATGAGGGTGTCCTTGAAATTAATTACAACAGCTTATAGTCACCAAAATTACATTAAAAACTAATCTAGGAAATTAAATGCCCAAGAATAGAAATACATTACTCCTTTGTTACTCATTTGACATGCTGAGTTGCTAATCCTTGTGACTGTTCTTTTTGACAGGTCCTCTGAAGGAGGTTGAATACACAGGTCCTTTGAGAAAATTTTTGAAGATGTAACAGGTCCCTTTGAAAAGTTTGAATGTACAGGTCCCTTCTTGAAGACTGTTGAAGACTGAAAGTGTAATAGGTCCCTTTGAAAACTGAAGATGTTGGTCCCTTGAGAAAACTGAAGATGTGCATGCAGCTCTTTGTATTATTACAGGTTCACTGAGCTTGCAATTTGCTGAAGTATTGATGCCAAATCCTTGTAAGAGCTTGGTTGAAGTAGCCCTTGTTATCAAGAATTTTTTAACAGGTCCCAACTGAATGTTTTAAACAGGTCCCTACTGCTAGCTGGAATGTCTCAAACAGGTGTCAATTGCTTTAAACAGGTCCCTTCTGAATATCTTAAACAGGTCCCATTGCACTGATGGTGTTGGTAGCATAGGTGTCTGATCAAAACAGGCCCCCCTGCAAACTATTTACAACCAGGTCCCTCTGAAAATCATGACAGAACAACTTATTTGTTAAAGTCTAGAATACTGATAACAAGCTGCTGTTGGAAATTTACAGTGAAATATAGAAATCTGAAGAATATACAAGGGAGAGATAAAAGTAACAGAACATATGTCTCCCTCTCCCCGACTGAAAGTTTGACTTGTCCTCAAGTCATGATGCAACTGAGAAAGGAAATAATGAACAACAGAAGTAGAATTCATACCCGCCAATAAATTGGTTTTCAGGTAGGAATTCGGGGTTAGATTGTGCCAGATACTGGTTTTCACATCTAACCCATTATTATGATTATTATTTTTTTTTTTATTTTTAGTTTTTGTTTTATTCTTTTTTTTTTTCTTGATTTTGGAATTGAAAAAAAATGAAATTAAGGCAGTGATACTGCAGCTGAGGGCTGCAGTAACTCAACCTCTTCTTGCTGAGATAATGTAGTGAGAAAGTCTTGCTTGTTGATGGGTTTGTTATACAGCTTCAGGCGATGACCATTGACTGTGAAACAATGACCTTTGCCATCAATAGTTTGAAGTTTAACTGAACCATTGTCATAAGCCTGAACAATTTCATAAGGGCCCATCCAATGGGTGGTGAACTTAGCTTTATGATCCTTGAATTTTGAATCAAAAAGCAGAGCCCAGTCACCTTCTTTGAAGTTCTTCTTTTTAATGTGTGAATCATGCCATTGCTTCCTGTGCTTTTGCATGAGGGTGGTGGTTTGTTCTGCTTGTTGCCTCATCTCATCCAGCTGATTCAACTGCTGGATTCTCTCTTTCTGTGCTTGATCCAAATCAATTAATAAATCTGCAGCTAATTTGAAAGTGTGAATTTGGAATTCAATAGGAAGCATGACATCCTTACCGTACACCAACTGGTATGGTGTAAATCCGGTGGTATCTTTCCAGGTAATCCGGTAAGCCCAGAGTGCCTCCTTGAGCTTCTCCTCCCAGTTTTTGCGGTTCATTGCAACAGTTTTGGTAATGATCCCCTCCAGAGTCTTGTTGGTTGATTCCACCTGCCCATTGGCCTGTGGATGGTAGGGGGTACTTTTCCTATGCTTTATTTGGTACTTGTCTGTGATGTCCTTCATGAGCTGGGAGGTGAATTGGGTACCTTGATCAGTGACAATTTCTCTTGGCACTCCATACCTCACAAAGATCTCCTCAAAGAGGAAATTGACTACTGTGTGTTCGGTTGCTCTTACCAATGCTTTTGCTTTTGCCCACTTTGTGACATAATCAATACACACTAAGATGTACTTCTTACCATTAGAGGCTGGGTTGATCGGTCCTATGAAGTCCAGAGCCCATTTATCAAATGGTTCTAAGTGAACTTGGGGCTGAAGGGGCATCTGATCCGTAGCTGTGGGTCTGCCCATCCTTTGGCAGCTGTCACAACTCTTTACATACTTCTTGGCATCCTTGAAAATGGATGGCCAATAGTATCCAAGAGTAAGAACTTTGAAGGCTGTCCGCTTCGCTGCAAAATGCCCACCACACGGTTCATCATGGCAAGATTTTAAAATGTCAATTACCTCATCATTTCGGACACATCTCCTAATGATCATATCAAAACCAGTGTAGAAGAGATCGCCATTAAGCCAAGAATATCTAACACTTTGTTTGATCAGTCTTTTCCTTTCCTTTGTAGTGAAATGTGGAGGTGTCCTACCTGTAGACAAGTAATTAGCTAAATCAGCAAACCAAGGAGTTACTATGGAAATTGCGAATAAGTTCTCATCCGGAAAAGAGTCCTCAACAGGAACAATCTCACCTGGATTTTGTAGTCTAGAGAGGAAATCTGCCACCTGGTTTTCTTTACTTGGTCTATCTAGCACTGTGATGTTAAATTCCTGCAACAATAGTAACCATCTGGTAACTCTGCCACTAGTTATTGGTTTATTCATGAGATGTCGAATGGCAGAGTGATCAGTATGTACAAAGACTTCATAACCAGTTATGTAATGGCGAAATTTGTTCACAGCATAAATGATGGCAAGTGTTTCCTTCTCTGTAACTGTATAGTTTAGCTCGGCAGGTGTGAGATTTTTACTAATGAAATAAATTACATATGTACACGATTCTTCTTTTTGGCCTAAGCATGCACCTATGGCAGTGTCAGATGCATCGGTAAAAATATGAAATGGTAAACTCCAATTAGGCCCTCTCAGGACTGGTGCAGTAGACAGTTTCTTCTTAAGTTGTTCAAAGGCATGTTGGCAGTTCTCAGTCCAAGTAAAAAGTACATCTTTGGCAAGAAGTTTAAACAAAGGTAAGGCTATCTTGCTAAAATGTTCAATGAATCTGCGGTAATAGCTAGCATACCCGAGAAAACTTCTTACCTCTCTCTGGTTCTGTGGAATAGGCAAATCGGCAATAATCTGTATCTTGGCTGGGTCAACCTAGATGCCTTGAAAAGAGATATAATGGACCAACACAATCCCTTCATTTAGCATCATGAAGCACTTTTCGTTGCTGAGGGACAGGTTAGCTTCAATACACCTTTTCAAAACTTTTTCTAGATTTTCTAATGCATGATCAAAAGAATTGCCATATACTGAAAAATCATCCATATACACTTCAACACAATCATGAATCAAATCAGCAAATATAGCTAACACAGCTCGCTGAAATGTAGCTGGAGCGTTACAAAGTCCAAATGGCAAAACATTGTAGGCATAGGTGCCCCAAGGACAGGTGAAGGTGGTTTTGTCCTGGTCTTCAGAGGCAATCCGGATCTGGTTGTAGCCACTGAAACCGTCAAGAAATGAAAAGGATGATTTGCCGGCTAGGGTGTCTAACACTTGGTCAATGAATGGCAGTGGGAAGTAGTCTTTGAGTGTGGCTTTGTTCAGCTGTCTGTAGTCAACACAGATACGCCACTTTCCATTCTTCTTAGGCACAATAACCAATGGGGATACCCACTGACTGTCAGAAATAGGATATATAAAGTTGACTCTCAAGAGTTTTTGCAACTCCTCTCTGACAATGTCTTGGAGCATGGGGTTCATTCTTCATTGTGGTTGCCTCACCGGTTTAATGGTGCTATCTGTGTAGATGTGGTGAGTGCATGTGTCGGGGTGAATCCCATGCATGTCAGTGTAATCCCATGCAAAGGCTTTTTGGTACTTTGTCAAGAGTCTAATCAATTTTTCTTGTTGAGATGAGTCTAGGTGGTTACCTATGTTCAAAGTTTTGCCCGGACTGATCTCTATAACTTGACTCTGAGTATTGGTGATGGATTGAACAGGAAAGATGTCATGAAATGTAGATTGCAAGGAGTGGATAGTGCATGTTTCTTGAAAGTTCTAAGCGAGAAGTACATCTGCAGCATTATATTGTTCGTTTCTCAAGTTTTCAGATATATCAGGCTGTGAGAGAAATAATTCTACCAAATCAGTATTATCTTCATGGAAATCTTAGATCTTGTCAATGCTAAAAACAGATTGTACCTCCTCTTTGTCATTAAATTTGTCATCAAGCCACAAGTTATGTGTGACTGCAGGTGATTGTGCTGATGGGTAGAGGGTGAGTTGTTTCCTTTTGGTCCCTCTAGAGATAATCATGTTACCTGATCGGCATCCAATAAATGCATCAGCAGTCGCTAACCATGGTCTGCCTAGAATGATAGGATGTCCTCCTAGATTGGATTTGGGTTGCAGGACTAGGAAATCCACCGGATACTCCCAAGAGTCCAGTGAAACAATGATATCTTCCAAAATCCCCTCAGGAATGACTTTGGACCTATCAGCTAGCTCAAGAACAATTGTGGTATGTTGCAAATTCACAAGCTGGAGTGTTCTCATAGTTTCAAGGGTCATGACATTGATTTCAGCTCCAAGATCTATCAAAGTGTTTGGGATCCGTATGTTGTTAATGATAGTGGTCACTTTTGGAATGCCCGGATCAACATACTTCTCCATGGAGATGGTATTGGTCATAAGGCCTGCCAAGTTTCCTAAAACATGAATGGTCTGCGGATCAATCCTCTTCCTAGCAGGTTTCTTGAGACACATCTCTTTGATGGCTTTGGTGTAAATAGGAATGTCCTTTATAGCTTGCAGCAAAGGGATTTTTATGTAGACATTTTTAAGTTCATCCAAAACATCAAATTGTGGTGGAGGCAATGGTGGTCTGACTTGGACCAAACGGTCCGGAAAAGGTGGTTGCAGTGACTGCATTTGTTTATCTCTGGTTTCACTGCTTGGTTGTGTTTGAGTTGTTATCTCTTTTTCTTTTTCTAAGTTTTCTTCTTGCTGGTCTGTTATTGGAGAATCCTTCTGAAGCACCCTACCAGACCTCAGATTAATGTTTTGTAAAGGCAATGTGGAGTAGGAAATTCCTTCTTCCACGTTATAAGCTGGCCTCTCTGCTCTATTGTTCGGATTTGGGACAGTTTGAGCAGGTATTTGTGTTGGTCTGGGAGGTTGTGGATTAGTTGGAAATTGAAGTTGTGGGACATTTATTTGTGGAGGAGCAGGCAGAGTTTGTTGAGAAGGCTGGGACTGATAAACAATTGGCTGATGGTGCTGCTGATATGGCTGTGAATGTGATGGATATGGCTGCTGGTACTGCTGATATGGCTGTGAGTAAGGTGGATATGATTGAGGATACTGATGGTAAGATTGGGGATATTGTTGAGATGGTCTCCATTGATTTTGTGATTGGTTTCCATGCTGCCATGGCATAGGTATATTCCATGAGTTTTGTGCATACATCTGATCATTCATAGGAAATTGCATGCTTTGATTAGGAAACATACCTTGGGGTGTTTGCCTTGGTTGCCATGGTCGCTTTGCACCCATGTAGTACACGTTCTCCATCTCTGTGCTGGCTGCCATGTTACAATTCTGCACAATTTTAAGTTTGGGGCAGTTAAACACATCATGATGCTCAGTACAGAAAGCACATACTTGTATATTTTCTAGAGGACAGTCTTTTAATGCATGTTTCTTGCGACACTTGGGGCAGAAAATGGCCATGATATTGTTTTCTTCCTCTTGTTTCTTTTTGGCTTTTAAGGTATCAATTTGGTTTCCTAGAGTACTTAACAAATCTGTTTTGAACTCTTCTAAGAGATTACCAATTTCAGCCCGGGTGACACTAGCAGAGGCAGTTTTTGTGACCTTAGAGGACAAGGTTCTCTTTCCCATTTTGGCCTTACTTCTGGAATATTTTTCACACAGTCCAGCTATTTCTTCAAAGGGTAAGGCAGAGATATCACCTTTGCCCATTAGGTTGAGATCATCCATGTACTCTTCCCGGATACCTTTCAAAAATATGGTGCGGACTAGATCAAGAGGCATTGTTCGGTGTTTAGATTTTTGCAAGTTATAAACAAACCGTTCTAGATATTCTTCTAAGGTCTCATCCTCCTGCTGACTCATTCTAAAGATGTCATCTTTAGAATCTTTGGATCTGCAATAAGGCTGATATTTCCTCAGAAATACCCTCCTCATGTCATCCCAATCTCCTATGGCATGTTCCCCTAGCCCCATAAACCATTTCAAGGCTGCTGCCTTTAATGTGGCTGGAAATAATCTCAGTCTGTGAGCATCATCTGTATAACCATAAGTGCGACACACAATGTCGAACTCAAATAAGAATGAGTCCGGATCCTCAGATGCCATACCATATAAATTGGGTAGCACGGATGGGGGTATATTTTTCATTTTAATCTCCTCATCCTCCTGTGGTTCTTGTATAGGGAATTTAAAAGTGGATTCCTCTTCCTCTTGATGGGGGACTGATCCAGATCCCTCCTCAGCCATTTTGCTTGGTTTCTTAGTGTCTCTAGGTGGAAAAAAAGGAAAGGAGGATTGTTTGGTAATGGTGCTACTTTTCCTTTGTGTAGAAGCTTTAGGAAAAGGTTGCTGTGATTTATGTGCAAACAGAATTTCCCTCTCAGCAAGAGTAATATGCTGTCCTGAATAAAATTTCTCAGCTAATGTTTGAATATCCTCCTCAGTTGGTGTTGAGTCTGCTCCTGATGATGATGGGTTAGTGTTAAGATGGTGGGGGGGTTTCACAAATCTCCCTTGATTGTCCCTAAGTCTAGGCATAAATGAACATGATTCTAACTGTGTTTTTTTTTTTGTTTTTATGAATTTTTTTTTTTTTTTTGTTTTTTGTTTTGCTTGTTTGAATTCTTTACTTACGCCTCCCCGGCAACGGCGCCAAAATGTAGTGATTCTAGCTAGGGTACTAGACTAGACTCTATATTTAATATCGACCGACGTGTGTAAACTTAGAGGCGTGGTCTAAGATATATAGACATAAAGAATTACCGCCCAGGTGATTATGAGGGAAATTGCAAGGCTTCCTTACAGAAGACCGTGATCTGCGACCTATCCTTCACACACCTAGATTACCCTACTGATGTATTTGACTACAATGCTGATTATGACATGCATCTATTAAAGCAAACTGTGACTCTAAAGACTGTGTATGATTATGGCAATGATTCTAACCTCCTTACAGAGGTATCACTCAGAAAATCTTTGCTCAGGACACACACACAACATGCAAGATATGTACACTATTAAGCTGTATAAAAGGAACATGAATAGACTAAAAAAAAGGAAGCAGAGTTTATAAGCATGTATCTGTAAATCACACGAGGGCCAAATCCCTTACAAGATTCTCATTCCAGGCCCTAATGCTGACCATTCAACATAACAATAAACCCTTCTGATGCGCACACCATATACATATGCATGTAATGAAACTTAAATCATAAAAGAATCGAAAACTCATATGACTGCAACCCGTATGCTATGTGAATCAACAGTTATATAAATCGAAATTATAATGCAATCTGTGTGATACATAAATCGGAATCAATGCAACGCTGTGTAAGCACAGAGATTGAAACTAATACAGCGCTGTGCAAACACATATATGTATATGAACTGAAGTGAAATATAACAGAAACGAAGAGCAGTATACCAAACAAAGGACGCAGGGCCCGTCCGCGCCTAAGGGTATACCAACTACCACCGTTCAATCAATCAACCAATGTAAAGGAGTGAACACACGTTGGGACTGTAAACGATTCTCTGTGTATTAACTAAAACTCTGTTCGAAGCAAATGTTTCAACTATTGATTAACCATCAAAAACATTCAACCACTGTATTTACATACGCGTACATACAGCCATGTCATAGATGCAGTGAATGTACATGCTGTTGCTGCGCTTTTACATAGCTTTTGCAAAATGTTTCCATACCATAAGTTTCAAAAAGAACAAGAAAAATCAAAATGAAAATAGAACAATGCTATTGCTGCTTTTATGCGCCAGAGTACCCTGCTTTGACTGAGGTTGACCGCATGCTTAGGAGGCCCGATTTGGATGGAAGATAGGTGATTGTCCATCCTTGGACATTCCACTTTTCGCCCATGCTTTCCGTTCTCGCTCATCCGCTGCGCCACATGTCAAATGGTAAACTCATTACAGGTTGTGGGTACTTCCTGTAGTCAAGTCATCAAAAACCTCTAATTCTGGAACATAAAACCCCTAAATTAATTCTTATGCAATCTAATAACTATAGAACAATTAATAATCAATATTCAAGGATTTTGAGGGATAAATGATGAAAGTGTATGGATAAATGATGTGAAACTGGGAAGGAAAAAGGGTCTCAGGATGATACCAACAAGCATCATAGGAGTAGGGCAAGGGTAAGGAGCCAGTGTAGGAAGAAAGGCCATCAGGTGAACGAGACACTGAATTCGTTCTCCTCCATGATGATGAGACAGATACAGAACCAAAAAATGCAGAGCTTACAGAGATCATCCAAGAGCAAGAATCAGTGATTGAGGCCTTATCCCTTCACTTGGAGAGGGCCAAGTGGAACATGAAGTACCTGGAGCAGAGAAACAAACAGCTAGAGGATCGGAAGGTGATTATGGAGCTGCAAAACATTCGTGAGCATCGCCAAGATGTTCAAAGGAGAAGAGTCCAGCTCACATCATTGGAGCAAGAGATCAATGAGGATCGAGAGGCCCATCTCGAGAGCATGAAAATGCACTTGGAGAGGTTGCTGGACAAGGCCAATCAGGACCTTGCCTTGCTGAGACACATGGCTCATCATTACAGGACACGAAATATGAGTGCAAGGGCCCGGATAAGGAGCTTGAAGGCGAAATTAAGGAAAGAAACAAGAAAAGAAAAAGAGGCAAAAGAGAAAGATCAACTTTGAATCTTGGTTGAGGTTTCCTTGGCCCATCATAACACCCCATAGAGAACTTCTAGCCCAAATTTCAAGAAATTTGGGGAAATTTTGGTCACATGACAAATTTTTGGGCAAAACACAGGTTTTTTCTCCCAGTGGCTCGACGCTAAAAATCTAGAGCTCCAAATGAGGAATGGTTTGCATTTTTGGATTCAGCATGAAAAATCACGACTACTGGTGCTTGGACAAGAAATTTGGGCAAGATCTGAGCCTCCAGGAGGTCAAAAACACCCAAAAAATGACCTCTCTGCCCCTATTTTGACACACAGGAAGCAGTCTTGGGAGAATGAAGATTTGGAGGGGCAAATGAGCACCAAATTCAGAAATTACAGCTAGGTTAAAAAGTAGACAAGACAGGATTTCCAACAATCACACTTGGGCAAATTTTTGACACCGGCAAGTGCCACAAATCAGGCTCCAAAGTAGCATGGTGCACAGAGGAAAAATTGCCAAATTTGCTTCCGTTTCGTGAAATTTCAATTCGCGACTTCTCCAAGTGGGCATGCTCATCTACATTTCGGTTTTTTGGCACCTAAGGTGAAATTTAAAGTATTTTATCTCTAGATTGGCTTCTATCCAAGTGGCGAAGGAAGGAAAACGGTCACCCAAGCCATTTGTCATGTTTGTAACGCTGCACCTGTAGCTGATGGTTGGATCTTCACCTCCATTTTGTAATGATTCGAGTAACTCCCCAACCCTTGGGTGTTCTATCTCTTCATGGCACATTCTATATATTGTATGCAAGCTATTTGCAAAGGGTTGGTTGGCTTGTAACTTCTGGGAGAATTTGGGAAAGAAACTCTGTTTCTTCACTGTATATTTTTGACAGAGAATTAATGAAAGGCAACGGCTCTGTTTCATGAGATTCTTGTGGTTGTGAGTGTAGTAAATGTGTTTCTTATGTTTTCATATGTATTTCGTTATGTTTCATAATTCAATTCATGTTCATTTCCAGTAAAATTTTATGAGTGAGATTAGGTAGAATTCAATTTTATTGCTCTGCCTGTGGGAAAATTTCATGTTCAGTGTTCTTCTTACGTTGAAAAGGATTCATGTTCCTATGCCCTTTTCACACTCCTCAACAATCTCTCCGTTCCGCGTTATTCCAAACTAAATTGCTACACTTTCTGCCTGCCTTGCCTCACGAAGTAATCTGTGCCTTTGTATTAAATTCTCTGTTCTTTGCTGACCGTTGGTCCCATACCATCCCAGAAGCTCGGTCATTCATAAAAATTGTTTCTTGTACCCATATTCACTTACTAGCCTAAGATCAAATATTTCATTGTAAGTCATCTCAGACCATTTTTTGCTTATCTATTCACTGAGCGTGACTCGGAGATCCCTCTCCTGTTTTGATAGGACTAGCTACCAGACTGAGCGTGGTTTGTGGTTACCCTGAATTTCGCCTTCCTTCAGCCTAAGGCAGATTTAGGTGCTAACAGAGGCAAGTAAGATAACTCTATTAGTAGCAAGGGTGTGATTAATGTAGAGAGTCAAGGAAGGTGTATGAGAGGTTCTAACACTTCGAAGGGAGAAGAGGGCGAAGGTGAGTTCTAAGTTGAAAGAGATCAGTCCCAACTCGGCTAGGAACGCACAACATGAAAGGACATGCACAAATTCCAGCTGAGCAGTCCACTCGGATGTGGCACTCACATCATACAAGGTAAGATAACATCGAACAACACTCACGGATCAGTCCAAGATGAGTGTGATGGTTGTTATAGCAAGGTTCATGTGAAAGGCATGTCTGATGTTTGGCAGAGCAGTCGACACAGGCAGTGAAAACATTAACAACATATGAAACACATTAACAGTAAGGTTCATATAATTGTATACAAATCAGTTCATACACAAGTACATAAGTTAAACAACATATATCATTAAGGCAACCAGAGTAATCCAACTATAATAACAACATATGCATGAAAATGTGATGGCTATTATTATATAAATAAGTGTAAGTCACAATCATATAATACACCATGTAAACCTACTAGCCCCAACAGTGGAACATTATAGGCACATCCCCCTGCTTCTCCAAAGAGATATACTAGCTCCGTGTAGTGGATAAGTGAAGGCGCATTACATTGCTGTCTAAGCCTTCTTCAAGGTAGTCTTAGTAGAAGCTTGGTTGACCAAAAACCTATACAATGAGTTATGAGGTACCATTTATAGCAAAGGGTGGGGTGACCCTTGAAATTCCCTTTTGTGACAGTTAAACTACTCTCATGACTCTTCACCTACTTTATGACTGTTACATCCAACCATTGACACTTGCATTACACTTGACATGACTTAATATTACAATGCACATGTACTCATGTGAGACAACATGGCCTGAGCAAGCCTTGCAAGACATCACTGACACTTGGTCCACTGTGATGAGACCAACTCTTTGACATGCTTGTGTTGGTGAAGGTGATGAGCTAATGCCAATCTTGGTTGTCTATGATGGTGTGCATGCACCTCATGGTGACATCTTGCTAAAGTGAACTATTTATAATATTTTATTTTTTGAGATTAAGATGTTTTATTTATAATTGGATTATTTTTGTTATAAATTTTGTATACTAATAAATTTAATCATTAATTTTGTTCCCGACTTCTTACATACACAAAATCTACATATCATTAAATACAAGGAATCAAAATAAAATTTTGAACCTTAGTATCATCTTATATATATTTAATAATTAAGAAAAAAGACAAATAATGAGATTGTAGATGATCTGAAAATCACATCGAGAATAAAAAATAAGTTATTATCTTTCAAAATATATTCTTTTATTAGATACAAGGAATCAAAATAAAAATCCCAACCTTCATATCCACTTATATATATTCCAAAATAAAAATCTTGACTTTCGTATCAACTTATATATATATTTTTAATTTAAAAAATGACAAATAATGAGACTTTAGATGATCCGAAAAATTTGTTGAGAATAACAAACAAGACTGCATAGCTAGCGTTCCCTGCCGCTTAGTTTAATAAAATATTTTAATATCATATGTGTTGTATGTACTCCAAACAATAATAAACTTGTAAAATGAGTTATATGAATATTTTTTAATTTTTTATTACTTTTTAAAATATAATTAAACATTTTTTTGGTAGATAAAAGTTATATATATATATATATATATATATATATATATATATATATATATATATATATATATATATATATATTCCAAAATAAAAATCTTGACTTTCGTATCAACTTATATATATATTTCTAATTTAAAAAATGACAAATAACGAGACTTTAGATGATCCGAAAAATTTGTTGAGAATAACAAACAAGGCTGCATAGCTAGCGTTCCTGCCGCTTAGTTTAATAAAATATTTTAATGTCATGATGTGTTATATGTACTCCAAACAATAATAAAATTGTAAAATGAGTTATATAAATATTTGTTAATTTTTTTATTATTTTTTTTTTAAATATAATTAGACATTTTTTGGTAGATAAAAGTTATATATATATATATATATATATATATATATATATATATATATATATATAATTGACATTGAAAAGAATGATAACAAGTTAATAATTATTTATTTAATATTGAATGATGACAATTTTTTTATATAATGCTCATATTATAGTACACGTGTCATGTCATTAGAGTATAAATTGATATAATGAGAGTTGTACAAATTGTACACATGTTATTTTTACATATTTTTTCAAATATATATATATATATATATATATATATATATATATATATATATATTTTAAATTAAAAAATAAAACCCATAAAAATTGTCTATTCAATACTTTACACCAATGAGAAAATGAAATTTTTGAATTTAATTACAAACCATTTGTGTTTATGGTACATAGTAATTAATATATAATGTTATTTTTTAAATTATATTTATTGTACATAGTAATTAATGATATAGTACATAGTAATTAATAATAGAGTACACAAAAGTGAGTTCTTGCCATCATTACACAATAAGAAGGGAGAAATTTCAACCAATCATATTTGAGATAAATATAAATAAATTTGATTTAAAAATAATAAATTTATTTTCATAATGTTAAACTTTGGATAAATTTTTTTAGTCAAACAAAAACTAATAGCAAGTCAATGAAATACTGAATACGTTATATCCTTCCAGTGCCAGGTATAATAAGTTATTATCTTTAAAAACATTTTGTTAAAAAAAAAAGATGGAATTGGTTGTATTATGTGATATATCTCTAATAACTACAACCAATGACAATCAATGGGATTTTAATAACTACAACTGATGACAATAAATGGGGTTTTCATATTATCATTGATTTCACTTTCATAATGTAATGTGTTAGATATCATAGCCATTTCGATTTTCATGTTTTATATATCACACCCACGAAAATCATTTCGAGGATAATAGATTATTTTTCTACATCCATTTTTATTCCTAGCGTCAAAATATCTTAACAATAATTTTTCAGAAACATAAATAGTTGATTCCACTTTCACATTGTAATGTGTTATACATTTTGTATATATCATACCCATGAAAATCATTTCAAGGATAATATATTACTTCTCTCCATCCATTTTTATTTCCGAGTGTTGAAATATCTTAACAATCAATTTGTAGAAACATAAAAGAGCACACCTTTTTTTTTTTTCTTCTGTAGGTTGGTTAGGTCTAATCCAAGAAACCTTGTTTGGAAAAATACTGAGAGGGGGGAGGGGGAGTGGTGAACTAGTGCTTTAAAACTTACTTCAACTTTACTTATGTACATACGTGACTATAATGAAAACAAACTACATATATCTAGTCAACTAGCTTTACATATAATTCATCATTTGTTAATCTTTAACCAATGCATCATTACTTCAATAAAACATGTATTAAGTAGAAACTATGAGCAGTAGAGAGAAAATAGATCATCAACACAACACACATGAAAACCGAGATTTTAGGTGGAAATCCAATGTGGCCGAAACCACTTGTAAATACCTGTAAACACATCTATAGACATGGCAATCTTCTTTCCCAAGTCACCAAGTTTTCTCCAAAAACAAAACTTGTCTCCCCCTTTGACATCAAGGGAAAAGGGTTGACCAATGCTGAATGAAGACTTCATTCGCCTTTTGAAGAGATGAGCACTATAGATCTGATGCTGCTGAATATGAGCACTGACCATGCTCCCCCTGAGCATATGATGAAACTTCTAGAAGATATACAAAGAAGTACATGATGCTATGACTCAACCAAATATGGCTTTTCCTATCATCAAGGACTCATGCTGACATCAATCACCCAACACAGTGGGGTTACATATTTGACTCAATATTACATCAAGTGCCCAAAACAATGGGATTACATACATAATTGACTTGACTCCAATAGTCCAAACATAATTGAATATTACAATTTTACATCATGGGTCTTTATATGACCTTTACATCAAGAGACAAATATGACATTTATAACCAAAACCAAAGACCTCAATAGAGAGGTAGCAAGACCATGATAGTCATCAATAACCATCATTAACCAATATTAGTTCTAAGTTTCATTTGAGAAACAACATGCTGTAACCAGTCAACATCAAAAGCAGAGGGCCACATAATCACTGACTGAAATATACTAGAACCTCTCCTTGAGTTTGTCCCATAGCTTCTTCTTCATAGAGAAACATACACTACTGTCAAGAACCAAACTCACGTATATACGCGACTGTCCCTCATGTGATCTGCATACATAAAGTAAACTATAGTAATTTCAATCTTAGCTTCCCCTGAACATGAAAGGTTTATTAGAGTAATTAACAAAGTGATGAGGCAGAGACCACTCCTAGTTTTTGTCTGAGATATTCAAAGGAATCACGTGGAAGTGGCTTTGTAAATATATCCGCAACTTGTTCCTTTGAGGAAACATATTCCATTTTGAGCTTTTGTTCAAGCACTTGTTCTCTCAGAAAGTGATATTTGATTGGAATATGCTTGTTTTTTGAGTTCATGACAAGCTTTTTAGAAATACTTATGACACTAGTATTATCACCTATAATAGGTATAGATTGAGGATAAGTGATTTGAATGTCTGGCAATGTTTACATCATCCATAGAAGTCGTGTGTAGTAAGATGCAACAACAACATATTTTTCCTCAGTAGTAAATAAAGCAATGGAGCTTTATTTTTTGCTGAACCGTGATACCAAGCGAGGTCCCAAATAAAATTATCCTCCACTAGTACTCTTTCAATCATTAATATTACCTGCCCAATATGAATATGTGTAATCATGAAGTGCAAAATCTGCATCTTTGGCATACCATAAAACCAAAATCATGAGTTCCTTGTAAATACTTGAATATTCTCTTGACTACATGGATATCAGTTTCTTAAGATTTGTTTGAAATTGTCCAATAATCCCAACTGCATGCATAATATTTGGTCTTGTGCTTGTAAGGTAGAGTAAGCTTCCGATCATAGATATGTATTTTGGTTGGTTTATTGAAGGAGAATCATCATGTGAACTAAGATTACATCCTATTACCATAGGGGTGCATACAGGCTTATAGTCTTCCTTTCCATATTTCTTCAAAATCTGCTTGAGGTACTTGGTTTGTGAGAGAAAGATACCATTCCTTGTTTGCTGAACTTGAAGACCAAGAAAGTATGTTAGTTTACCAAATAAGGACATTTCAAATTCTTGCAGCATATCTAAAGAAAATCCTTGATTCATAGATTCTTCATTGCTTCCAAATATGATGTCATCAACATAAAAAAAAACTATCAAAATTTTATCTTTATCTATCTTTAAATATATTTTGCTATCTGCAGACCCCTTAGTGAAGCCTTGTTGTTGAAGATACCTGCCAAGACGATAATACCATGCATGCGAGGCTTGTTTTAGCCCATATAGAGCCTTATTAAGTTTGCAGACAATGTTTTTACCATTTCCTAGAATGAACCCTTTAGGTTGTTCAATATAAACTTCTTCTAGATCCCCATTAAGAAATGCACATTTAACATCCATATGATATACTTTAAAGTTATGAAAGATTGAAAATGCATGGAACATTCTTATGGCTTCAAGTTTGGCTACGGGTGAAAATGTTTCTTCAAAGTCTATTAATTCTTGTTGAGCATAGAATTTTCATATGAGCCTTGATTTGTTTTTATTACCTCTCCATTTTCATTTAGTTTTTTTTTAATACCCATTTTGTCCCAATAACATTTTTAACATGAGGTCTAGGTACTAGTTCCCATGTATGGTTCTTTTCTATTTGATCAAGTTATTCATTCATTTCCTTAACCCGACATTCATCTTTGCTTGCTTGATTTAAATTTTGAGGTTCAATAATGGATAGTAAGGATAGATAATTAGACATTCCAACAAGAGTTGTTCTACTCTAGCTTCCTTTTCACCTAGAATTTGAGATTCCAGATGATTTTTCTGAACATACCTTGAAGGAGTCTTTTCTGATTCTTTTGTGCTTTGAATTCCTTCTTCTGGTGCTTCATTAATTCCCTCTCCTACATCCTTTTGGCTTGTTGTAGGAATAAGTTTTTCATCTGCTGGTGCTTCCCTTTTTGTACCTATGGATGCTTCATCAATTAGAACATCAATGCATTCAACAATCTTTTGAAGCCTTTTATTATAGAATTTATATCCTTTTCTTCTAGAGGAGTATCCAAGGAGAATTCCTTTGTCATCTCTAGATCCAAGCTTTCCAAGTTTATCATCATTATTATTTATGTAACATTTTCTTCCAAAAACTATGAAATGTTTGACAGTTGGAGGCTTACCATACCATAGTTCATAAGGAGTTTTATCACTGTTTACTCGAATATGAGCTTTGTTGAAGATATTTATGGCTATATGTGCTACTTCTCCCCATAAGGTATGAGGTGTTTCAGAATCATAAAGCATGACACATGTCATTTGTTGGATTTTTTTTTTCATTCTTTCTGCTACTCCATTTTGTTGAGGATTTTTAGCTATAGAAAACCGCATCTTGATACCATGCTATTCACAAAAGTTGAAAAAATCATCTGATATAAATTATCCTCCTCTATCAGATCTAAGAAATTTTATTTTTAAGTCTAACTCATTTTCTACTAGAGCTTTGAAGACCTTAATTTATCAAATGCTTCATATTTATGTTTCAATAAGCCAATCCAACACATTCTTGTAAAATCATCAATGAATGATATGAAGTATTCTTTACCTCGAGGAGAATTCATTCTCATAGGACCACAGAAATCAGTGTGAATAAGTTCAAATGGCTTACTTGAAGTACCTTCTTTAGCATTAAACTGAACTCTGGTTTTCTTAGTGAATTGACTTGATTTGAACATACTATTTCTAGCAGAGAGATGTTAGGAAAGTCACACATTGCTCCCATTTTATTTGAATTGTGTAGTTGAGTGAAGCTTAGATGTCCCATTCTTTTGTGCCAAAGCCACCTTTCTTCTGATTTTCTCAAGTAACAATGCTCTTATCCATCTTCCAAGACATAGACATTACTTGGAGTTCTTATTCCCTTTCTTATGATCTTACCTATATCTATATTTCGTACCACACAATTATTTGATCTGAAAACAACCTCATGTCCTTGATCACACATTTTACTAACAATCAACATGTTATGTCTTAATCCATAAAATAATAATAATAATAATAATAATAATAATAAATAAATATTTTTCCAGCTTTAACTTTATCCTTTAGCAAAATAGTTCCTTTCCCTTTGATAGCAACATGTGAGTTGCTTCCGAAGGTTACGTTCTTTTCTTTCTTTATTTCATTAAAGAACATAAAATATCTTTGTCACCTGTTATATGCTTTGAGCATCCACTATCAATATACCACATATTTTCTTGATCTCCTGCATACAAAGCTAAACCACAATTTTCAGATTGTATGGTTTTCTTTTTCCATACGTTGGATGTTGTTGCCTTTGTTCATTTTGCATTCAGTTTCTCTATGCCCAAATTTATTGAACAAGGAACATTATGTTTCATCTTGGAGAGGTGAGAAAGTATTTGTTGTGGGGAAAAATGCCCATGCGGGACGATCCTATCCACCTAAGGTGTGACAGTGCCTTAGCAACAAACAAGGACAGCTATTCTGGTTTCTTCCTTTATGAAATGTGAAAGAAGAGAGATAAATAGACTTACCGGTGTCTTCCGTTTGTCCCTCGATCCGATCTCTCTTCTCTTTGGGAGTTCACAGCTACTTGCATTCTCACTCGCCCAACTTCAACAGGTTCATGCAAGATCACAAGAGAACAACTATTTTCCTTCTTGCTTGTCCAGCTTCAACGGGTTCCTGCAAGATCACAAGAGAACAGCTACTTGCGACAAGAGAAGAACACTACACAAAGACAGATATTCACATTCATAACTAGTTTAGGATTAGAAATAAACTAAACATACTAATGCATTCATACATCAAAAATACATCAGCATATAGGAGAAACCAAGATAGCTTTATTGATGAATAACAAGGTTCAGGAAGAGATACAACCCAGAGGGCTCCAATCCAGCATCTCCTTCCCAGCAAATGGAATTCCTATCTTCACCCCCTTCAAAACATTAAGCACCCAATGATTCCAATCTCAAACCAACAACAATTCTTTGCAATAACAAAATTCCAGCCTCTAGATCTCATGGAAGAGAGATCCATATATAGATGTTTGGAGAGAGGATGAGTCAGCTTGAGATCTGACTAGTGTCCTCTCCCTCCGTTAGTTCTTGATTCCACTTGGAGATTTGGAACCTCTTACTCATCACCAGTCGAATTCCCTGAGGCAAGTGTCATTTTGGAAGCTTCCTGGGTTTTGACACCTTGAGAAATGAGCTTGCCACATGTCCACTCTTGTTCAGCGCAGGTAGCCAGTGTTCCCTTTGACATTCAACACAGGTAGCCAGTGTTGGCTTTGACATTCAGCGCAAACAGCTAGTGTAGCCACTGAAATGATCCTGAATTGACTTGTTTTTGAGCAGTTTCTGGTGGAGAACTTCTGTGAATTGCTGTGGTTTGTTAGCCTTGTTCCTCTAGGGGTAGGAACAACATGTTTAGGGACTTTGGATCCCTTAGATTATGGACATTTCATGCTCAATGCTGTAAGGCACAAAAATGTCTATAACAGTTGCCCCCTAAAGTATGAGGTTATTTATCGGGTGAAATGCTTTATCAGGGGGATCCGAAGTTCATCCAATGCTGAGAGGAGACCTGTAATAAGATACAATACAATACATTATTTTTCATACTGCTTTCATGATCTAGCTGAGGCGGGCATTCCCATGCTCAGCTTTATAAATTCATTTTTCTATACATAGAACAGACAATCGTCTGGTGGTAGACTGATAATTTTGATGAAATTATCATCCTTTGAGTAGGATGATTATCTGCTGCAATGATGTACATGTCAATGTCTTTATCTTTCTTGAATATATATCACAGCCCGGATGGATGAAACTAGATCTGGGGTCTTCAAACTCGTTCAATATTCACTCTAAGTACAAGTCGATCCATGTGAGAAATGTTCTGAAGTCGAACATGGAAAGACATCGCTTGATTACCGGTCAATGATGTAAACCGTTAACAAACGCGAGAGGAATCATCGATAATGATAATGACCCTCAAGGTATTGTAGTACAATTCACGTGGTGTGAATAAAGGACTTGGCATCGAACACCACGCAAAATCTTTCGGTCGAAGGTCATTGATGTATACCTGTCGCCGGAAGTGAGAAACTTGCCATTGAGGCATGCAAGCTTCAAAGTACTGAAGGGGTTGTTCCTAGATCAACTTCTTGGATAATGAGCTGATGTCGACAAGAAGCGATCCGTCAAAGGAGGGCCTTAATGAATCCCACATCAGTGACACGGAACAGAGCTAATGATTTTAATGGAGGTGAAAACGATCTGTGACATATGATTCAGGGTGGCGGTCATGAAAGGATGAAGGATAATGTATGGCCGTGGATGGGACACGGTTGAATTTTCTGAACGACTTCTCTTGAACATATGGCGACACTGATGCGATGGATTGGTAGCATTACCCCAAATATGGATGGTATGGCGAGACCATGAATGTGACCGGTGAATGAAACAACCCAACCTGATTGTGGTACGGAGGAAAAGTGTCATGTTCAAGAGCGACTTGCTACCACCAAAGTTTTCTTTAGTTTCTCCCAATTTTTACCCAGTCATTGCTGACCAGTACCTCTTTATTTTTGTCAAGCTTGAGGAGGATAACATATGCTTGTTCTATAACCTTCCCTTCGGGCAAGCCCATTGCTATGTTTTAACAAGCCTAGCGACAGTGAAACTCGTTCTCGTCTAAAGACAAGTTTGTCGCTATTTAATGATTTTAACGAGTCTAACGACAAGGATAACTCGGTCCTTTTCATTTTTAGAGAGTCTGAAAAGGTACATAAAGTTAACTCCAAAAATCCTTTTTCGTCATCTAATCCCTTAAGTCTGAAAAACTATAAAACAATACAGAAGGGATGAGTTTTCGATAGTTTTAACAAGCCGAATAAAACAAGCTCTTGATCTTTTTGTGCAATAATCCCTCAGGTCCAAAAAGATTAAAATCTAGAGGAGGGATAGCACTTCCTGTCCCTTTAACGAGTTGGAAGGCCAAGGACTCGACAATCTTTTCATATTTTATGAGTTAGATGAGAAGAGCTTAAAGAAGACTCGTCTTTTGAGGAACGAGTGATGAAACAGGTTAGCAGCTGATTCCAGGTACAGGTTGGAATTTTCCAATCATGGCAGTGTTACAAGGATGGCTAGTGAAATCACTCTTCACAGCTGTTCCTCAAAATGGGTAAACAATCATATGGAGGTGAACGATCGGCCAATGGAAAAGTGGAGGTGACGGTGCAAACACGACCAAGGCTTTAATGGCTGATGATATTACATTCACAGTGGTTATTTACCGGGATAGTTCATTTTTTAACGAGCTTAAACGCGGGTGGAAACATTTGCTCGATCTTATTTTTATTTTTTAACGAGCATGAACTATGCGCTAAAACTGCTCGGATCTTGCGTTTATTTTTTAACGAGCATGAACTGTGTGCTAAAACTGCTCGATGATAATTTTGCATGCCCCCAGCATAATAATGCAAATCGAAGTGCATGCATATTGGTCACTATTTAAGCATAGTAATGCTTGAGGTACAACCCATTACGAGGTTGCGCCAGTGGAATTCCGTCATAATCCATTAACTCGTAGGATCCTTTTGCTAACACTCATTTAACAATATATGGGCCCATCCATAAAGAATTAAATTTACCTGCTCCCAATTTATCGGATTCTTGGTCATAAAGCAAGACCAAGTCACCTTCTGAGAAGACACGAGGTTTGACAATTTTGTCGAACTGCGCCTTGACTCGTTTCTTATGGGCTTCGTTAGCTAAAGCGGCATCACGACGGGTTTTATCCAAATGGATTAATTCCAAGAAACGGGCCTCTTCTTCTGAAGTTCCGGGGAGGAGATCAATTGCGAGTTTAAGAGACGAGATTTCACACTGGATTGGTAGGACTGCTTCCAGGCCATACACCAGTTGGAAAGGTGTGAACCCGGTCACATTCCTTACCGATGTTCGGTAAGCCCACAAGGTTGAGTACAGGATTAGGTGCCACCTTCTTTTGTGAACCCCGATCATCCTTTGCAACATACGCTTCAGGACCTTGTTGATTGCTTCAACTTGTCCGTTGGCTTGCGGATAATACGGGGTAGAGCTGTCGTGAGATAGCCCTAGCTTGGCAGCTAATTCAACCATCATGTGATTGTGAAAATGCGACCCATGATCTGTAACTATGGCCTGTGGTACGCCGAACCTGGCGACTACATGATTGAAAAAGAAAAGGGCAGCTGTTTCACCAGTGTTATCTAATGTAGGCATCGCCTCGGCCCATTTGGTAAAATAGTCAATGACGAATATAATATACCCATGCCCCCCGTTCGAGGTGGGGTTACATGTCATGAAATCGATGCCCCATTTGGAGAAAGGCCCAACAACAACTATTGGCTGTAAAGGTGCGGGTGGTCTTTTGGTTTTGCTATAAAAAATTTGGCAAGCATGGCAACTTCTGACTGCGGTTATGCAATCTTTGAACATGGTTGGCCATAAGTATCCTGCTCGTAAGATTTTTTGTGCTGTAGCATATTCAGATTGATGGCCCCCACATGCGCCTGAATGACACTCATTCAGGGCTTTTTCAGCCTCTTCATGGGTGAGGCACCTCCTCAGAACTGTATCGATACCATGATGGTAAAGCGTATCACTGACGATCATGTAGTCTTTTGCTTGGTATCGTATACGTTTCTGTTCAGAGTGAGAGGTGTCAGGCCTGAACTTTTGGGTTTGGAGATAAATTATTATATCTCCATACCACTCATTGCTTGCAGATATTAGAAACAAACTTTCATCCACGATTGACTCTTCTGATGTTTCATCGTTGGACGACGATGGGAGATCGCACAATAATTCTACGAAAACTAAAGCTTTCTTTGATTTGGATTTTACAAATTCCAGATCAAACTCTTGAAGGATCGCTATCCATTTTGAATACTTGCCCCCCAGCAACTGTCGCGACAATATATAAGTCATGGGGTTGCAATCTGATAGAATGGTAGTTTTCCGAAAGAGGACATAATGTCGAAATCTTTGTATCGCTTGAACAACGGCGAGTGCTAGCTTTTCAACATAAGAATATTTGATTTCTGTATCATTCAAGTTTTTACTTAAATAATATATAGGATGTTCAATTCCATGGACTTCTTGAACTAAAACCATCGCAATGGTCGTATCTGCTGCAGCCAGATACAGGTTAAAATCTCTTTGATAGTCCGGGGCATACATTAATGATGCTTTTACTAGTGACTCTTTCAGAGCATCAAAGGAAGCTTGTGCCACCTGATCCCAGACAAAAGGTACATCCTTTTTCAAAAGACGAGTATAACCTTTAGCAATTTTTGCGTAATTTGGAATGAACCTCCTTAGAAAGTTTGCTTTCCCTTGGAGTTTCTGAATCTGAAGCAAATTTGAAGGTGGAGGCAAATTAATGATTGCCTGAACCTTGCAAGGGTCGAGCCGAATCCCATCCTTAGAGACTACAAAGCCCAGTAAACGACCAGAACCAACGCAAAACACACTTTTGTGCGGATGGAGTCTTATCTTGTAGTGTCGGCAACGTAGAAATATCGCTCTTAAATGCTGCGGATGATCAGTCCGCTTTCGCGAATGAGCCGGAAGGTCGTCGAGATAAGGTTGAACGATGTTCTTGATGTCATGGAAGGCATAATTCATTTCCCTCTGAAACGTCGCCCCTGCGTTCTTTAAACCGAAGGGTAATTTTCGATAAGCGAATGTGCCCCACGGACAGATGAATGTAGTCTTTGACTAGTCCTGTGGGCGGATATTTATTTGATTATACCCGGAAAATCCATCCATAAATGAAAAGATTTCACATCCGGCGCATTCATCAATTATCTGGTCGATGAAGGGTGTAGGGTAGTTGTCTTTCGGACAAGCTTGATTTACATCCCTATAATCGACACACACTCTAATTGTCCCTTGTTTCTTCATAACAGGGACAATATTCGATACCCAATCGGTTAGAGGAACTGGGTAGATGAAACCAGCATGGAGAAGTTTTTCAACTTCTGCTTTAATGGCAGCGACTTTCTTGGGGTGCACCTGCCGAAGCCGTTGTCTTACTGGTTTGACATCAGGATACATCTTAATTTCATGTTCAACGATACTCGAGTCAATGCCTGGCATTTCATCATATGACCAAGCAAAGACATCTCTGAACTCGCGAAAAAGAGCGTTATATATTTCCAGTTCTGAAGGAGAACAACCTTTGCCGACATAAATATTCTCTACAACATTTGTTTTAGTCGAGATATTTATGGCTATAGTCTGTTCAATATTGGATAAGTTTCGCTCGGAATCCACCGTATTTACAATATTTGATAGGAATTCAAAAACTGAAGGTTGATAAAGGTCATGTTGAGTATCTTCTTCATATTCTGGAAGAAGGGAACGATGGTGGCAATCATTCCATGGTGCCCCCTCAATCAGCATTGATTGTAGAATTCCTTCGTCAGTCCCATGCACTTTCGACCAAGGATCTAATGGGGTACCATATTCCCTAGACCTATCTACCCAAACGCTTGATGAGCGTTGATTTTGGTTCGCCTCCCATGCCCGAAACATTGATTGCTACAATATTTCTATAGGGCTCGGGGGCAAAACCATTGCATGATCCATGTCGATATCGTCTTTTGAGGTCTTCGTGGAAGATATCATGTTGCAGGCTCTTACCAACGCTACTTCTCCTATATAGATTGGAGGTGGAAGTGCGAAAGTTCCCATTAATGTGGGGTCTTTCAGTAGGCCTACTCCGATGTCTTGAAGCGAGTGGTTGCTTCCATGGATCATGGGAATGCTTCCTGTAACTTGTGAACCATTAGGGAGGAAGTCTTGTTGGTCGACGATCGTAATCCCTCCTTGAAAAGGGAATGCGATCTTCCTAAAATAAGTCGACACTACAACTGCCATGGCATATATCCACGGTCTTCCCAGTAGGATGTTGTAGTCCAGATTCCCATCGATGACTTCAACATCTATTTCTACTGTTTTTCCTCCCAGTTCAACTTTCAAGTTACTAAGGATACCGCAAGGGGTATATTTCCTTCCGTCGAATGCTTTTAATGTCGTCGAAGATCGCGACAAGGTTGGAGATCGTAAAGTTTTCCAGCAACTCATCGACATAATACATGTAGATGCCCCCTCATCAATAATTGTTCGGTGAACAGTTTTGTTGAGGGCTTTCACTTGAATAAGGAAAGCTAGTTGAGCTGGTAACTAAGAATCGTATCCTTTGTGGTCGAAGGATACAAGATTGGAATCCTTAGGATCAACCACACCAATAGCCGATAACAAGGCCTGCCTTTGGGATGGGAAATTTTGTAGTACCTCAAGAGTCGACATAGCGGATGGCGATTGGGCCAAATCTTCCACTATGTTATAATGTTGCGCCGCTCTGGCGCGAGGATTAAATGTCGACTTGTGTACTACTCCCTTTGGCGGTTTTATTGTTAATTCAGGAATGATGGGTGGTACAACTTCTGTCGAAGTTGTTGTCGAACTACTTGGTTGATCTTTACCTTTTTCGTTCGACAGCTGCGGATTCCCGTAATCTTTGTTCCTTGTCGAAATCAAAGCATCATTTTGCTGTTTTGAAACCGACAACATGAGCACTTGCGACGGGGAAGCATTTCCACTATCAACCAGATTTTGACCTGGATTGGGAAACGGATCAGTTAACATAGCTGAGGTTTGCGAACTTTTGAAGAACCTTTTAAGCTCAGCTTTGTATGGACATTCGTTTGTCCAATGACGCTCGTCACATATCTGACACCCTGTGGTAGGGGGTTTCCTATTTCCAGGAGGGTTTGAAGAAGTTTTTCCAGGGGATGACTCACCCTGTTTCTTCTTCTTCCCTTTGTTTTGCTTCTTCTTGCTCCCTGGTTGTTTGGTTTCTTTGCCTTTATCTGCTGATACGACATTTACTTCCGAAGCAAGAATTTCTTCTTTTGCATTTTGATCCGAATTCTTACGGGCTTTCTTAGACGAAGCCTTTGTCGATTTTGCGTTTGCCATGCCAATCACACCATCGCCGGCATGAGAGTCACTATTTGATTTAGGAGGAGGAGGAATTGAGAATTCCGGTCTAGGGGCGTCAGGTATTTTGTCGTAGAGCGTGCCAGACTGAGTAAAAACTAAGTCTAGATATTGTGCATGAGCAATAACTTGCTCCTCTGTTACGACTCCCCCCTTGGCCACATCTTCCGTTATAGCAGGAAGTAACGACTTTATAAACCATTCAACTAACAGCTGATCGGGAACGTATGTTTTCACCATCCTACGGCGACGACGCCACTCATGTATATGATCGGATATATGAGTGGCCGTTGTCTGCTTGAAGTTGGTTAAAATTTTGGTTCCCGTTTCATACCTTATCGGTAATTGAAAATGGGTTAAGAAAGTCGTGGCTAGGGAGCTGAAATTGTCGAACGAGGCTCTAGGTAATTCAATATACCATTTTGCCGCTGGACCCGTTAACGTCCTCTGGAAAAGGTGAAGCCTTATCGAATCATCATTTAGGGTGTTTGATGAACACCACAGATGAAAAGTCATCATGTGATTCGATGGGTCTTCACCTGGATTTTCATTGAATTTAGGAATGTCAGATGGAAGTTTGTGAGGAATCGCTGGCCACCAAGGGGCGTAAGCAATCGGATCGTTGGTTAACCGGTGTAAATCGGGTAACTCTAAAGTTGCCACAAATGGTAATTGTTGATTCAGGTTATACCCAGGGTACGATGGAATTGCCTGAGCAGTGGGCCTTTTCATACCAGCATAATGTAATTGATGTTGGTATGACTGATACGGTTGGTGGACTTGACCACTGTAAAGCAGTTGGTTTTGACCGTTTTGAATATACGGTTGACCACTGTTCGCAAAGATCTGGTGCTCAGAACCTTGGTACACTTGCTGGAATTGTGGTTGTTGGTATTGCACCAGCCATGGTTGTGAAGCCATGTTCTGTTGTGCTATACTAACTGTTGGACCAAGGTGTGGGGTAATTGTACCCGTTTGGACCTGTGTCGCCCCACCAGTTGGCGATTGTGGTTGTGTCACAGGGTCAAGGGGCTGTTGCATTACAACCTGAGAAATCTGAGGTTGACATACAACATGCAACATTTGAACTTGCGACACTATCACAATAGCCGGTGTGGTCGGGATGTTCGTCATAGGTACACACTGTTGCATAGCATATACAACCCTTGGTTGTTGAGGTAGCATAGGTACCCAACCACTTGATGTAATTCCAGTATAACCTGAATACTGTTGTGAACTCCCGTATGGATACCCTCCCGGAGGGGGTAATGAAAGGGCATACTGCCCCCCATACTGTAGCAATCCGGAACTCAAGGGGATTGTTTGTCCTTGGGGACTGGATTGCCAAAATTGACCTCCAAATGGATCAATCTGGCGAGTTTCAACATAAGAGTTGCCGGATATCATTCCGGAGGAACAAACTAGAACGGACCACACTGTCGAAATAGTCCCTTGGTGGACTCCTTCTAGAGGTTGTGAGCTAGTCGGGACAGATGGTATGCCGACAAACATTGTCGGAGTGACGACAGGGGCTTCTGCTGTCGCTGTGTCGTTCGACACAGTCCTAGATGTTGACGGTTGTTCAGACATTTTGAGTCTATCCAATAGATTTCCTAGCGATTCTACAGGAACTTCCACTTGTGGTAGACTAACTTCTGATGAAGGAAATAGAGTGACCCTGACTCCAAAATGTGTCGGAGTACTTGCTTGCGGATCCTCTACAATTTCCTATATCGCAATCAAACCAGGTGGAAGAGGAAGACCGTCAGGTCCGTAAAATATTTCTGGTGTCGAAGAAGGGGTTGAATCGACAGTGACAGTTGTTTGAGGAGCAAGACTCTCTGAACCGGTTACAGATGGAACTGGTTCAGTAACGCAAGTATTTGCTCCCAGACTAGGATCAGTGTTACTGTCCCTCTGTGGTTGTTGAACTTCTTCTATAGAGGCAGGGTTTCTAGAAATGTTTGGAGTAACCGGAATCTCAGATGTTATTGGAACACTTGTTCTAACTTTGATAGGAGATTTCGAACCGGTTAAACGAGTTCGATTTGTCCGTACTATTTTCGATTCCGGAGACAAAGACGGTTGACTCGTAAGCCTCTGTGAACGATGGGGTTTCAATTGACTTTCTTCCACGATTGCGGATTACTCGATCAACCAAAATACAAAAGGGGAAAGTGTGTTTCCGAATTAAATGAATTTTTTAGACGCTTTTAGACACAACTTGCTTTTTCAGTTTTAAAGAGTCGAGAAAAAGCTAAAGATGACTCTAGTCTCCTTCGATGTTTTAACGAGCCCGAAGTGACAAATGCTCGGATGGACTTTTTCCGTTATAGAGTCTGAAAAAGGCCAAAAGGAACTGCGCTGGAGTTCTAGGCAGAGGGTGTGCCAAACTTTTCGCAAAACCGTAGAATACTTTTTAGGGTACGGGCGGTCGATCTTCCTGAATGTTGTGTTCAGTGCATTGCGATCAGTAGGGCGGCTGACACGACTTCCTAAGGATAAAGGTTTTATGCCTATAGGGGTCTCCCAATATATACGCGACGGTACGTGGGAGCACAATCCGGACTGGCGTTATCGTCCCTCAGGAGGAATCACTCACCATCCACGAGATCGACAGTCACCAGGCTTAACGACGCCGGAACACGTCTCTAGCCTAGACCTCTATGTTGTGCGTTATGTTGCAAAGCGTTGTTAAGTTCATTCAATTTATTTTAGGTTGATCTTTTTAGAAGTTTTCCTTTCAAGGTTCACCACGAGATGTATGATACAATTCCTAAATGCAGTCTAAAGATGATAAGCAAGCTTTATATCTTTTCAAATTTGAAAATCCTAGCTACTAAGGGAAAAGAAAGACACCATCTTTTCTCAAAGAGCAATCAAAACACTCTAGTGCACTTTCCATAAATCAATCATGCAAACTATCAAAATGCAAATGCACAATGCAGGTGTTTGTTTTCCGCTTTCTTAGTATTGATGCCTACAAAGAAAGCTTTTTGTACAACTTTGAATTTGCTTTTAAATGACAGATACAAACAAGTTTGATTTTTCGAAATCAGAGAGGGTAGAAGAGATTACAACACTTAACGATTTTCAAAATGAATACTTGTTTCGACACTTAAAAGAGACAAACTCAAACCAATAAGCAAAAGTAAATGTATAATCAATCTGCAAATAGCCAATGAACTCCCTTCTAAGATCACAATCAACAGATCTGAATCAAGGGCTACAGGATGATTATTTCACTGATGCAAAGGAAAACTGCAAATGATGCCACAAACACATAAAAACACTCACAGTATTTTTGTACAAAAGGAGGCGGAATCTAAGCAGAGAAAAGGAGTTATCAGACTGGTACCTATGCTGGTTACAGGCTGCAAAAATCAGAGATCAAAACAAGGCAAAACAGAGCAGAGAACCCCAGCTGCATAAGGACAAACTGGTTCAGCGCAACCTCAACACAGGGGTTTTGACATTTAGCGCAGGTAGCCTTCACGGGACCTGCGTTGAAATGCATAATCCCTTCACTGGGTCTGCGCTGAAGGAGAAACTCTCGTTTCTCACAGGTTCTGGGTCACAGATTGCTATTTAATTCACTGTTTTAGGCCAAATAAAAGCAACAAGCAAGGTATAATCAAAGGGATGCTTTGAGGGAGTACTAAGATCTATCACAAAGGATCATCAAATCATTTGTGAGTCCATTGTTGAGATCATAGACAAGTCCAGTGATTGGATCAAAGCAGCAACTGTCTACTTTGCATCCGGGAAAAACAGATGCAGTTCGATTGTTGCTGTCGAGTCTATGAAACAAACAATGATAGAAACACAAATAAAATGACTAAACAGATCTCCCCAGCGGAGTCGCCAATTTGTTGTGGGGAAAAATGCCCATGCAGGACGATCCTATCCACCTAAGGTGTGACAGTGCCTTAGCAACAAACAAGGACAGCTATTCTGGTTTCTTCCTTTATGAAATGTGAAAGAAGAGAGATAAATAGAATTACCGGTGTCTTCCGTTTGTCCCTCGATCCGGTATCTCTTCTCTTTGGGAGTTCACAGCTACTTGCCTTCTCACTCGCCCAACTTCAACAGGTTCATGCAAGATCACAAGAGAACAACTACTTGCCTTCTTGCTTGTCCAGCTTCAACGGGTTCCTGCAAGATCACAAGAGAACAGCTACTTGCGACAAGAGAAGAACACTACACAAAGACAGATATTCACATTCATAAATAGTTTAGGATTAGAAATAAACTAAACATACTAATGCATTCATACATCAAAAATACATCAGCATATAGGAGAAACCAAGATAGCTTTATTGATGAATAACAAGGTTCAGGAAGAGATACAACCCAGAGGGCTCCAATCCAGCATCTCCTTCCCAGCAAATGGAATTCCTATCTTCACCCCCTTCAAAGCATTAAGCACCCAATGATTCCAATCTCAAACCAACAACAATTCTTTGCAATAACAAAATTCCAGCCTCTAGATCTCATGGAAGAGAGATCCATATATAGATGTTTGGAGAGAGGATGAGTCAGCTTGAGATCTGACTAGTGTCCTCTCCCTCTGTCAGTTCTTGATTCCACTTGGAGGTTCTTGCTTCCACTTGGAGATTTGGAACCTCTTACTCATCACCAGTCGAATTCCCTGAGGCAAGTGTCATTTTGGAAGCTTCCTGGGTTTTGACACCTTGAGAAATGAGCTTGCCACATGTCCACTCTCGTTCACCGCAGGTAGCCAGTGTTCCCTTTGACATTCAACGCAGGTAACCAGTGTTGGCTTTGACATTCAGCGCAAATAGCTAGTGTAGCCACTGAAATGATCCTGAATTGACTTGTTTTTGAGCAGTTTCTGGTGGAGAACTTCTGTGAATTGCTGTGGTTTGTTAGCCTTATTCCTCTAGGGGTAGGAACAACATGTTTAGGGACTTTGGATCCCTTAGATTATGGACATTTCATGCTCAATGCTGTAAGGCACAAAAATGTCTATAACAGTATTGTAAGAGTATTTATTTAATCCAATCTCATTCTTTTATTTTCTTTCTTCTCTAGTAATGATAGTTTTATAGGCGACACGTTGAGCAACCTTATGACCAAAATTATGACAAGTGAAGCATTGACCATTGAAGTAGAAGTTCCTATGAGTATAATACCTTTTTGCATAATTTCCCTTTTGATTGTGGTAAGGGTGATTTACCTAAGGGACATTTGATCCTTCATTCCTTTCCTAAGAGCTAGAATTTTGTTGACTAACTCCCTTTACCGCATTGAGATAGCTTCTTGTACTTGTTTCAGAAGATTTTACACTTTGATGGTTCTCCATTGTATCTAAGACCTACTTTTATTAGAGGATAGAATTGTACTTTGATGATTTATTCTAGGGTCTTGGATTCTTTAGAAAATCTAAGGTTTATACATTTTGTTTTCTCAAGTTCCTTTCTTAGACTTACTATTTCTAGTTCTGACTTTTCATTATGCCCCTCCTTTCCTAGAATTTGTTTCTTTAGTGTTTCTTATGGTAATTTAGCTTCTTCTATATGAATTTTAAGCTGAGTTATTTCTTCAATGAGGTCACCTTTTTATTCTAGAGTATCCATAAAAACATCATTAGACTCATCAAAACATTTATCTTCAAGTTCCATAAGTAATTTATATTCTTGATCAGACTTACCCTATTCACCATTTGAAAGACCATCAATATCTTTGTGTGTAGAAACATTTTTTGTTTTAAAACCTTCCTCTAAAATTTACTTTTGCAGAATTTTTCCCTTTCTCATGGTTTCCTTTATAAGGGAATTTAGCAGTATAATGACCAACCCTTCTACAAGAAAAACATTTGAAATGAAGCTTAAATCTAAATATGCCAGTTCCTACTTGGAGTTTCTTTACAATGTTCGCCTCTTCTTCATATGATACATAACTTGATTACTTAAGCTCCTCTTTTTATTTTCCTTTAGAAGTAGCTTTAAATACTGCTTCTCTGATATCTGAAGGGCCCCCTTTTCCCATTTCATAAGCTATTAAGATCCCATGAAGTTGTTCAACATTAAGGTTCTTCAAATCCCGCATTTCTTCAATGGCAGAGACTTTCGAATCGAATTTTGGGGTTACAGATCTTAGGATTTTCTCAACAAGAATTGATTATTTTACCTCATCATCAATATTTCTCATTGAATTAACTATCTAATCTACCCTAAGAAATAAACTTGCAATACTTTCATCACTATGCATTCTGAGGGTTTCATATTGAATTCGAAAGGTTTGAAGTTTGGAACTCTTTAACTTAGTGTCACCTTAATAACTCTGGATGATCTTGTTCCATATAGCCTTTGCTGTATTTAGCTACATGAAATTTGCAAGTTATGATTCTTCCAAGCTTCCCAACAGAGCGTTGACAACCTTTTCATTAGTCTCATAGTTTTTATTTTCTTCTTCATCTATGGGAATGAAGGATGGATACTGATATCCTCCTTCAATGATTTCCCAAACATCAACTCCAAGTGACTATAGATAATCTCTTGTTTTGATAGAAAAATAAGTTGGATCCATTAAATAATGGTGGCTTGCTAGATGCTACTCCCTCTTGATTTCTCATCTTGATGAATCTTCCTTCAAGCAATGAAGCTTCTTTTGAAGGACCTGCTCTGATTCCAATTGTTAGTCATAATCATAAAGGATCAAGCAAGCATATTTATTAGTAACTACAATGCTTTCAGATCTATCAAATCTAAACCCCCTTCATGCTCCTTGGTGTACACTTGTTTTAGATCGAACCATTCATTAATAACACATAACTTGCACACCTAACACTTTGATCTCCATCTCCTTATATAGCTTAGGCCTTAGCCAATACTTTAGGCCAATCTTGTAGTAATGTCGATGGTATTCTTTGATGGGGTCAAATATTTGCTGTCACGCTCATTACTATGGGCCAATACCATGGCAAAGACCCATGGTATTGAGAATTCTATGGTGCGAAAATTGTACACGAATTTGCTTCACCATACCTGCATATGTCCGTGGTCTTTGTTCATAGGACCCACATATATTTTCATAAACTTTAACTTTATCATTCCTCTATCTTTGAACTGATATTCCTTTGTCCAATCTCTTTGTCACATCTGTAATAGCTTTTATACTTACCCTGCTACAATCATATTGACATTTTTATCAAGTAGGTTGCCATCAAGGACAACACATTAGTCATAATACCAACAAGCCCAACCATGAACTAAAACCCATCAATTAATAATGTGGGTTTTGGAAGGCTATGAAAGAGCCCATGAATCTATTCTTAAGTTCGATAAAAATAAGGGAAAAATAATTTTATTGCATATTTTAAAATATTTTGACAATGTTGATGAAAATTAATAATGTTGATCTACTTTCTGCCGTTGAAAGACCGCAGGAAACTTCTGTGAATCTATCAATTTAATCCACTGGAAAATTTTACTCTATCCCATATTATAATTAAATCTTTAGTGAAGTCATTTATCAATGCATATCTTATATAGACAATTCCACATCTATTTCGTTGAAATTCAATTAATTGATAGTTTAACAAATTGATAACCAAGAATATATAGCTGATAAAAACATTAAACATTAAAAAACATGTCTTGGATGATGATCATTCACATACTAGGTCTTATAAACTCTATTACTATCATTTGTAACACAGTTCCTTTGTTCCATTAAGCCTTGTAGTTGCTTGCTACTGCAACTGGTAATTATATTCCCCTCATCTGCTTCATATTTATAGCTAACATCGCTCACAAATTTGCCCATTTTGATGCATGCAATTGTCAGAATTGTTGGATTAAGAGAAATCCTATTTTTCTACAATGATCAGATCCTTAGGCCTCTATTATTTGGCTTAGAAACTAACCTATGGGCTCATGGTTGTATCCTTCAGAAAGTAATTCATCCATACCAATATCTTGACAGAAGGACGAAGGAGTGTTTTGAAATAGTGGTGAGTATCCAGTGGTATTCAAAACATGTATGGATGGAAGTTAAAATGAAACACATAGACATATGATCCATTTAAAATGACTGGTGGTAGGAAAACAAAAACAATTACTATAACTTTATTTTTTGGTTTGAAACTGAAAAACAATTCAAAAACGTTTCATATCATCCCTCCCTTTGATTGTTTATTGATGAAGAATATTCCATGATTATGAAATCCAAACCATTAATATTTTTTTATTTGTAAAAGAATTGAAATTGCTAAAGCCCAATTCCAATATAGACCACACCTATAGGATTAATTACATTCCTTATACAACTATAAACCCAAAATATTTAATCCTTGTCATAAATATATTAATTACCCAATCACATGTTATAGTCAAGATTAAGTTAGTGCACGTGAAAGAAACAAAGATAGTAAGAAGATAATAAACCACAACCAAGCTGCTAAATTGCACACAAAAATACAAAATCTGAGAGTGAATGTCTGTCTCTAAGTGATAGTTTCTATTTATAACAAAATTAGAGTCAGTTACATCAATTAAATATTGATTCCATCAGGTGGTGCTGCCCCTTCAATTCTGAATAAGCTAAGGCAGTGGGCGGTTAGAGGCAATGTTGACTCTTCGAATCTAAATAAGTTAAAGCGATGATGACTATTGTAGAGATGCTAAAGGGAGGGTGAAATAACATTATCCCCTTTAATTATTTCACCCAAATTTTTTTTGGTGAGGATTTTATAAATGTCTACAAATTGGTCTTCTGATCTACATAACTCCAAAAACCATTGTCTTGAGCTGTTATTATCTTCTCTTTGGGATTTCCTCATAATGGGCATTCTTATTTTATCTCTTGTACCTACATACAATTGATTATTGATGTCCATATAAAAATAAATCCATTTACCGAGAGATATGGGTACCATCTGCTGTACTCGTTATTTCTCTAAAAACCCTTTTCAGCTATATGATTCATTAATCATGATAAAGTGTTGGTCGCTTACATTTCGACTCCATCTCACATTTTAACTTCTTCGGTTACACATCAAGCTTAGATATGAGTACACCTACCACCCTCGTATCTACCTAGTGGTTAATTCCACAACTTGATCTCACATCCCCTCTCTACTGAAGAGGGATAAACAATACATTCCCGACTCAACAATTAAATATCAAGCTTAGTTACGAGTACACCCTTGTATTTACCTAGTGGTTAATTCAACGACTTGATGTCACATCCTTTTTCTATCTACGAGGGACAAATACTACCTATTTGACTCAACAAGGCTTACAAGACACCTGAGAAATAAAATTTTGGGTGTCACATACAACCGATCATGCACCCCTTATAACACAAATGCCTCATTACAACAATCTCAAGTCAGGTACAATAAATACAAAGGTCAATTATATGCCCAAATATATAAGCCCATTTAAATTCTATCTTTACATCATATTCATTAGAATTATCCATGCTGATAGTGTCTTCATGAACCCTTTTTTCTGTTCATTATCCTCACCATAATTTTACATCAAAATTGCCAAACTATGCTACAAAAAATTATTATTAATCCCTAAATCCATACATCAAATTTTCCACTCGCGGTCTTCTTGGTCTCAAATCCACGCATTAAATTTTATGTGTCCCACTTTAATTAAAATTGTGAATTCAAAGAGTAAAAATATATATAGATTTTTATCATATCATTCACATTAAATATAGCCTCACACCATAGGCTCGACTTAGCGTGTAGGTCTAAAATCATATAAACAATTCCATTCTTATATATTTGCATGTGTAATCTTGCAATTGTAGTTGCATTTTGTAGTTTTTGTGTGCTTTGTTTCTTTGAAAAATAGAGACCACAAAGCTTTGATACCACTTGAAGGAAACAAAGACAACAAACGTGAGAATGCTGATGCGACATCATCTAAATTATGCACCTCTAGAATTCGAACAACCGACCTCTCGATGACCTCAAACAATAACCAATTCAACTTTACCTTGCATTTGCATCCACCACGGCTACATTGACCCGAATTCGAACTAGAGTCTCCTTGATGTCTCCTCCCTCACATACTATACTAGGCTCTTCTAATCCTCTAACAACTTCAAATAATAATGGGCAGATAATACTTACACAACCTCAACCTCAAGCGCATGTACAAACTTACTTTGACTCCAATGCTCTCAGACTCCACAGAGCACTATTCTACACACTAACACTAATAAATTCTTTTGGTTGTGGTCACAGGATGACTACATCCACTATGACTGAGTAGAGGTGGCTCTATAATTTCATATGGCAATTGCATAAACACTGAGTTGTTCTCACAGGGGCTTCATTGGGGAAAAATTGACATAATATATTGAAGATTTAATAGGGGTAAAAGAGTTTTTATATTGGTAGGTATAAAAAATGGAGCTCAAAGTTAATGAAAAAATATAAAAGGGGTATAAAAAATGTTAACGAAAAAATGGATAACTATAATATCTAGTGAAAGTAGGGGTTTTGTAAACTCGGAAGGTGTATTGGTAGGACGTTAAATAATGTGATTTTTAGAGACAATTTCCAATATGTAGTCAAATTAAGGGTATTGTTTAGTATGCCACTAATACACATGATATGTCAAAGATTCATTGAGTGAAGCCTCCTTGGTTGTTCTATGTTCACTTTCAAATAATGACAGTAAAAAATTATTCTAATATGCTAAACCCTTATCTCAAATATTCTAGCTACTCTACTCGTTCCTAGGCCCTCCCATGAGGCAATTGGCCCATGACTGGCTCTATACCACTTGAAAGACAAAGAACAAATTGATATGATACCAGTGGAAAGAAATAGAGACAATAAGAAGATAATAAAGTGCAACTACAACTGCGAAATTATACACAAATACGAAAGCCAAGCGCGAATGTCCGCCTCTCGCTAGTCATTTCTATTTATAACAAAATTAGAGTCGACTACATCAATTAAATTTGGATTTCCGCCCCTTCAATTCTGAATAGGCTAAGGCTATGGGCAGTGGGAGGCAATGTTGACTCTTCAAATCTGAATATGTTAAAGAGGTGTTGATTATGGCAGTGATGCCTAAAAGGGGTGAAATAATTATCTCTATCAAAAGGAACGGGTTTGCGTTTTTTGCGACTGATTTCTTAGCTAGGTCATTCTTGCTGTCTCGGGGAGAATGACAGCAAGAATGACTGTTTTTGTCTATGGAGTCCCTTTTTGTTTATTTTGCTGGCTAATCCATTTTGTAGGTTTTGTATTGCTCAGTTATAGGCAGAAAGAGAAGTGGATTAGACTCTTTGTTTGGCCACATGATTATATAATTGTCAAGTGGCTACTTCTTTGATTTTTCTCTTAGATAGTTTTTTGTGGATAATTTGAGTGATGGATTTAATCACAAATTGGTATATGTAAGTACTGATTTTTCTCGTGAAAAAACAGTTAACAAATGCTTACGCTAAGACATCCAATTGCATTTCGCATGAGACCTTAGGGCGGTCACAATTGGAAAACAGACCATCTCATTCATATTTATCTCCAATTGCATGCCAAGTGAAGATTAAGTTACAAATATTTACGTTAAAAAATCCAATTGCATGTCGGACAAGACAGTGCAATAGCAATTGGACAAGAGAACTTAGCGCAATCCATGGGGAATTCGTTGGTTGTTATATTTTTAGCGATTAATTGTAAGTAACGTGATTAGAAACATCGCTAGGAAACTTGAGAAATTTAAAATAATTTTGTAGTGCAAATATACGACAAAATAAACCTTCTTCAAAAAGACGAATTCAATAGGACTTCAATCAGATCTATAATTATAATGGAGTCTGATAATTGGATTTTCAATTTCAAAATATATGGAAAAAATTAGAAATACAAAAGGAATAAATAACAATTACATCATATTTAATTATAATTAAAAAATAAAGAAAAATAATATAAATAAAAATATATTAAAATGATAATAATATATATATTTTAAATATATTTAATAGTTACTAGCTTAGATTCATCTTAATAGTGGAAATCTCGAGGTCAAATTTATTTTTTGAGTGCAAAATTTGAGGAAAGGTTTGCACCTCGAAAGATTTGATCCTTCTCGTCGCTTGTGTTAAGATGGATCTAGGCTGGTTTCAGTTGTGGCGGTCATACAAAATTTGCTGAACATCTAATTATTTTGATAATTTTAAATATGCTAAATATGTTTAAGATTAATTTGGTCAATTTAATTTAAATTTCTTTTACTTATCTTAGTTTGTTGAGATGAGAGACACTCTTAGTAACTTGAATGATGAAAAACGATGAAATACAAATTTTGAGTGCAAAGTGTCAATGTAACAATTTTGATAGATAGAAAATGTGAATATTAAGAATATAGTCAATTACAAACAATCTTCATTGCAATCAATTTGAAACTATTTTCTTCTACTATTTTTGTTGTCACACCTATTAGTTTTTCCATTTTCTTGTATTGATCATATGAAAAGAGTAGTTGGAATCAAATGATGAAATATAATGTTTGAGTGCAAAGTGTCAATGTAACAATTTTGATAGATAGAAAATGTGAATTATAAGAATATAGTCAATTACAAACAATCTTCATTGCAATCAATCTGAAATTATTTTCTTTTACTGTTCCTATTGTGACACCTATTAATTTTTCCATTTTCTCATATTGATCATATGAAAAGAATAGTTGGAATCATAGACATTTCAAATATTTAACTCAAGCTACTACAGTAAATAACATACCACTCGAGCTACTACAGTAGTAAACATACCTTGTTTTTGTTGCTTTCCAATATTATTAGTAGTTTTCTCAAAATTCAATCATTATGACTTATGGAGTGTTAAACACCAAATAATTTTCAATGGTAGTTATTTTCTATTACCGCATTTGAATGCAAAGTAATTAACAACATTGAATGATGGAAAATGGGAATAATACACATGTACCTAATTATAAATAGTTTATAGTTTCAAGAAGCAAACATTTAGGGTAATCAAAAATTTTATTTAGGATGAAAATTCAAGTATTGTATTTATGGTTGAATAATTTTTATGTGCTTACACTGAGAGTGTGTTTGTATGTTTTGAGGGTGAAAAGGAGAGACAAGGGGAGAGAGAGATATAGATGGGAGGGGGGAGAGGGAAGAAGAGAGAGGCAAAGACAAGGAGGGAGGAAGAGATGTAGATATGGAGAGAGAAATTTTAGAGAGAGAGAGGGAAGAGAGAAAGAGGGGGAGGGGAAAGGGAGGTAGAGAGAGAGAGAAAGATATATATGGGGAGAGAGAGAGTGTGTGTTTAGGGTTGAGATAGAGAGATAAAGAAAGAGAAACAATGAGAGATAAATATATAGATTAATGAGGTAGAGATGTGCTTACACTAAAATCAATGCACGCTATTAATCTAATTACTTTGAAATTAATGTACATAATACATCTTGTTGCATCAAATTAGAAATCAACATCTACACTAAAATCAATGCATCTAGTGCAAACAATCAAATAGGATTATAAATCAACATCTATATTGAAATCAATGCATCTAGTACAAGCAATCAAATAGGATTAGAAATCAATATCTACACTGAAACCAATGCACATAATGCAAGAAATCAAATATGAGTAGAAATCAACATCTACGCTGAAATTAATGCATTTAATGTAAGATATTAAATATGATTAGAAATCGACATCTAAACTTAAATTATTGCAATTAGTGCAAGCAATCAAATAGGATTAGAAACCAATATCTACACTAAAACTAGTGCATCTTCTGAAAGCAATCAAATATGAGTAGAAATCAACATCGACACTGAAATCAATGCATCTAGTGTAAGGTATTAAATAGAATTATAAATTGAAATCTACAATGCAATCAATGCATATAGTGCTGTGATCAAATAGGATTAGAAATCAACAACCACATTGAAAATCTAAAATATTCATGACTTTCCAAATCTAACTTCTATGTCTGTATTTGTCTATGTGAGACTCTTTCTTCTTCCCTCTCCCTCCACCTTCCATTCAGTGTCTATCCCCCTCCCCCTCTCCTCTCTTTTCTCTTGCCTCTCTCCCTCATCTCAATCTAGCTGCATCTCCCTAACTTTCTGTATCTCTCTTCTTTCCTCTCCCTCCTCTCTCTCTTCCTTTCTCACCTCTATGTCTCTCTCTCACACCCTATTCCCCCTTCCATCTCACTCTCTTAAATATGATCCCATTGTATTGTATTTAAGAAAGTATCTAAATTAAGAAAAAACATAATTGGTTGTAAAATATCAAACCTATATTTTGGATCAATCATGTTAAAGAAAATACAATAATAAAAAAATTAAAACAATCACGCACTATCTTTCCTCTATCATTGTTAATTACTTTTCTTTGTCATCCCTTATTTCCTTGGTTAAGATGTATCTATCCTAGTTCTTAAAAATATTATTTATATTATATAAATGTCACATATGTATATATAAAAGTATTCTCATTTTTTAATTTTTTAAAACTTCCATTTAATCTCTATGAAATTTTTTTTATTAGTCTTGAGGATGGAGGGTTTAGATATATCTCAAAAGTAATTATACCATTTTTGCTCTTAGATTTAATATAAAAATGTTATAAAATTAAATTAAATTAAAATATTTTTATTTTGAAATAAGTTACTGTTTTTTGGCATGTGGTATTGATAAGCTATGGTATTGGCCCATGGTATTGTAACAATTAAAAACCTAAATCCATAGCATAGTAATCCAAAATCTAAATGGCCCATGATATTGATAAACCGTGATAGTAACCCAAGGTATTATAATTTTCCCCCCTCCTCTCTCTCTCTATTGGACATGTGGTATTAATAAACCATAATAGTGTAAAAGTACTATTTAAAAAGTAAAGATAAATATCTATACTTTTAAAATATATATGTTTAACCTATATATTGAATCTTTAATAATAATAATAATAATTTAATTAAATTTCATAATTTATATATTTATTTGAAAAAAAATAAGATATATAATAAATAAGTGTTTTAATATTTATCATAAATTAATATATATTAATATTTACCATCATTTCATTTATAAAATTATTAAAAAAATGACTTCTAAAGTAAATATAAGTTTTTGAATATAAAATATTAAAAAACCTTTAATATTTAAACTTTATTACACATTTCATATTAGCGTTAACTTGGGAAGTAAAAATATGTACAATGAAAATGAAACGTGTATAGAAAAATTAAGTCATTGCATATGTGGAGGGTGATAAGAAAGCATTTAAAAAAGGCAGAGGGTCATTGTACACCTATGGCGTTTATATATATATATATTACATAGTCATTAATATTATTGAAGGTGTAGATGTGGATAGCAAGAGTTCCATATTGATCACTTCTATGCCTCAAATTGCATGCATATTTAGCTCTACATATGATATATTTTTACTAACATGGTATACGGATGGTTGTTAAAAATGTTAAAAAGAAACTTAGTTTTAAGGATGAAGGTCATAAATATGGATTAAATCTATTAGTGTCATTCAACGTAAGACAAAACAATTGACGACCGAAATAACAAATTCGGCCAACGTGTGCTGAGACAAAACCATTGACGATCGAGATAACAAATTCGACCAACTTGTGCTGAGAGTTTAATGCTCTGCGAAGATCGAGAGGCCGCTGGTCTTCAGTCCAATACCATGGTACCTTCAGCCTGCAAGCTCACGGATATAAATAAAAGGATGGTTTAAAATTAATATGTTACGATAATAGACTATCATAGGGGACATCGAATTATTTACCCTTGTGAAGGCAAGTTCCCAATGACCACAAGTGATGATACCATATCTCAATATGTAGTACCACCCTGGTGCATTTTTACGCTGAAACCTCCTAAACTGTTACATTATCATCAAAATAATTTGAATTAGACTAATTTAAATGTTTATCAAAACAAAAACGGTTGTCTGTGTGAGAGAGAGATCTATATAGAGGCCTTACACGACTGTAGAGACCAGATACCATGTTGGGAAAATTCCTTGCATCAATTTCAGTCCATATGTCACCGGCCTCTTCTACATCATCATCTTCGTTCAAAGGTTTTGTCTTTAATTCTTCAAACTGCTCGTCACTCATTTCAAAATCCAAATTTTCACCACCTTCATTATTTCCTAATTCTTCTGTTTCTGGTTCATTAAGTACATCATCTGATTCACCATTCTGTTAAAAGCATGAAAAAATTCAATCCAAAGGATATGAAATTTTTATTGTATGAGGAAAATTCGGAATACAATGGTGATTCTGCTCACATTTTTTCTCTTTTTGTTCTTCTCCGTCGTCTGGTTGTCAACCGGACCAGGTGGTATTTGGGTCTCCGTCGTCTGGTTGTCAAGCGGATCAGGTGGTATTTGGGCATTTGAACCCCCTTTTCTCTGCTCCTCTAGGGCACTCTGCCAACCCTAAAACCAGAACTCATCGAAACAAACAACGGTGGGAATGAAGCAAAATATGGTTGTAACGAGTAAACAAGTTTTTCTTTACTCATGTAATTGATTAGTTAACTGAGAAGTCAGTGAATATACCATATACCATTTTGACGCTGTTGAGCACTTCCGGTCCAATGGTGGTCTTTCCTTGTTTAACTTGGTCACGTTTTTTCTTTATCACCATATTTATGATGTTCTGGTAAAAATCGTTGCCAATAATTGCCATTACTGTTAATGTGGGGTTGGCGTTACTGCCCTGCAATATGCACTCGCGGCTTTCATGGTTCAGAATCGATGGAGTTGTTATAAATAGATAGAGAATAGAACAGAATTAGCGTCGATTTACACTTGCTCCAATCGTCGCTTCGCTTCCACAATTAAAAAATGACTTCTCACCGAGATTAGGGTTAACAATTTAATCTGGTTTCAAACGAATTGTTTATAATATATTCTAATGTGTTTGTTTTTTTATGTTTGATAGGCTTCTTTTTGTCGATTGCAAATTGCAAAATCAGACTATATCCGATGATGCCGTTAAAAAATATATGCGTGGTCGTTGAAGAAACAACCCAGAAATGAAAGAATGATACAGTGAAATTGAAAGTCAGCAGGATCCAAAGAAGTGATTTCTTAGTTTAAATGTAATTAAATTAAATAAAATATTGAATTTAATTTTGAGTTAATGTTTAGAATTTGATCCATTTAGAATTTACTAATTTGTAAATTAAAGTATTTTGTGATTTGTAACCATAATTATAACATGTTTAACAAATTAATAGGTGATCAGTTTAAAACCCATTATGTAACTAGGTATAGACAATAATATAAATTAATTTATTATTTAATTTAAAACAGTGTAGTTGGAATGTTACACATTAAAATTGATCTCCACAGAAAATTTATTTAAAAAAATAAAATTTCTTGAAAATGAAATAATAATTTCTTTTTTATTATTAGAATAATATAGAAATGGGAGAATTTAAAATGCGATAGATTTGTTGAGTTGTCTTCTTAGTTATCATGGAACATTTTAGATCTAGGTGAATTAAAAAGTGTTGTTTTAGAAATTGTTTGTTTTCCAATGTAAATGAGTTGTATCTAAGTCAGAATCTCTATCTTTCACTTTGTTATATCCACTGAGTCCGCTCATCCTTATGTAATGGGATACATTGAGACATATGGGATAAGTTGGCTTAGGCCTGAATTAATAAGATCTTTCTGTTGTGTTAAACTCTATGTTTTCTCATTTGATATCTAATTTGGTATCATCGGAGTGTTAAGATCTATAGAGCTTCACATCTAAGACTAAGAAGGTCGAGATCTGAGAGGTCTGACCCTGATCTGGATTGTTAGTGTGAGCATATTTGCTATGTAAAGAATGTTGTGGATGAATCGGTGTGTGGAGATCTGACTTGACATGATTCTTGTGTCGTTGTGCCTGTGTTGAATTTGCCATATGCCACACACAAAATGTTGGATTGATTGAGCTATGTGTTGGCAATGAGGAAGTGACTTTCATCATTATATATATAAACACTTATTTTTATGCTGTAAGTTTATTGTTGTGCATGAAAACGTGTTTTAAATAGGGAGAAAGCATCGGTGAAATTCTTCGTCGTGGCTGTTGTGGAGCTGAGCTTGACATGGTGATATTGCAAACGTTTTGTGTGATTAAAGAAAAACCATATTGAATTGAAGAGAGATATTGTTGAAATTAATCAAGAAATGTATTTTTGGAGGGAGTTTGTTCATTAGTTACGTATGAGATTTAGATTAGGAATTTGTTCTTATATTCTAGATGGTTGTTCTAACTTCCCTGTTTGCTTATAAACTATATATTCATAATGTTTAATGATGAATGTAGAGGGTTTTGCCAAAAAAAGCCTCAAGTGAAAATCCTCACCTAAGAGCAGCTTAATTTGATAAATATATTTTCGTAGTTTAGTTTGATAAATATATTTTGGTATTCCATTTTTAACATGGTATTTCAAGGTTGAGTGAGTCCAAGTGAAAATCCTCACCTAAGAGCAGCTTAATTTGATAAATATATTTTCGTAGTTTAGTTTGATAAATATATTTTGGTATTCCATTTTTAACATGGTATTTCAAGGTTGAGTGAGTCAAAGCCAAAGTGCTTTGGTGATTGGGTGAGTGGCTAGGGAAGGAGTGTGGCCCTTATTGATACGAAGGAGGCGTGGTGGCAAGGAGGAAAAAGTGCTGAAGTATTACACGAGATTTTTTTTAAGGATAATTTGAAGAAACACTGGATTGATAGCTGGAAGTAGCGCTGCCCCAGATTTGGAGCAGCGCGGGATTTATAGCTGGAAGTCGACCCGAAAAAGGGCGCTGTTCTGAGTCGACGTGGACTGAGTTGGCCCGTTGACTGCATTGTGCTCATGGAGAGCTGCCAAAGGTTGGTGTGCTGCTGCGTGCGGGTGGGTTTGCTAGCTGCTGTAGGCGTGGCCGAAGTCTGCAACAACGTGTGATCGTGGAAGGAGGATCCGAACCAACATGTGCCCAGTCGGTGGTGTCGTGTTTATGATGGATCGGTGAGATCGAAGGATCCGGGGTCGCAGTGCGTAAAAGGGTCAATCCATAGCCATCATGGTCTCTGGGCGCAGTAATGAAGTGAAGGTGCAACATGTTTTCTATAGCTGTCGAGGTCGTGGATCTGCTGCGAAGTCGTGGTGTGGAGTCTGAGCGGGTGCAGCGGTGGCGGTGGCCTGCATATCTGTTCGTTGGCTGAACCCTTATTCAATCGTTGCTTGGTGGCCCTTTGGTGGCCGATATCCACAGATCCAATGCTAAGGCAGGTGGGTGTTAAGGTGTTTTCCTCCTGCAATATATCCAAGAAGGGGTTAATTTATTTTGCTGCATCAGTCCGTGGAGTAAATACAATAGATCGAGGATCTTGAACATTTGATTTAAAAAAGATAAAGGGTGCCTAGTTGGTTTTAAGCTCATGACTTGCGTGTCCACTATTTACAATAGGGACCATATGGTGGAGAGTTGTAGCACTTGTTCGCGCTAGAAGCATCAGAAAATATTTGATGAATTGCATGTTTTTGAGGTTAGTGAATGAAATTATCATCACCTTTGATTGCTGCGAAGAAGCCCCGTTTTTTTAATCCTTCGGACAACATCCTTCATCAGCCTTTAATTGTAGCCCGATTGGAACTTTTTAAGGCCATATACAAAGAAATTTGAGATCGAGGTGTGGTGTGGCGGATTTGGTGTGGTTCCCATCGTGGGGCTATGACGTGTAGCTTGATCACTAAGTGGTGGATTCCATCGTGTGTGCCGCCGTGAAGTAACATTATGGTGTCAGATCGTGCGGATGTGTGGTATTGCCAACAGATAGGTGAGTGTGGCTTCTATATAAGAGCTTTTTAAAGATGGGATGGAGAGACAGCGAGCGGGTATTGTTCAATTATTTTTTTTTTTTTTTTCCTTTGAATATTTTTAAAGTGGCTATAATATTTTTTTTTGAGAGGAAAAGTGTTTTGGGCGCATTTAAAAAGGGAGCCATTTTTTTTTAAAAGAGGGTTTCTATATCTTTAAAAATGTTTTTTTTTTAACATCGAGTTGTTTTTTTATTAAGAGAGAGCACCCATTTCTTTTTGAGATAGCTCTTGGAGATAGATTTGTTTTTAATTGTTAGAGGTTGAAAGTTTTTTTTAGGTAGACCTGTCAAGATGAATAATTAGATGGCAAAGGCATATATGACCGGGAGCAATAAGCTCGATGAATCTAATTATTTTAATTAGAAATTTACGTTGCAGACCCTGCTGGAGGGAAAAACGCATGGGTGATTGCAAGCCGTGATGAGTTCAAGCCGGCCATAGCTACAGGTGGAACAATAGGAGCGATCCACGATTGGGAAAAGAGGTAGAATAAAGAAAAAGTATTGTTAAAATTGTCAGTGAAAGATTATATTATCCATCACATCCGAGAATGTAAATCAACAAACGACATTTGAACAACTCTCAAGGACCTGTACGAGATCAAAAACACAAATCGCTTGTTGTTTTTGAAAAGAAAGATTCTCTCCATTAAAATGGAGGAGAATGAATCAATGGTTGCATTCATCTCTCGAATCAAGGAGCTCAGAGATAAGTTGGGCGACATAGGGGAGACAATGTCAAACACTGATCTTGTCACGATTACCATGAATGGTATGACTGATGACTATCAGATGTTTATCACAGGCTTGAATGTGAGAGAGAAAGCCCCCAAATTTGAAGAATTTACAGGGATTCTGATGAAAAATGAAGAAAGGTGGAAGTTTCTGAAACCCCAGAGTTCATATCTTGCTCTAATGGCGAAGAAGAAGCCCTTCAAAGAGAAGGAAAGTGCATGACAGAAAGGCAGAAGTACACCACAAAGAAAACCACCTCAAGGTATGTATTCAAGCAGAAGTGATTGAGGACCCAAATGTTTTTATTGTGGTAGAGTTGGTAACATTGTTAAAAATTGCCATAAGAAGAAGTTTGATGAAGTTCGACATATACATAAGAAGCATGCAGTGCACTTTGCTGATGAAGACCAGAATCAAAATATCAAATGTTTTGTATATGATTCTGTGTTCTTTGCTAAGGATGATGAAGTAGAAACTTGGATTGTGGACTCAGGAGCTTCCACTCACATGATAGGTAACAAATAATGGTTTGAAAATTTCAAAGAAACCAGCAGTGGTGCAAATATCAACCTTAGTGATGATAGAGGGTACCAAATCAAAGGGTATGGTAATGTTCCCGTCGTATTTCTTGATGGAAATATTAGGCATATTCAAAATGTAATGTATGTACCCAACATAAAAAAAGAACATGATCTTTGTTTCTACGATAACAGATCGTAATCTTAAGGTAGATCTTTTTAAGTCTTATTGTGTTATTAAAGATTTGTTGGATCGTATGAAGCCAATTGCATCAATTATTTGAGTGGGAGGAATGTATAAGCTGAATCAAGAAGCACATCACACCATGCCTTGACTTCATCAGTTATGGTTGCAGAAGACCTATGGCATCAAAGATTCAGTCATATCAATTTCAATGACCTGTTGCTACTTCAGAAACGAGGTATGGTCAATGGTCTTCCTGTAAATTTAGATAAAAAGAATAGAGATATACTAGAGCTTGTGCACATTGATTTACGTGGGCCGATGCAAATGAGGTCATTAGGAGGTGCCTATTATTTCTTATTATTTGTTGATGATTGCACGAGATTTACTTGGGTATATTTTCTTAGAAAGAAGAGTCATACTTTTGAATATTTTAAAGAGTTCAGAAGCATGATTGAAAAACAGACAGGAAAATTCATCAAAATTCTCCGCTCAGATCAAGGGGGAGAATACAAGAAGGGTGGTTTCATCAAATATTGCAAGGACCATGGGATAGTTCAGCAGTTCACAGTACCCCACACTCCTCAATAGAACGGGGTTGTAGAGAGGAAGAACAAAACCCTTGTGGAGTGTGCTTGAAGCATGTTAAAAGGTAAGAACCTGTCTAATGGCTTTTGGGTAGAAGAAATAAATACTACAGTATATTTGAAGAATAGGAGTCCAACAAAAAGCCTTGATTTTAAAACTCCATTCAAAGCTTTATTAGGTTTTAAGCTTGTAGTTAATCATTTAAGAGTTTTTGGCTCCAAAGATTTTGCTCATGTTCCAAAAGAGGATAGGAAGAAATTGGATTCAAAGGCCATTAAATGCATTTTTGTTGGGTACTGCATAAAGTTTAAATCTTATAAATTGTTTAATCCCTCTACTCATAAAGTGTTTGCAAGTAGAGATGTAGTATTCCATGAGCAGGTTGATGATGGAAACCATGATAGAAGAAATGAAGAATGGAACATGCCTTTGTTGGTGGAAGATGGAAGTGATGAAAGGGACATCCATGAGAAGCAACAACAAAAAAAGGAAGATGTGGATGGTACAGATGTAGGTAGCATGCCAAGTCCACCAAGGGATGATCATAACAGATTTGGAGCCAGTCCACCACTCAGGAGATCAGGTAGGAAAATTTAGTTGTCGACAAGATATAGGGATCATGCTCTTATAACTAGTAAGTTAAATGTTGTTGAACCCTCTAATTATAAAGAAGCAAGTCAATATAGAGAATGGAGGGCATCCATGGAAGAGGAATATGAGTCAATACTTAAGAACAAAACCTGGGATCTAGTTGAACTACCTAAAGGCAAACAACCCATATGTTGAAAATGGTAAAACAAGCCTAAATTTAAAGCAGATGGGAGCATACACAAATATAAGGCTAGGCTAGTTGCAAATGGGTACTCGCAGAAAGAAGGAATAGACTATGAGGAAACCTTCGCCCCTATATCTAAATTAAACACAATTAGAATGTTAATTTCTTTAGCTACCAAACATCATTGGATGATACAACAACTAGATGTGAAATCTGAATTCTTAAATGGGGAATTAAAAGTAGAAGTGTATTTATTGCAACCTGAGGGGTTTGTTAAATAGGGGGAAGAACATTTAGTCTGTAGATTGAGGAAAACATTGTATGGACTAAACAGACACCCAGGTCATGGTATAATAAAATTGATTCATTTTTCCTACATCATAGCTATAAAAGAAGCAAAAATGACCCTAATCTATATACCGTGTTTGATGAAAAGGGGAAAATTGTTTTGATTTCTTTATATGTATATGATCTTATCATTACAGGAAATTCTAATGAACTCATTAAAGAAATCAAAGAGAAGATGTCACAGGTTTTTGAGATGAAATACCTTGGAGAGTTACACTATTGTTTGGGTCTTGAAGTCTGGAGGGATTCTGGCCAGACTTTTATGTCTCAAGGAAAGTATGTTAGGAGCTTATTGAAAAAGTTTATAATGGATCAATGCAAATCTACCTTAGTGCCTTTACAACAGAATACCAAACTTCAGAATAATGATGGTTCTAAGGAGGTCGATGCAACACTATATAGACAACTGGTTGGGAGTCTAATTTACTTGACTACAACTAGGCCATATTTGGCTTTTGCAGTCAGTGTATTGAGCCAATTCATGTCAAAGCCTCTTGAGAATCATTAGGTCGCAGTGAAAGGTGTCTTAAGCTATCTTCAAGGAACCTTAGACTTTAGTATTAAATATATTGATTTGTTTAATGTTAGATTTATAGGTTTATCAAATTCAGATTGGGCCGGAAATCTAGATGACTGACGATCCATAATAGGTTATGCGTTTAACATTGGGTCTGGGTGATTGCATGGAGTAGTAAGAAGCAGAACACTATATCCTTGTCTTCAGCAGAAGCAAATTATCAAGCAATGTGTGCAGCAATGTGTGAGGTATTTTGGTTGAGGAGAATTATCCATGATGACGGAGAAAAACAAAATTATGCAAAAGTTATTAGATGTGACAACCAGAGCTCAATCAAACTTGAAAATAATCCAGTGTTTCATAAAAACACAAAGCATATTGATACACAATTTCACTTTGTTAGGGAGAAGGTTCAGTCAAAGGAAATCCATATTGAATATTGTAATACTTGTGACAATGCTATAGATATTTTTACCAAGCCTCTTGGAAGAATTAAATTTGAGTTATTTAGGGAGATGTTAGGAGTACTAGTGAACCCTTTCTCCATTAAGGGGGAGTGTTGAAATTAATGGAGAAATGTATTCTTGGAGAGAGTCAGTTCATTAGTTACATGTGAGACTTAGATTAGGAATTTGTTCCTATATTCTAGGTGATTTTTCTAACTTCTCTATTTGCTTGTAAACTATATATTCATGATGTTTAATGATGAATGTAGAGAATTCTTCCAGAGGCAGTCTCAAGCTGAATCTCCTCACCTGAGAGCTACTCAGTTTGATGAATATATTTTTGTCTTCCATATTTAACAGATATAGCTCAGGTGAGAGGAGTGAAGCTGCTGGCATGCCATCAAAGGAGAAACTGCCACTGTGATTTATCCTCTGTAATAAGACGAAGAGTAGGACAAGTGTGAGATCCATCAATATTGTTCAATAGTTAAGATCTTACTGAGTCAAGAAATTTTGTGAATAAAACAATCGATTCTTTGAAGGAAAGGAGCCATATCATTTTCTAGAGGTGGAACCCCATCAGATCATTGAATTTGCATCTTCATCATCAGAAACCACTGTGGAAAACTAAGGTGTAGAGTGTGCATTTCACTTATAACTGAATCTGCTATTGAGTCAAGTGTTGTTGAAAGTTGGAGAATTTTGTTGTGGAATAGATCCGTAGTATTGGTCAGTCCCAAACTGGTGAATGCTTGTAGAAAGCAATAAAAAATACTATATGGATAATTCTTGGTAAATTGTAGATAATGCAGTGCTTGAATGATTTTGGATTTCGCAAATGCGCATGTGGGTTCAACATGGTTGTGTGGTTATGAAAACCTAGGTCGCAAGTTTATGTGGGCCACGTAGAGACAAAATTTGTAAGGCTACTCTTGTGGCCTCCAATGGTATTCTAGTAGATTCAACATTCAGGGTATGAATGACCATCAACATCGGTTTCAAGGTATGATAGAACTAAGATCTGGATTTTGAAGATACTTTGAATGAGAAATTGCAGGCTGCGTAAAGAACTATCCAAGGCGGTGTAGGTTTGAGAGGTCTTCAAGTTATCAAATTTGACAATTGATTTTTTTTCATGGGGATGGGTGATCATTTATCAACTATATTTGGCAGTTATTTATTTTGGAGACTTTTTGAGTGGGATTTTGTTAGTGGATTTACTAAAAAAAGGTTGTTTATACATTCAAATGAGATCTTTGTCTTATTTCTTTAAAAAAATAGTGGGTTTATTTAGCATGAATGCCTTATTATATAAAGTGATATTGGTGAAGGCTCATTGAAAGGAAAAGGTTGATGTGATATTAGTGAAGGCTCATTGAAGTCCGAAAGGACTTCAAGGGTAGTTTATTTTGGTGAAAATGAGAAAATTTGTAAGCTAATTAAAGAATATCTTAATAAATATTTTATTTTTTATTTAGTTAAAAAAAACCAAAGTATTGGAAGTGTGGTAGAAATTTATTTGAGGAACTTGTTGTTGATTATGGTAAAAGGAATTTAAAAAATACATGAGCAAGCACAGTAGTGATGGGTCAAAAAAGGAGAATTAAGCAGTTCTGGAGGGAATTGAAACAACCGAGCAGAAAAAATCAAAGGGAAGAAGCTACAGAGAAATATGGAATGCTTCCAGTAAATGAAGCCATACATGAGGATCAAAATGTAGAACTGAACCAGATCAATGAAGAATTTGAAGAAACTAGTGCAATATTGAAATGATTATTGCATGTTCTGCCATCTTTCTTAGGTAAAATTTTTAAACTTTGGGCAATAAAAATGGAAGGATTGTTTGGTTCAGTAGATTTATGGAAATTTTTTCAAGAAAATTCTACAAATTCCCATGATAATAATAGAGGCGCAATACCATGCTTCTTATTACTTCAGCATTGGATGAAAACATCTTGTCTAGTATTTTGCATGAATTTGGTGAAGTACATAATGCAAAAATGTTTTGGGATATTCTTGAAATAAAATAGAATATGCCGTGGGTTGAGAAAGATGAAGAAGATGAAGGTAGAGCTTTAGTGGAAGATCTACAAAAGAATGCAAAGGTTGCTGAGAGAAAAGTTGTGGAGGACTTAGCAACATATGATGAGTTGAAGAGAGTAAATAACCTCTTTGATGAAGAGGTGGTTAATTCAAAAACTGAGGAATTTTCAACAACAACAATAAAATTTGATGATGGATACTTGTTTTATGAAGATGAAGTGCAGGTTATCACAAAAAATAAGTTGATTGATAAATTGTTATTTGTTTTAGAAGACCAAACAGTTGATGATTTTCGCATAACAAAGGAAGAAGAATATGAAGATAAATTTGTAGCAGTAGTTAAGGGAACAACCAAGTTTGAAAATGTTGAAATTGATTTTGATGCCCAGGTAAATCTTATTAAATAATGGTTTGAGAAAACTTAAATTGATGCAGGTCTCAAAGCAACAGTTGGAATGGTGATGGCTCTTGGAAATGAGAAAAGTGGTAAATCAATGAATGATTCATATGATATAGAAATGGAAATAGTGGTGGATACATCTGATGATGTTCATGGTATTTTGATGCATTAGATCCCAGAGGAAATTAGATATTATTATGATCTGATGAAGCAACAGTCAACTGAACAGGGAATAGATGAACGTAAAATGCAACAACCCACTTATGAATCCAATGAAGAATTTGTAAGTATTGAAGACAAAAATATGTGTCAAGAACCTAATGAAGTATTGAAAATAATGAGAAGAAGACCACAACCCAGTTGCAACATGTAGTTAAAGAAAAATAAGCCAAGGAAAAACCATCATCACTGTTTAACAACAAGAAAGGTCAAGATGATTTTTTTAAAGTCAAAATGTAAGCCTAGCTGAGAATTGGACTAGTGGGAATTGTTATGTGGCTAATCCATTTCTCCATTAGGGGGGGGGGGGTGTTAGAATAATGTAGAGATGGAAGAGTTTAGAAATGTGATAAGTTTGTTGAGATGTCTTCTTAGTTGTTAGGAAAAGTTATAGATTTGAGTGAGTTACGAGGTGTTGTTCTAGAAGTTGTTGTTTTCCAATGTAAGTGAGTTTTAGTTGAGTCAAGATCTCTATCTTTCACATTTTTATGTTCATCGAGTCTAGTGATCCCATCATTATATAATGGGATACATTGTGATGTATGGTTTAAGTAGGCTTAGGCTTGAATGAATAAGATTGTTCTAATGTGTTAAACTCCATGTTTTCTAATTTTTCTTTGAAGTGAAAGCATTATATACAGTAACAATGTAAACATAACATGAAAGTGAAACACATACCTAAAAAATCATCAATGTACAATGCATTGTTGTAGGTATGTCAAATAAGACAAGGATAAACATCACTATACAATCTAATTTGACCTGCAAATTTACGACTATTTTGTTTGTGATCCCGGGGATTTAAAGTGAGAAATTCCTTCACAAAAATATTTTGTTAATTGTGTATAACACGCTGCTATAACAACATGTTGTGTTACAAGTGTCACTCTCTAGCAACAATGGGCAAGGCTGTAGTTTAATGAGTTTAAAGTTTTTATGTATTTTATGAGAATTTTATTTAAAAATTAGGAAAATCATAATTGAGTTGTGTATTAATTGCATCATAAATATCATACCACCAAAATCACTTGTTATGAGGCATAGCTTAATAACATTTTCATATTCACGGCCAATAGCATTAGAGATAAATGCTAATAAATAATATTGTGAAAAATAAAAAAATAATTTGTAAAGTTCCACTTTGTTAGCATGAAAATTATTTAACATATTTGACTAAGTTAATAGGTGGTCAACATAAAACCCAATGCGAAATACTTGCTGGCGGTAGTCATAGTAATAGAAGTGGTATTTTTTATTACATGGTACTTTCTATTTGATTTTGAGAGTTTTGTCTAGTTTCTTTAGTGTTTATACATTAGTAATAGATCTCCGACTTTATAAAATGGGCCTATTTTTCAAATTGAGTATAAAATAGATTGATTTTGTGCTTGGATAGGAATATCCCAAAGGTGTGATTACAATGACTCTAATCTACTTGATATATGCATACATGAATAGGACAACTTAGTCCTTCTTACTTGCCAATACATAATTGAAATAAACCATTAGTTAATTTGGCAATAAAAATATGTTTAATTTTTTCAAAAGTAAGGTAACATTTTTACATTTATAGTATTACTTGTTTAAACTATATTTTATAATTATGATGAGATTAAAAAACAAGTTAATAGAAAAAATCATATTCATAATTTAGTTTTTAGATTATAAATAAATAAATTAATAAAACAACATATAATATAATATAGGAGTTGCCTTTAGTGTGACTTTTTGGAAGCTTTTATGGTGGGTTTTTATCTGACAGGAATTTATTGAAATCACAAGTTTGATTTGATCGGTAACTTGTGCACAGTTGAAGTGACGTAGGGGGCAGAATCCATATATACAATAAAAAAACCAGTTTAAATAACACAAATCAAGATTTGAGCTCAAAAGTTTCCGCCAAATTTTGGCACTGGAATGTCCAAAAAGTCACACTAAAGCTCCTATAATATATATGAAATTTAAATGATGAATAAAAACAAATATTAAAAATTATGAGAGATCAAGATTGGAGCTCAAAAATTTCCACCAAATTTTGGCACTGGAATGTCCAAAAAGTCACACTAAAGCTCCTATAATATATATGAAATTTAAATGATGAATAAAAACAAATATTAAAAATTATGAGAGGGTAATTTTTAAAATAGATAAATTTTATTATTTTAATGATGGAAATAAATTTAGTATTATTAAATATTAATTATTTACAATTACGTGATTTAAAATAAGTTTTATTCTATTTAAAAAATATATAATTCATTTTAGTAAAAAAGATAATTTTAATTATTTTCGATAGTTATTAAATTGTTTTATAAATAATTGTTGATAAACATGTTTATTTCCGAATATAGTTTACAAATTTCTAATTTAACTATTAATAATTACTAGGTGGATGGTAGGGATTTAATCTTCATAGAATATTCTAGAATATTTTTAATAATATTCACAAATCAATGGTTTACTTTTATCTCCAAAATAGTGATGCCATTTTTTCCCATTTTAAGTAAATTGTTTAATTAAAAAATAATCATATGAACATCTGTCATATGTAACAAGTGTTGTTGTTGTGTTTTTTTTTTTTCACGTGGTATTGATAAGCCATGATATTCACCCATAATATTGTAACCAAACCTATTTACAAATTAAAAATCTCCATGATAAAGTGGGAGTAAATCTCCATGATTAAGAATCTTGTTACATTTTGTTTTTTAAATGTATACATATTTGACTTATATATTAAATCCTTTTATCATTACTAATATTTTTATCCGAAGAAAAATCATAATTTTATTCAACGTGAAAATCAAGGAACAAAATTGCATTTTGTAGATGCCTGAAGGCATTCCTTTAGCTCAGCCTTTTGACCGATTCCTAAAAAAAAGAAAAATAAAAAAGAAAAAATAAAGGTTACATGAATCTTTTGAAGCAGTGTTAGTCAATAGCTAGCACCTAAAGAAAAACCAAGCCAAATAGAAAGGAGAAATTGGGACTAAGAAAAGATTCTTAGTCACCCTTTTCTACCCTTCTTCTTCTCTAGTTTTTTCCACCCTCCTTGATAAGGAGTGGACATTACAATGATTATTTGGTTGTCGACTGCGTTCCTTGGATGTTCCTTATCTAAGTCTGATATATCAGAGGAATAAGGACGTTTAAATCCCCCAATTTCATTCTCCTTCTGCATTTCTTTACTAAGATTCCCTTCCGCACTTGGATTTGTGAAATTACTGTCACCATTCCTTCCTGATTGGTTCCTTCAATTATTAGAGGAGCATATGGGTTTGATTTTTCCTCAGTTATGGGATCCTCTTCATCTTCTTCATTAGGTTGTTGTGCTAGGAATTTCCATCCCTTAGTTTTCTTAGATGTTTTTTTTTCTACCTAGGATACTTCTTTTCCAGGGGACACAAGTTTTGTAAATGTCTAGTTTGTAGACAAAAATGACACCTGAATGTCGTATTATCATAATCTAAGAATTGATTCCAACACTGGTTGTTGTGTGTTAGAAGAATACAATCAGGAAGACCTTTGCTGAGGTCCACCTCTACACAAATTCTAGCAAAAGTATATCTTCTTCTGTTCTTTATATATCCATCTTGATGTATCTCCCCAATAGGTTACCAATTTCTTCTAGAACTTTTGTTTGCTATAAATGAAGGGGTAAACTATGCAATGTCACCCACACTGGCACTTTTGAGACCACTAGCGAATTGGCATCTAAATTTGGGAACCATGGTGTGATGAACAGTCCCACATTACCCCAAAACCATGGACCCTCTTGTATAACATATTCTCTAATCTCTGATGATTCAAATTTTACTATGAAGAAGCCCTTGGAGTAGAGGTGAACCTCACAATTTAGTGTCTAAGTTGTAAAAATCCAATGAAAAAGGTCCATAGGTTTTGGTGAAAAACCATTGAACGTACAAGTGATTTCCTGGGCTTGATAGGTTGTACAAAGATTAGTTGTCTTTGCTAGATCTATTCTCATAACTTGGATTTCTTTTATCTTCTCCACAATATAGGGCCCAAGAATGTTTAGAGACTATTCAGATTTACCTGATGTAGTATATTTCCCTTTAAGATTGTCTTTGAAGGAATTAGATCCATGGATTAGTCTAGGTGAGCCTCCCTGCTGCCTCAGGTTAATGATGATTGTGGAGTTCCTATCTATGCCATAGACCTGTAGCTATCGATCATCCTTCATATATCTATTGAAATAAATTAGACTTTACACCTCTATTGGAATTTCAAATATGTTATGGATATCCCTTTTCAAATCCCGTACCAAGGAATCCTTTTTGACCCCCATGAGGAACGATCTTCCAGATGGGGTTTGAGTGAAAATTTGAAATACTGCACCTTTGCCCATGATAGGTGGTTTATCGCTTTTCTCTAATGGACAGTCATTAGGGAACAAAAATGCCTCTCGCCCAAATTTCATTGACCTTGGGAGACCCTCCTTTCTGTCTTCATCAGATTCTACCAAGAAATGAGATAGAGAGCACAAATAAGGTCTTATACAGAGGAGGGTTGCCAAATCAGTAGAATACTTGGTCAGATATGCTACATGGTCTATGAAGTGTTCAATATGGATGTGAAAACTAAGGATTTGGTACCCATAAACCTCACATCCATGACTCTCGAGCATAATCTTTAAACCATAGGAAAAACCTCCATGGTCATGGTCAATGAATGAAGTAGAATCAACATACTCTAGCAACTGAAGAAAATAGCCACCACACATAGACGAGCCATAACACCATTTACCAATCCATAGTGAGAGAACTATAGTTGTAGCAAGAATGTTGGGCGCAATAGAAACAACCCTTTGTTGGAAAATCTTATGCATTGCTCTCAAGACATCCATATCCCAGTTTCGACTTTCCGTACCTTCATTTATGATCCAAACTCTGCTCTCGTTGTGATATGAAATAGGCCAATACTTGTCATCCATATCTTTAAGTCCCCCATTGTCAATTGCATCGAGATAGTAGAAAACCAATCTCCACTATTCAACCCTTCCCCAAAAATGTTAGCCAAACCCTAGCAAGCGATGACATCTGGGCAAGAGAGGTGTAGCGGGAAAACACTAGAATCAATCGTGCATACCATTTTTTTCTATCTTTTCACTAAACTTTAGGTCATTTACCATCATCATTACTAATAATAATAATAATAAAGTTATAATTTAGTTAAATTTATGTTTTTTTTTCTCAACTATCCCGATGGGCATGTCTATTATGGAATAGGGTTGTAACGATTTTAATTTAATTATCAATAAATAATAGGTGGATGGTAGGGATTTAAACCTCATAGAATATTCTAGAATATTCTTAGTAGTATACACAAATCAAAGCCTGCTATTTTTTCAAAGTAGTTATCTATTTTTTCCCCTCTTAATTAAATTCATTATTTAAAAATAATGTCATATGAACAATACGAAATGAGTCATGTTTTTTGGGTATGTTGTATTGATAAGTTGTGGTATTTACATATTAAGAATATCTACCATAAAGTGAGGTGAATCTTCATTGTTAAACATCTTGTCACAAGTTTTTTTAAATATATATATATATATATATATATGCATTTTAGTAACTTGAGATCTATGATGAAGTAAGTATTTTGATGCTTATATGGATTGATTTTTTCTATTGATAAAACCAACAACCCAGAAGACCACATTAATAAATTATATATATATATATATATATATATATATATATATATTTGCACCTTATGAAGGTACAACATGAGGATGTGGTTTGTACGCTTCTCCCTTACACCTTTGAAAACAAGGCTTCAATTTGGTACTACAACTTCCTTCCTACACATAAAGGTATATGAGATGCCTTTGAAAAGGATTTTATCAACAATTTTGGTGATGGGAAAACCTAAACCACTCTCTTCAAGGAACTCATCATCATCAAGATGGAGGAGAAGGAGGAAGTGAAATATTTCAATAATTGTTTTACCAATATCATAAATAATTTTCCCATAGATTCACAACGCACTAATTGCCTAACCATAATGTATTATAGATTAGCATTAAATTCTTTCATATATTTATTCGTCAAAAGGGATAAAAAATGTACCATGGGTAAGAATTTCGAGGAAGCACAAAAGTTGGAAAAGGAAATGTTGTCCTAGGAGTAAGTGTTTCTAATGAGGAATCTAAAGCCAGTGAATGCAAAACCTTTATTGCTAACCAATCCCTCTAAGAAAGTGATTGTGTATATCAAAAGTGTCCTCATGTTATTTAAGAGTCTTTTAATAAGGTAATCGACTTGAAAAGTGACTTGGGAGAGGGAGGTTATGGTCACAAGCCTTTTGGGCCTTTTCAAAATAGGACCAAAAACCATACCCAACCCAATGAAAGCTTAGGTGTAAATCTAAATCTAGATGAATTTTGTATGGATAATTTATGTTCTTCCCATCAAGCCAACCATTCTAAGAAGGTATGCCCTCAATTGGTGAAAATTCTGACTTTAGTGATTAACTAGCTTCCTAAATAGTAATCCCTATCTAATTACTGGTAAATAAACCATAGGGGAGGTTTATTTTAGAGAGGTCTGAGTTACCCAAATTACTACTAAGACATATAAGTTGCATCATAAAAGTCTTGATCCTACTCCTCCTCTTCTATTCAAATGAAAATATATCCTTATATGCTCTCTTCAACCCTTTAAATATTTCAAATAAATTTCACTTTCAACCAAACCAACTCCTAATTCCTTGTATAATATCAAGGCCTCAATCCCTATAGATGGTATTTTGATGTAACATAATTTCAATAATGACATTAAGAAAGCTAAATCTATCATTTCTTTATATGGCATCTATAGTATCCCGAAATAAATGGAGTTAACTATTAAGACCTTTAAGTCCACTTATCCTTAGCAAAATTCTACTACTACCTTAGAATCCTCTAATAAGGTGACACTCGTAATGCAAAAAAACTTAAGTGCTCACAATTTCACTATGAATTCTACAAGTGCTGGGGATCATTTGAAGTCTCAAATCCCACCTTCCCTACTTATGTTTGATATTTTCAACCACAATGTACATAACTTCCTAGTTGACTCTAAGGCCTCATCCAACATCATGCCTTACTTTATGCATCAAAAGATCAACAATATCATAGTTAATACCATTGCTAAAATTATTTAGATAAAAAAACATGAAGTTAAGGTTATAGGTGACCTTAAGGAAGTTAGGATTAGATTAGATTCTAACCCCATATTCCACCAAGTGATAGACATCGTAGTTATGGATATATTGGAACCTTATTGTTTTTTGATAAGTAGGTATTGGTTGTAAAAACTACAAGGGTATTTTTCTTTAGACTAGTCTCACCTTTGGCTACCTTACCAGGTAAAGAAGAACTAGGTAATGATAGGTAGTGAATCTCACATTAAACAGATGGTTATAGAACTAGACAAGCCTAACAAACTTATAAATTTCATGCATTGTACCTTAGGAAATTATTTTTGAAAATGGAAATTAACTGTTGTGTAGCTCAAATTTCACCCTTACCAAGAGACACATGGTTTGAACACCTTCATTGTACCTAAATTAGTGATTATGTCTGTGATGTAGTAGGTGAAAGAAATAATAGCTCTATTAACGCAAGACTATATTCTAACATATGGACATTATATTTTGATGGTTCTAAAATGTAGGATGGAGCTGGTGCTAGATGTATCTTGATAAACCTACAAAAAAAAGGCCCCGACTTCTTTTCAACTACAATTTGAGTGCACCAATAATGTTGTTAAGTATGGATCCCTTGTTTTCAAACTAAATAAATATATTTTTATCCAGGTAGAATATTTGAAAGTCTTTACTGATTCATAGATAATATTATGGAACACATGTAATACTATTATCTATTTATCTCCTCACCTCATAGGGTATCAACAAGAGGTATGGAAACTCATTTCATCCTTGCAATATTTTAACGTTTAATCCATTCCTCGATATATGAACATTGTTCCTAATACTCTGGCTAATGTAGATACTAGATTTAATCCATTGGGTCAACATTTTTCTATTCAATTATTCTTTAATACTCTTGTTCCTAACAATAATTTTAATTGGAAAATGTTTAATGATGATTCAAGGATTATGGATTTCCTCATCCACATAGATGTATTCAAATATTTTTCATTGATAATGAGCAACATGAAAAGCTAGTCCAACAGAATAAAGAAAAGTAGGGCATGACTAGGGATACTCATATTCCCGAAGGCATAGTCTCATTTGAGACATTATTCAACCTATAAGCCAATTTTTTTACACTAATGAATGTTAAAATCGATAGCCCTAATATGATGCATGAGTTAGTAAATATGGGTACTCACTAGAATTATAATTTCATAAACCTGGGAACATGTTGTTTAATAGCTAAGAAGTTGATCCAAGATATCTTCTTCGATGATGTTAAATTTTTTTCTTAAAAGAGAATGTAATACCATAAATGCAACAATCATGAAGAAGCAACATAAAAGGAGACAATAAAGGCAGTGCACCTAAATTTGTTAATGAAGTTCACTCACAATGTCTGAGCTACATCCCTGGGCCTAGCTTCAAAGTGGAGAGGCCTCTATATTATCTTAGAAAGATGAAGGAAAGTACATGGAAAAAGACATGCCTATACTCACTTTTTGGAGTAATATGAAAACGGGTTACTCAAATTCTAATTCTAATTGCACCATTGGATTTCTTGTGAAATTCTAAGTAAAATAACTATAAACTCAACTAGGTTTTACATTATCAATTTTGGACCCCTTAAGAATCTCCAAGATTCCACAACAGACAAAATATACTAGGAATTTTCCCTAGAATATACTATAGAATATTCCTACCTTGGGATCTATGCATAGGAGTGATTATGTGGCCCTGTTTCTCCCGTGCTAAGCTCCACTATCTCTCTCCTAGTTCTTTTCCTCCCCATAGTTCTGTGGGTGTCCAAATTTATGTGTTTGAAGGATTAAATATAATGTTTCCAATGGAAATACCAACATCCGACCAATTGTGCATTTATTGGCACATTACATAATTGGCATTGTTTGTTGGGAGGTCTCAAGGTGGAGCCCACTAGCCTCCCCTTCATTTGGCATATATTAAAATTGTTGGTTTAAATTTGATCGACCCATTGTTATAATATGTGGATGTCTGTTGGCATTTTGGTTGTCTGTTGTGTTGTTGTCCCTGAGTTCATTGGTTACAACCTGACTAGCGCTGTTCATTATGCTAAATTGGCCCATGGCCAAACAAATGTTGTCATTGGTAGGCCTACGTGGTCATTCGTGGGATGCCACATTGTGACTTTTGATTGGACCACATAGTGCTTGTTGGTTGACCCATGTGATTTGTCACAATAACTAATGGATGGTATGGTGGGGTCCACGCTTTTGAATTCCCCCCTATTTGACAAGAAATTTGATTGACTATAACTTATGCATATGAACTCGGGTTGAGGTGTCGTTTACGCTATTGGAATCATCTCAATGGGATCTACAACTTGACACTGGTTTTGTTGAGATTTGGGTACTTGAAATTTCGGGCCTTTTTGGATCTTGTTGGATTAGAAGCATACTTCCATCCAAACTTTCCATAGGTATAAGGGTGTTTATATATGGATGTATGATGATATAAATACCTATGAAACCCACATTATCCAAAATTTTATTCCAATGAAGGATGGTATCAAATGATTTTAGTGAAATAGTGTAATGTACATCTTAACTTGGGGCCTTTAATTTAGAAAAACCTCAAGGAACTATTGGACGAAAGAATAATTTTCAAGGTTTGGAATTCCACTTGGGTATCCACTATTAAAGGAACACAAATGATAGACAGTATTAAGATAAACATCATGAGATTGCATTCTATTAACAAGTTATACATATTAATACATTGTTTTCCTATTGGAAATACTAAGAGGGGAGTGAATCAATATTTCTTATCAATTAGTATTTTATTATTATTTTCAAATAATAAACAAAATATTAAGCATCAACACATCAAGAGAACAGTGGACTAGAAGTTTTCATGTGGAAGCCTTCCAAGATAAAAACCACCAAATTCTTTTCTAATAATTTTGTGAGTACATAAATTCTTCAACTCCAACTAAAAATGTAAGCCCCAATTCCCTATCACTCTAGAAAAAGCGTTTAATTTTCTAGCCCCAATTGGAAGGAAACTCCAACACTGTAGTTTTATCAGCTAATGCTGAAAGGATGCTCCAAAAATCTTGCAAGCTCTAACTTCCTTAGCACCACCCTACCACCTTGAAGTATTTTCAAGCTACAACCTAATTGTGACTTGAATCACCTGCTGTGCACCACCCAATCCCCATGAAAATGATAATAGATTAGACCAACTATTATGGGCTCTCGTAGCAAGGACAATGACCCACTTATAAGATATTGTGAGCTCTCATACCAAGGACAATGACCCACACACAAGGCATAAACAAATACAAAATATATACCAATGAAATCCCAACAATGAAACCCTTACTCCAAAAACCTTATTTCAATAGTGATAAAATCATTTTTTGCAGGTGAAGAGCTTCAATAGAATAATAAAACCCTTACTATTATACTATTGCAAATTATATCATAGTGACACCTCGAAACTAAAATCTTTATTGTTGAATAATGATGAGTCATAATATGAAACCCTTAATGTCCAGCATATAATGATAGAGTACTGATACAAAGTGATATTATTATGAAAAGGCTACTAAAGGATGTAACTAAAAATCCTTCACTACTGTAGAAAATATATAATGATGCAATTATTGCTAATGACCTGCTTAATCTAGACTTCCATCAAAAGTATATACTAAACCCTTGTCCCTTTAGAACTAGGGCACTTATGTACATTTATCATCAAACAAGAAGGACAATATGAGAATGTCTAGATATTCAAGTTCCATTCATACCTTCAAATCAAAAGTTGAATCATTCAAGAAAAAAATTCACAAAGTAAGTCTATGATATACACAGACCTATTCCAAAGGAAGGTAGTCATGTACTACTTGTTCAATTCAAGGGTTTCGACTTGCTCCTTTGGATCAAACTTGTGCTACAATGATATTCCAAACTTAAACTTAATTTTGTTTGCTATGATTGCAAGAAAATGTATATGTATGTACATTTCTTTAATTTTGGACCACGCAAAAAACTTCAGAACGATGAGACAAATAAGCCACTAGGCCGAGGACTTTAGAGCAATAGTTACAATGATTGAATAAATATTTGCATTATAATAATCTTGTGTCACCAATGGGTATAGGGTCAAAGGAAGAACAAATTCAAGGTGTAATCATGTCACTGCAATCAACTTAAATTTGGCGCAGACATTCGTTGCAGGTTGGCTCAGAATTGCATCAAATTACTTAGGATTTTCTTTGCATTTCAGAGTGAGTTCCTTAAATCATAGGAAACTTTAGGAGCTCATAACCTTAGATACAAATTCTCAATAAGGCTGTAACACTTGAAGGCAAGTTTATTGCTTGGATGCTCAAGACTTTATCTAGGAGTTAGGCCTAACCAAGGCTTAAACATACCACAATTTAAGTGCTAGAAGATTATTAGATAAGGAGGTCATGAGTATAATTAGGTCACTATTTTAACTTCAAATACCTCTTCTCCGAGCCGAAGTCTACAGAAGTCTGAAATAAAACAAGAAAAACCCTTATCCCATGAACATAACCAAAATCCTTCTACAATTTTTCATTTTCTCTAATTTGATAATTTCTTCAAAAGGTTGAGAATATCAGGGAAACATTACTTAATGGATTTGCAGTAAGTCCATGCTTAGGAGGGCTAATCGAATTCCCTTATACAATTTTTTAGGGGCCTTGTAAAAAGGCACTTGAATTGTTGTTTTGGAGGGAGGCTTTGAATTTGAAATTCAAATCTTGAAGGGAAAAACCCCTTTGACGCTTTTTGTATTTTGAAATTTAGTTTCCTTTGGCCAAAACCATCACATTCCCTTGGTTTAAAAAAAGTATTTACAATAAACATTTTTGCACAGGAAACATTATTTTAATTCTTGGTGAGGAACCTTATGACATGAGCATTTGTGTTGTCGAAGGAAAAGTTGCCACATCATCACCCTTTGGGGTTCATGCCCACGAGATGGGGTGTTAATCTTCAAACAAACATGAATCCAAAAATTTGAAGGCTCTCATGGTATTCCACGTACCACTAGAATCAAATCCACGAGGAGAATCCAACAAACATGATCTAGAATCGAAAAGCTATGATTTTCCATGTCATTGTTTTCAACAAAGGTGGGGAATATTCTAGTGATACTTGTGTTAACATCAATGACAACCACATGTCAACAATCTCCCCATTTTTCATTGATGGTAACACATGCACTCCCCCTGCAATCACTGCTCCCCCTAACTCCATGCCTGTAATCTACTCTTTCTCCCCCTTTGACATCAATGAAAAAGGGTGACTCCCATTGAGACTTTTCCTACTATTGTGTACCTCTAACTTTCCTCTACTCACCCTATCTACTAGGTTGTATGGAATGAACATTAATGTGAAATAGGAAGAATCCCAAGCTTCTATCGATTATACTTAAACATTTATCGTGGTAAAGATTTGGTGAAGATGTCATCTATTTTCTCATTTATCTCAATATATTCTACCTTTATGTTCCTTTTTGCAACTTTCTCTCAGAAAAAATGGTATTTGATAGGAATTTGTTTTGTTTTTGAATGCATTAGAGGATTCTAAGAGATATTGATGGCACTGGTGTTGTCACAGTACACTGTAATGGGCTCACCAACCTTCATAGGTAGATATTGTAATGTTTGTTTCATCCAGAGGACCTAAGTATAACATGGCACTACTGCTATATATTCTTCTTTCGTTGTAGACAAGGAGATTGGAAAGTTCTTTTTACTTAATCAAGACACAAGGCATCCACCAAGTAGAAGGATGCTCCATAGGTGTTTTTGTAATCATAAACGCAAGTTTCCCAATCTGCATTAGTATAAGCTGTAATAACCAATTTATTTCCTTTAGGATATCATAGAACAAAATCAATTGTTCTTTTGAGATATCTGACGATCCTTTTTACAACAAGGACATGAGATTCTTTTGGTGTTGCTTCGAATCATGCAACTTGTCCAACTGTCTTCATCACATATGGTCTAGAATTTTCCATATACAATAGGCTACCAATAATAGATCTATATAATCTCTAGTTAGCTTTCATATATTCATCGTCCTTTCTTATCTTGCGGCCTATCACCGTGGGAGTACTAATTGGTTTGCAATCCTCCATTAGAAATTTATTCAACATGTCTTTGATGTACTTAGATTGAGAGATGAATATTCCATATTCTTCCTAATAAATCCAAAGTCCCAAAAAGAAAGTCAATTCTCCAAGTAAAGACATCTCAAATTTCTTCTACATGTCATCAACAAACTTCTTACTCAACTTGCCATCATCACTACCAAAATATTGCCCACATAGAATTCTATGAGTATCAAGATATCTGATCTGAGCTCAATATATAAGTTGATGTCAGAACTTCCTCTTTTGAAGCCTCGCTTTTGCAAATATTTGTCCAAGTGTGCATACCATGTTCTTGGAGCTTTCTTGAGATTGCATAGTGCTTTCTTTAGCCTGTAGACATACTATTTCTTATTAGTAAGCATAAATACTCCAGGTTTCTCTATGCAAATTTATTCTTCTAATTCTCCATTCAAGAAGGAAAAATTGATGTCTATTCGATATACTTTGATTTTTATTGAGCAAGCATATGCCAAGAACATCTGGATGACTTCCATTCTGGCCATAAGAGAAAAGGCCTCTTCGACATAAATTCCTTCCACCAATGCATATCCCTTATAGACCAATCTGAATTTATTCTTGGTAATCTATACATCTTCATTCATATTTTTCCTGAAGACTCATTTTGTGCCTATGACATTTTTGTCCTTCATTCTCGATAGCAGTTCCCATGTGCCATTATTTTTCACTTGATCAAGTTCTTCATTCATGGCTTTGACCCAGTTTTCATCATTACTAGCTTCTTCAAAATTTCTAGGATCAAAGTGGATACCAAGGTAAAATGTCTTTCTTCTACCGCATGTGCTTGCTTCCTTATTCTAGTCCCAATTCCTACATCTATATCTCCAATTACTTTTTATGACAGATGAATTTTCTAGTAAAATTTCTTAGGTGTTTTAGAAGGTGATTTAGATGTTTTATGATTAGTATCTACTTGCTTATCTACTATTTCCTCTCATTCTTCTTCTAATGGATCTTCCTTCAACTTCTCTTCTTTCCTTGGTTCTTCTATCTCTGGCTCTGTTAAATCTTGTCTGGTCTGTGTCTTATAGCATTCATTAAATGTCACATTGATGATTTCCACTATTTTTTTCAGTCTCATATTGTAACATTTGTACGTTTTTCTTTGGGTGGAGTACCTAACAAATATGCCTTCATCCACTCAGGAATTTAGTTTTCCAATTTTTGAGTCAGCCATCTTATGCAGAATTTACTCCTAAAGACCTTGAGGTACTTGACATTTCTTGTTATTACCTTCCATAATTCATAAGGGTTTTTTCATTGTTTCTCCTAAGCATTCCCCTGTTCATGATATGAACTACAACTTCAACTACTTTGATCCAAATGATATTTCTTAACTTTGAGTCACCCAACATGGTCCTATCCAGTTCAACTACAGTCACGTTCTTTCTCTTTGCAATTATATTTTGTTGAGGTGTCGTAGGTGCTAATAATTAAATTTTATGTCATGTTATTCACAATAGTGTTGAAATTATTTGGGTGTAAACTCATGTCCATTATATGATCTTAAGAACTTTATCTTCATATTTATTTCATTTTTAACCATTTCTTTGTAAGTCATGAAATATTTAAAAGCTTCTGACATTTTCTTGATACAACTAATAGCTATCATTTGAGTGTAATCATTGATGAAAAATATGAAGTAATGCTCACTTTTTAGTCCTTTAGTTCTCATGGGTCCATATAAGCTGATGTGTACTATCTCTAGTGGCCTTGAAGTAGAATGTTCCTTGCCCTCGAATTCAACTCAGGTCTACTTTTTGTGCGAAAATGTTTGCATATGGAATTTGATGGCTTTGTGATTTCAGACATCTCTTTGACTCATTTCTTCTTGTTGACCTTGATAAGATTGTCAAAGTGAATGTGACCCATTCTTTTGTGCCATAGCCAACTTTAATATTTCTTTCCTACACAACATGTTTCCTTTCTAATTTCGTGTAAATAATACAAGTTATTATGTCCCTGATATTTTTTTGCCACTAATTTACTTGTATTTTTCTTTCTTATTTCATACTTTTTGGAGTCAAAAATAATTTTTTATCCCTGATTGCACATCTAACTCATGCTTAACAAACTATGATTCAACTTGTAAATGAGCAAGGCATTTTCTGTCTTGGCATCTTTACCTCCAAGATTAACTGTGCATTTTCCCAAAACTTTGGATGATCCATCATTTCTAAATGATACAATTCCATCTTTGTCCTTTCACAAGTATATAAACCTGTCCTTGTCCCCTTTCTTATAATTTGAACAATTGTTGTCAACTAACCATTCATTTTTCTTACATTATGTAGTGAATGCAAGGCTACATATCTCATCTTTTCTTTTCCATACTTTTGAAGGAGCATTAAATTCTGGCTTTGTCTCTTTCAAAGGATCACTCATCCACTGGTCTTGTGCTATATGTAAAAAATATTACACATATGGAATTATACTTCATTGTTTAGTAATGAAAAACTATTTTAGTTTTGATTGTGATCTTCATGAGTTCTTCCGACATAGTTATTGCAAGTTCTCTTGTTTCTAGCGTTGCAATTCACAACTTTGTGCCCAAAAATGTTGCAAGAATGGAAAATACCAAGGAAAATAGTTTGATACATAGAGGAAGAGAATCTTCTAGGTGATGCACTTCTCCATGAACCTTTGTGTAGGTTTCTAGTTGGTTGCCTTCGTGTAGGTTTCTAGTTGGTTGTTTCCTAAGCATCCTTCTAGTTGGCTAATCCTGAGTTGAACATGAATGTTGCTTCCTGATGGATTCCTTGACAACTTTGACATAAATTTTGTTCAACCTCCTTCCTTGTCACAGGGCTTGATCCCATAAAAACGTTTTTATTATATCTTAGCCTAGTTTTGTCATCACATGACCTTTGATTTCCTATGATTTCCTCCAGTACTTTTGAGTTGTTCATAAAGTTCCATTGAACATGTTTCTTATGGGCTTTCTATCGAAGGGAGAATATTTATGCTTCAAGTATTTCTCTTATCTTAGAGATTTCTTCTAGTTATTTTTTGAGTGTTTCTTCAATCTTGTTTGCTTCTTCTAATTGTGTTTTAGATTGATGATGATATTCTTAGAGTCCTCACATTGTTCTTTTAATTTACTAAATCATTTTGCAATTTTTTGACATTTTTCCTTTCTGCCTTCAAATCATCAAGAGCACTTATCAATTCACCTTTTAGGTCAACTTATCCTTCCACATTTTCTTCATCCTAGAAATATCTTTATTTTCAAAATCCATAAATAATACTTGTTATGAATCACTGTCAAATACAAAAATGTGTTCTTTAGAAAATAATATTTTCTTGGGTATTTTTTTTTTTTCCTTTTTTTTTTTCTATTCCCTTTTTTATTTTTCTTTTTCTTGGGGTTTTCATCTTCTACACCAATGTCATATTGTTTTCCATAGGGGAATCTTGAAGCAAAATGACAAATTATTCCACAACTAAATTTTTTTAGAGGGATCTTACCTTTGTACTTGTTGGTTCCACTCTTGAGTTTCATGACGGGGTCGGCTACTTCTTCATATGAGTCCTTGTTGTTACTTTGAATGGGCTTCTGTTTTGATTCCTGCTTGTTCTTATTTGTCTTCCTTGAGCCCTTGAACGTTGCTTCACTTGTGTATGTCTCTTCCTCTTAAATCTTCATTTCATAAGATGTAAGAATCCCATGTAGCTCATCCATGCTAAGTTTTTTCAAGTCTAGTTTATCTTGTAGGACAGAAAATTTAGGATTAAATATTACTATAAGAGATTCTAGAACCTTTTTCACAATAAAATTTTTATCTGCAGGTTCCCCCATTCCTTATAGCACATTTGTTACTTCATCCATGCAATGAAAATAAGATACAATAGTCTCATCTTCTCTCATATTAAATTGCTCAAATTGTGCTCTACAAATTTGAAGTTTTTCTTCTTTGACCTTTGAATCTCCTTAAAATACGATTTGAAGCTTGCCCAAAATTTCCTTAGCTATTTTACAATCCAACACCTTAACATAGATAGATTTAGAGAGTCCACTCATAATGGAATTCTTGGAATTGACATCATTCTCGACAAGTTTCTTACGTTTTTCAGCTGTTGGAGGAGAGGATGGTCCTATGCAACCATTTTCAAAAATGTCCCAAATATCATACCCTTGTGCAAGTATATATACCTACATCCTTCCACTCCATAATGCATATTTTTTCCAATTGAACATATGAACTCCATTCTTGGTGTAATCTATGATCTCCTTTCAGTGGTTAGACTGATTGTATAGGGATCTTCTCTGATAACAATTGTTGGAAATACTAAGTGGGGGGTGAATCAATATTTCTTATCAATTAGTATGTTATTAATCTGTTAGGAGCATAAACAACATATAAAGAATCAAAACATCAAGAGAATAGTGCACCATAAGTTTTTAGGTGGAAACCCTTTTGGGAAAAAACCACTGAATTATTTTCTAATAATTTTGTGAATACATAAATGCTTCATCTCCAACTCAAAAGGAATCCCAAAATCCCTAGTACTCTAGAAAAGCGTTCAATTTTCTAGCTCCAACTAGAATGAAAATCTAATGGCCCAATTTTATCAACTAATGCTAAAAGTATGCTCCAACACCCTTACAAGATACAACTTGCCTTAGCACCAAACTATTGCCTTAAAGTGTTTCGAGTCTACAACCTGATGGTGACTTCAATCGCCTTCCTAGCACCACAAAAAGATAATAGATCAGACCAAATATTGTGGGGTCATGTACCAGGGACAGTGACCCACTTACAAGATATTATAAACTCTCGTACAAGTGATAATTACCCAAATATAATGAATAGACATTTGTAAGATATACATTAGTGGAAATTTCAGCCTAAAAGTGGCCTCCTAAGGAAAAATAATAAAATAATAGGAAAATAATAAAATAAGAGTTATGAATTTTGGAGGGAAAAGAAGAAAACTACATTTTTTAAATTGAATTTCTGGCCTTTTGTTACGAAATTAGCTCATAAAAAGATAGAAAAGAAAGATCAACGCCTTAGAAATCAACCTCTTTGAGGGGGAAAACTCCTTCACATTACATAAATGAACAATTCTTGAACGATACAAATGAAAAAACCTCCTTTCTATATATAGGAGTCTAAGGGGTCACAATATAACCCAAGTTGACCTAACAATAATAATATAAGGGCACAAAAATAACGAGAGTGGGATTTTATGGGGCACAATAATAACAATATGGGGACAATAGGGGCAGAACACTAACAATAAAGGCTACAATGAAAATAGTAATGGGACATAACATGCCCCTCCCCTTAAAAAAATTGTTGTCCTCAATGCTTGAGTAGTTCTAGATGCTTCTGCATAAAATTCTCATCCTCCCATGGGGAATCTTCAGCAGGTAACTTCGTCCACTTGATGAGATACTTTGAAATTGATCGATTTCGTAGCTATCAAGTTCTTGTTTATGTGACTGCTTCAGGTTCGAATATGATTTTTCCTTCCTCATCAAGTTCTAGCAATATTGTTTGAACTAAGAGCTTGTCAGCTATAACCTTCTTTAAACATGAAGCATGGAAAACTAGGTGCACTCGGGAAGCTGCAAGAAGCTCCAATTTGTATGCCATAGTACCTATATTTTGCAACACCTTGTACGAACCATAATACTTTGGTGATAATTTATTATCCTTCTTAGCTTGCTTGAGGGACATTTGTTTAAATGGTTGTAGCCATAGGAATACCCAATCACCTACATCAAAACTTCTTTCGCTGCGATGTTTATCTACCTATTGTTTCATTCTATTCTGTGCCAAAGTGAGGTTATCCTTTAAGAGTTTGAGAATTTGTTATTGATGCTTGATGTGATCTTCCACTGCTTGAACCTTATAATTTTCTCTTAAATATGATGTGATGGATGGTGGATGATATCCATAAAGTTCCATAAATGGGGTCATTTTTTTTGCAGTATGGAAGGAAGTGTTATACCACCATTTAGCTAGAGGCAACCATTTGACCCATCGTGTCTGTTTAGCAGATACAAAGTAACGAAACTACCCTTCCAAATATTTGTTCACTATCTCAGTTTGCACATCATATTGAGGATGATAAGATGAGATATGAGCTAACTGAGTACCAAGACAAGAAAATAATTTTGTCAAAAATTTTCCAGTGAAAATGGGATCTCTGTCACTTACAATAATATTTGGGTTTCCATGTAGCTTTTGAGTTGTTTCCATAAATGCAGTAGAACCTGTACTCATTTTAAATTGATGAGATAATGCACAAAAGTGTGCATACTTGGTAATTATGTCAACTACCACCATGATAACGATCTTTCCTTCAGACTTCGGTAAACCTGTGATAAAATCCATTGAAATAATTGTTTCAACTTTATTTTGTTGGTAAACCAAACATTCCGCCACAAACTTTTGAATATCTGATTTAAGGCCATTCCAAAAGCATTCCTTCTTAACCCTGTGGTAAGTTTTTAGAAATCCTGAGTGCCCTGAGAGAGAGGCATGCAATTCCCTAAGAATATTTTGTTTGAGTTGGGAATTCTTACCTAGGTATAAATGATATTTGTACCATAAAAAATTATTTTTCCAGCTAAATGTATCAAATGTATTGGGATATTTTTGTAACTTTTGAATGAGTTCCCACACTTCTTCGTCATTCTTCAATTCATCCCTTGCTTTGTTTATCCAATCTAGTTGGATAATAGAAATGGAGCAAATAAATGCTTCGACATCCTCATCCTTTCTTGAGAGTGCATCTGTGACAACAATTTTCTTCTGTCTTTCTTTGAACCATCCATATTAGCTTCTGTTACTTTTTGTGAGAGTGAATTTTGTTGCACTTGGTCTTATAATTTTACTATATCATGTTGCATTTCTTTCTCTTCTTCATGAGTCATTCTAGAGCTTTTAGGTCGCTTACTAGGTGTCTCCATTTTCTTTCTTCGGGGCATCAATTAATGATAATAATACTTCACTATGCCCTTTGAATTCCTTCAAACTAATTTTTCAAACCAAACTTATATAAAAATTTAAAAAACTACACACCTTTTTTCACCTTGTAGGAGCTCGATATTGAATCTGTTGTATGTCTATAACTTTAGATCTCCAAGGTCTGAAATTTCTTCCTATGGTAGCCCTCTGTCATCTTTCTAACTTCGCAAGTTTTATCAATATTGGATTCTCCAAGGAAGAGTTATGTCAAATCTCCCACAATGACCTGATTATAGAGTATTTCAGTAGATCAAACTTGTATGAAGTTCCACATATTATAGTTTCGACCTTAGGACCTGAAATCGATATACAAAAAACCAGAGGCCATCCTATTTCTTCAACTTCTTACTAATTTTCAATCTGAGGTTCAGAAAAAAGTTATGATGATTTTCCCTAGGTCACCTGTTTGAGATATAATTCGGAACCCTGCAAAAACCCTAACTTCTTTGGATCATATATCCGCAAATATAATGCGAAAAGATTTGAAATTCGGATCTGAGCTTCAGAGGGATTTCCTATCAAATGGGTTTTGTTTCCCTCTTCTGAAACATCACAAAAAAACATTTATAGGGAAAATACCATGATGTCCTTTTCGGAGTAGTGAAACCCTAGAATCCAAAGCTCTGATACCAAATGTAATGAAACCAGCTCACAAAAAGATGAAAAAGAAAGACCAACATCTTAGAAATTAGCCTCTTTGAGGGGGAACCTCCTTTACATTACACAAATGAACAATTCTTGGATGATACAAATGACAAAACCTCCTTTCTATATATAGGAGTCTAAGGGGTCACAATATAACCCAAGCTGACCTAACAATAATAATATAAGGGCATGAAAATAACAATGGTGGGATTTTATGGGGCACAATAATAACAATATGGAGACAATAGGGGCACAACAATAAAAATAAGGTCTACAATGACAATAGTAATGGGACCTAACACCTTCTTATAGGTTTACTCAAATTTCAAGTGTAGGCACTCATTAGATGCATAATTAAATTTTGCATCCAACGAGTATCCATTATGCATACTTTTGAGAAGACCCACATTTATAAAAATTGAAGATACATTAAAAAACCATGTTGAACACATTTTATTAATGTATCTTTAATTTTAATCAATGTGGGTCTTATCAAAATTATGCATAATTGGTACTCGCTGGATGCAGAATTTGATTCTACGTACAACGAGTGTCTACGCTTCAAATTTGAGTAAACCTATAAAGAGATAAGCCAAAAATACAATTGAAAAAGAGTATCTTTTTTTTTTTATTTTCGATCCAAAATATTTACATGTACCTCTTTTTAAATTTAAAAGATTTTGATTGGTTTACATATCATGTATATGAAATTTTCATGGGCACTTTTAGGCTGAAATTTCCTCTAATGTACCAATGAACTCCCAACAATGAAACTCTTACTCCTGAAACCTTACTACAATAGTGAAAAAAACCCTTTCTGTAGGTGAAAAACTTCAATTATAAGACAATGCAACCCTTATGTTATGAAACTAGCTCACAAAAATATAGAAAATATAGATCCATGACTTCAAAATCAGTCTCTTCGAGGGGAAAACCTCTTTTACACTACAAAAATGAATAATTCTCGGATGATACAAATGACAAGATCTCCTTTCTATATATAGGAGTCTAAGGGGTCCCAATACAATCAAAGGCTACATAACAATAATATTGTATGGGCATGTTGATGCCCCAAAAATCGTTGTATCAACATTGGGGGATAACCACCCGGTCCGGACCTTAATACAGCTCCTTTTCCGTTTGGAATGGTGGCTCCGACTGGGGATAATGGGACCAGTTTCCCAGTAATGAATAAAAAGGGGTGGATGAATGATTGATTATCTAATCTAATGATCGGCGAATAATTAATTTATCAGCAAAAATAGAAGAACTACTACTAATCCCGGGAACTATTGTACTTCGAAATGTAGCGCTTGATGATCTATGTCTATTGACAGGCATATAGATGACTCTATCTAATAAACATAGATATTCATTCATTCAAGGATTACTTTATTTAAATAGTAAAACAAAGTGATTAACATAATATTGCTACACTTATCATTTATATCATCGATACATATATGATCAAAAGAAAATCATACTGCAAACATCCAATAGTGGAAGGAATAAAGAATGCTGTTAAAACACATACATATATCCGATAATAGCAAAAGCAACCAAATGACAATTTATATAAAAAGAATGAATTCAGACATAGATAATAGTACCATATGAGCTGCTAGTCACTCCCAATATCAATCGCTATTTGAGATTCTTCTTCCAACGCAGAAATACTTTCAAACAAAGACAGTAGTGCACATTCACATAAAAGCTTCTTTGTCAAAATCAGAATAATTGGTCCAGTTTTATAAAAGAATATGCCTGAAGTACAGTAGTGCAACTTCAGGCTTTAAGTCATGTACAAAACTTACGACCCTTTCCAAATAAAATGAAAGGGTCTATAAATACTTAATTAAGCTAACTATCTATGAAACTGAAATCCTACTTAATTGGTATCAATTTGATCTTGAATATCTCCTTCACAGCAATCTGGCAGTCGGCAGGATGAATCATCATTTAGGCTGTTTGCCTTTAAACCTAAGCTGACATATCGCAAGCATTGGCTCCACTTCGAGCAGTCTGTTGAGGCGAGAGTTGAGTTGGGCGGCATAGGTGGCATCCTGAATATTAGGAATGATATACCTGATTGCATCTATAAGGCATTTGAGGGCGGCTCTCTGGCTGTGTGGTTTGACTAAGAAGAACCAATAGACGTCCCATGTCAAACTGTTAATTCCTGTGATTAATCTCCCATTTTTCTCTAGTTCCGGATAACATGACTGCTCCAATGTTTTCGCCGCTGTCAATTTACCTGGAGTATATTGGGAAATCATGTTAGACAAGTAGAGAGTATTATTAACCAATTCAACCAAATCACTTGTGGTTGATTTGCATCTTGAAATTGCTCTCTCTGCTTTCATTAACTGGGACTGCCATTCTGTAAATAATATCTCCTTATGTGATTCTAAAATCTTTGGTAAATTAGCCGCCTGTCCCTGATCGGTATCTTGCCACTCAAGAAAATTAGTTAATGTCTCATCAGCTTGATCCAAGTCTGTTCTAGCTTTTTCTGTTTTTTTACTTATTGATGTCGTCAAATCACATAATGGTTCCACCTGGGCGATTTGTTGACATAAAATCTTTATCTGTGTTATCAATGCCTTGTTTATCTGTAATGCCTCTACTTTGAATTCGGCTATCTGTGGAAGATTCTTTGTTTTCTCTAGCTGGGCTGATAGTTGAGCAATCTTCTCATCTTTTGACTTCAACATTTGTTCATTCGCTGCTTTCAATTGTGCCAATGCCTCAGACAACTCTTTCTGCTTTTGGACTGCACTGTGATCAATCCTCTGTTTCTCTTCCTGCAATTGTTGAGTTAATTGATTATTTATTTGCTGTTGTGTTAACAATTGTCGTTCTGCCTGCTCTGCCTTCTGCTGTGCTTCTGATAGTTGCGCTTGCAATGAAAAGATCTCCTGGTCTTTTGTTTTTAATAAAAGACTCACCTCTGATGCCTTATCTATTGTTGCTGCCGAATAGGCTCCAACATATTGTGATAGTTTTGTTAGGTCATCAGAGGGGTCAAATTCCTCCTTCCAAACCACGTTGCACGTCACCGTTTGTTCTGGGAATAGGGAAGGTTGATCAGTCCTTCTCCTCTTCCTCTGTCGTTTTACCACAACTTTGTGTCTTGGGCTATAAAAGACATCCAAGGGAATAATTTATTCTATTTGCAAAATTATCTGATCGGAGGGATTCTTTGGGATTATCTCTACTTCTTTCGAACTGGGTAGGCCGCTAGTTCCACTTGGAACCTGTTTTGAAGTGGTCTCCTGTGTATCTGCTGCTTTTGATGTCTCGACATCTTTAGAGCATTCAAGATTACTGATAATTGAATCGAATTGCTGCCATTCCTGGAGCAATTTCGGGTCAATTTGAGTATATACATTCACCTATATGCTGCTCTATTCCTGCTCTTTCGTCTTGGTTTCCTCTTGTCTTTTCATATGCACTTCCTCCTGTTCTTTTGATATAACAGGAGGTTCCTTAGTATGTCACTGCTCAAGCTCGCTTGATTTTGTTGTTGGGGTTGTCGCTAATAGATCTAGAGGCAGAGTTTGCAACCTCTGTTCTCTAAGTCTGTTGAATTCAACTAACCCTTCATCTTTGTATTCCATTATGGCCAGCGATCTAACTTGGGACATCGACTCAGCTGAGGAGAACAGGTCATCAAACTTATCTTCTTTATTGTCAAACTTTGTCAATTTGGCCTATTCAGGTGACTTTGTTGGGATCAAATCGCCTATTAGGGAGAGTTGCTAGAGTTAATGACTTCATCTTTGTAGATTCTTTCTCTGCATGTTTGAAATCATGCAAAGTGTAGACACCACATCTCAGAGGAAAAGAGGGCCAGACCTGCTTCTTATGTTTCTTTAGAGTTTGTGTAACTCCTTCGGAGATAATTTGATAGGCTATCTCCCTCGCCAACAGTTTATCAGGTATGTACAAAGGAAGTACATGAGGTTCAGCTTGGCTGCCGAAAATTCTTATATAAGTAAATTTTTCCTCTCCGAACCATCTTCCTATTGATGTCAAATCAATCCCTGCTTGGTAGGAAATCTTGGGAGCTGGTTTATCAAAAATAGAATAATGAATGGGTAACATAAAGCCGTTGCAGACTTGGTATAAATGGTGCTTATAGGAAGTTTTCCACAATTTCTGATGGTATATGTGAATGGGCATGGGGTCTTGTGAAGTCCACCTCCAACCGAGCATGGGAAATTCAGAATTAAAACACAGGGTGTCTAGTATATAAGCACTATAGTAGAATGGGGGAATAAGCCTTTCAGTGACGCGGGTTTTGGTTCTAAAATCAAGAATTGTTGTTGCTAGCTTATCTGACAGTATAGTTTCCCAATCCATTATTTCACTATTACACGCCGCTTCCATCAAGGGAACCATTTCTATAGTGATATTAGCGGAATCGTGCAACCCCCACAATCTACACATCATTATCCCAGCATAACAATAAGGAGAACATAGGGAATCAACAAAGTACTTATCGGAAGATTCATGCTTGTGTTTTGCCGGATTTTGCCTCCAATCCCGAATGGGTTAGGATTCAATTTCGTTCTCATTTCGGAATTTCTCCAGAAATGCCTTGTTTTACTTCTTCTCTGGCACAGGCAAATGATACATTTGCCTCGAATCATTAGCCTGAAATGAACCGAAGATTCTCCCATCTCTGGTGCAGAAGGTTCTGTCTGTGATTGGGATTTCCTCAATTGCCCACCTCACTACATCCATATATGGGAGAATTTGTTCCCGAGCTGCTATCCGATGAAGGAAAGAGTCGGCTAAGTCCTTTAAAGTAGCATCAGATTTTCGATTGGTATCTGCTGTGGCTTGTACTGCTGTCACCTCTGGTTCTTCGGCCTCAATCAAATTATAGGTACTTTGCCAAGTAGTTATGCCGAGTCCTGAACATGTAGTATCAGATATCAATCCTTTTTTTTTAGTTCCTGGATCAGCGATGAGTTGTCCTGTGGCTGGCGAAGCGGAAGCGATTGCAGTTTTCTTAGACTTCTTCCCCATTCTGCTTGAATCTATTACTTCAGAAGAGTTCTGCACAGGAGTGAAAATGAACGTAATACAGAGAATTGGTAGCGAAAACCAAATACGAGCGAGATATATTGATCAATTGACGATGAAGGATTAACTTAAAGTGGCCGCGGATACAATCTGTGAAAAGATTTTTAAGCTTACTATGTCATTAAATGGCCGTTAAAACCTGCCAATCCTTTAAATTCCCATCATATCGTTTATTGGCCGAATGATTTGTTTAAGCGTGCCTTGGATATTTTGGCGGTTGAGCGCATGTGAATCACTGTTTGGAAGATAAGGCCTTTAATACGAATTAATCGTAATATCCCCGCTTTAAAAATTCTTAGAAGTTCGCGCTTTTGGCTTTATCGTAATCGGGCGTCGGGGGAAAAATTAAATCGTTATATTGGTTCCTTTTGGAATCCCCGATTGCTGATAGCGATATCGTATCGCATCGGGAGTATTAACTGAGCACTTTGAAAAACATGCATGGTACATCCCCGATCGCCGATAGCGATATCGCATCGCATCGGAGCGAAAGGCACTTTTGTTATGGTAACTTATTATTGTTGATATCCGATAGCCTATTGCATGTTGTCGCGTCGGAGAAAACCAATTGGTCTTTAAATTATGCCTCCTTTGTCATTGCGACAATTGTGATCTTGCAATCGCTTTATCGTAATGATAAAAGATTAATCATTTATATTATAAGACCAAATAATTGGTTTATCAAAAAGGTTTTATAATGTTTTCATTTTGTTTTCGGACCTTTTTGAGTAATACAAAATTGATACCAAAAATAAAAAGGGACCCATTTCATATTATAGTTTTGTGAATAAAATGATGTAAAATGGGGGGTTGTTGTAGAGCAAAACAATTGGCGATTCGCTGGAAGAAACAGTTATCTCTGAAAAGTACGGAAATACTTAAACTTTTTCAAAATAGAGTTCTCATCAAAGGGGAAAATTCTAATATAACTAGGTATATATGCATTCCAAGTAAAATGAAACTATCTTTGCTAATTTCCTCTCTTGTTTAAAATTAGATACATTCTAAGTTTTAAATTGGCCTCTATTGGTCGATAATGATAAAACAGAAAACCTTTCCAAATCAACTTTTAGAATTGACTCCTTTGTCATAGGTAGAGCCTCTGCTGCCAGCAAAGGTTCATAGTTTCGACAGGGATACCTTTTAACCATGTTATTGTCCATTGTCCCATTCATTTCAGAGTATGATTAACAGAATGAATTCAAAACATGCTTTTCACATTTTGAATTTCTTTTCTACATTTCTGTTATTTTGTAAGATAAAAAGCCATTGCCCTGGTTTGGTGACCAATTGAGTGACAATGCCATTCACTGGTAGTAATTTAACCGAACAAGCTGGCTCGTGATGAGACCCCTTGTCTTGTAATTCTAAGCCATTACCCTGTTTTGGTATGCAGTATTGGTAATGTCAATTAAACTATTTCCCTATGATCATGGTAAGCAGGCTTGTAATAAGACCTCTTATCTTTTACATCAAATATTTTTAGAATTACACTCTGAGTAATCATAAGCTTTGGTGAGTGGGATGGACAATTTTCTCCTTAAGAGTAAATGGATGACAAGGTAAGAGTTAAAGATGTTGAAGTTGGATTAGTTCCTATTTTGATATTGATAACCTTTTTTGTGACCAATCTGAAAACATAAAATGATTTACAATATTTCTAAACTTTGAGAAGCGTTCACAAAAATTTAAGTGTGGTTTTAGAATGCAATTACACCTAGTTTCCTAGAAATTATCCCTTTTGTTTAAGACTTATAATATTTTAAAAGTAAATATCAACCCTACTTGTTTTGAGCAAATTTTAAGTATAGCAAAGGTCAATGGAAGATACTTCACAAATTTATTTTCTAATGGTCCTACAAACTACAAAATTCTATTAAAAAGGAGAAGGGGTTACCTCCTCAATTGAAGAATTTTTTTAAGAGAAGGCCATTAACAGGGAGAGAATCTCCCAAACTTGATAAATCTTGTAATATGAAGGTCGAATGGCCTATCTTCTCACAGATCTGAAATGGCCCAAGCCACATCTTCTGGAACTTGGTGTGTTTTCCTTTGTCCTCATGGGCTTTGTCCCATTTCAGAACTAAATCACCAACTTGAAATTGTTTTGAACCGAATGAGACTGAATCAAAGGATGACTTGATGATTTGCTGATGTTTTGCATGAATAACCTTGGCTTTTTCTCTTTCCTCTTCTAATTTTAAAATTTGGTCATGTCTAAGTTGAATAGAAGAAGAAGGGCTTTCCTCAATAAACTGAACTAGGGCTAGAGAAGGAAGGACAAGATTTGTTGGTAGTACTGCTTCTTTTCCATATACAAGATTAAACGGGGAAGAACCTATGGAAGCCTTCTGCGTTATCCTATCAGCCCATAGTGCGAATATTAAGGATTTGTGCCATTTTTTATGATTCTGTTCGATAGTTCGCTTAATAATTTTAATCAGATTTTTATTTGTAGACTCTGTTAAACCATTACCCAGGGGATAGTAATTAGCAGAATATTTCAATTTAAATCCTCCTTTAATAGTGAAATCAATCACAGCATTGCCTGAGAAATAAGATGCATTATAAAAAACAAGAGCATTTGGGACACCAAACCTGGTAATGATGAATTGATCTATGAATTCAATAATTGCCTCAGAATTTGTTGTCTTTAAAGGAATTACTTCAACCCACTTAGTAAAATAATCAGTGGCAGTAAGGATATACTTATGCTGTTTGGAAGAATGTGGAGTAATTTCTCCAATGATATCCAATCCCCATTGCTCAAATGGTTGTTCAATGTTGACTGGTTGCAAAGGGAAAGCTGGTTTTCTTTGTCTTCCACTAGAAGTTTGACAATTTCGGCATTTCCTTACATATTCGTGAGCATCTCTAAACAGAGTGGGCCAGTAATATCCAACATGAATGATTTTGTGGGCTGTTGTATTAGCTCCAAAATGTCCTCTTGCTGGTCCATCATGTAATTCCTGCAAAACCTTTTGTGCTTCAGGTTTTTCTAGGCATCTTAATAAGATTGAATCATAATTTTGCCTAAAAAGCACATCATCAATAATTGTGAAATTTTTTGCTTTTAATCTAATGGCCCTTTTGTTTTTGTAAGACAGGTTAGGAGGTGTATATCCATTTTTCAAATAAAATATTAAGTCAGAATATTGTGACTCAGAATCAGTAATAATTATCTGGTTGATTTCTTCGGTTTGATCTGTATCACCTGATCCTGGAATGTTGGATTCTCCTGCCAATAACCTGCAAAAACCTTGGCCTCTAACAATCTTTGCTGGTTTAATTTCTAAGTTATATTCTTGAAGTGTTGTAACCCAATTTGACCTTTTTTCACCTAGTTCCCTTTGGATTAATAGTTGCCTTACTGCAGGGAAAGGAACTATAACTTTTTTATGGGCTTTTAAAAGGAAGGGTCTGTAATGTTTGACAGCTTTATATACAGCAAAGGCTTGTTTTTCCACTTCGGAGTAATTCAATTCAACACCCTGAAGATTTGAACTATAGAATGAAATGGGTGCTTCCAAATTGTGATTGTTAATCTGTGTGAGTACTACTGCATAAGACAACTCGGATGCGATAGTATACAATGTGAAATGATTAGAAAAATTAGGAGTATTTAAGGTGGGGGCATTAATTATTGATTGTTTGATTAAATCAAACGATTCCTTTTCTGCTAATCCCCATCTAAAGACTGAATTTTTCTTAATCATAGTTTGAAGTGGCAAAATGATTTGAGAAAAGTCTGGAACGAATCTTTTGACAAAATTGATTTGGCCAAAAAATGACTACATGGAATTTTTATTATGAGGGAAAGGGATTTCAGAGATTTCTTTGATCCTGTCGGGATCAATATAAATGCCATCTTTAGAAACAATAAAGCCGAAGAGCTTTCCTTGGTCAAGAGCGAAGAAGGATTTTTTAGGGTTAAGTGAAATATCGTACCTTTTGCAGCGTTGAAAGATTTGATTTAAATCATGCAAATGATTGGATTTCTCTTTAGAAAATACAGTAATATCGTCTAAGTAGATGACTACCATTTTGTTAATCAACCCTTTAAAAGCTATATCCATCGCTCTTTGGAACGTGGCTCCTGCATTAATAAGTCCGAAAGGCATTTTCTGATATGCATATGTTCCCCATTTTGTTTTGAATGTGGTTTTGAGTCGGTCATCAGGATGGACCAAAACTTGGTTATATCCTGAAAAACCGTCTAAAAAGGACATTAACTCAGAGCTTGCCACTGATTGGAGTATCTGCTCCATAGTAGGTAATGGGAAATTATCTTTTAGGCTCGCCTTATTCAAATTTCTGAAATCTATACAAATCCTGATGTCGCCATTTTTCTTTCTGACTGGCACCATATTGGAGACCCAGTTTGAGTGCCGAACGGGAAAAATAATCTTAGCTTTCAAGAGTTTATTGAGTTCAGATTTTATTTGACTCTCTAAGTTCAGATGTACTTTCCTCAACTTCTACTAAATTGGTTTCTGTTCGGGAAGCATTGGAATGGTATGCTAGATGATGGATGTATCATATGTCTTTAAATCGTCATATTTCCAAGCAAAAACATGTTTAATTTTCCTTAACAGTCTAATGAATGCTTCCTTCTCTTCCACGGAAAGTCCTAATCCTAAATTAATGTTTTGAGGAGTTTGATCAGTGCCAAGGTTTATCAATTCAAACCTTAAGGTAGAACTTTGGAGCTTTGTATTGGTCACGGGTTTAAACCTGTCTTTAATATCATAAAGATCCTCAAGCTTCACCACAGGCTTTGGGATTGAATTTTCCTCGTGTTTACCTCTCATTTGAAGGTCATGCTCGTTTTCCTCAATGATTTGATCATCATAGGACTTTTCGGAAGTTAAAAACTGTAAAATGTCTCCATCGTGGTTGAATACTCTCCAATTAGTGATATTGTCAGGAATGGATGGCCTAAAAAGTAATTCTACTGAAAATCTATCTGGGCTATAATCTTCGGAAGGTAGGAGCTTGGAAGCAACATTGGCTAGCAGGTCGGCTGCTGAATTTTGAGACCTGGGAATGGAAGAAATATTGAATGCAGAAAAGTGGGAGGTGAGTTCCTGTACCAGTGACTGATAATGTTTGAGATGGCTAGAAAGACAATGAATTGTATTCCTTACCTGTTTAATAATAATTTCAGAATCTTCAAACACTTTCAAATATTGGACCTTGAGACCAATCGCTTTATATAGTCCTTAGACTAAGGCTTTTTACTCAACTGTATTATTCGTGCATTCAAACTCTAACCTACAGGACAACATTGTTTTTTCTCCCTGCGGGCTAATCAAAATACATCCTGCTCTTGAGCCCTCACTAGACTTGGACCCATCGAAATATAATGACCAAAATAAAGAAGTATTAACAATTTTATTTACAGTTTCCTCAATATCATTAAAACATCTTGACCTATTTGTTTGTGAATAATTTTCGATCTGAGATGTAGAATGGTTTACTGAGAAAGGAGATGGTTGGGCAGCGAAGTTGCCAAAGAATGAATTTGATGAATAATTCCCCAAAATGTTGTTATTAAATGCTATTGGTTGGTTTTCTTGTTCAAATTCTTTAACTGTATGGGTCATGTGTTTTTCCCGATCGATTTTTATTTGATTTGGCTTACCCTTGTAGGGAAGCCACATATGGGACCAATCAGTAGAAATATACCCATGTAGTTTTTCAGACCAATCCCTACTCAAGATTAAACCATAAAATTTAGGTATATCGGCGATCAAGATATCAATTCTTTGTACTACTCTAGGATCAGATGATAGCCTGATAGTTACCGAGTTGATTTCTCCTAAAGCCTGTACTTTAGTCCTATCCAACTGCACAATATGAATAGCAGACTTTTGGGGTTCAATGTTCAGTTTGGAACAAACTGAAGCTGGCATTATATTAGAGGATGCCCCTGAATCAATCAAACAGTTGTGCATGTTTCTATTGTAGATCTCGTAGGTTAGAAGGAAAGGTGGAGTATGAGAATTTGATCTATCTCCTATAAGAACTACATTAGTAGCTTCGACCATACCAGAAGGTGGTTGACCTGTATCATTTGCAGCTTTAGCACTGGGAAGGGGTGAAGTAGGAACAACATTTAATTCTTTGAGAAGCAATTTTTGCTGATGTTTCAATTTACTAAGTTCAAACATGGTAATGTTTTCCTTAGTCCTTTTCATGTCATCAACAATATTGTAATCCATTGAATCAGACACTACCAATGTCTTAGATGTCGATGGGATAGTTGAGGTTGAAGGTTGGTTTTGTGGAACTGTTATAGGTGGCTTCTTCGGGGGTACCTTTTCCTTTGTTGTAGTAGCACCTACACTCCTTTTCTTCAAAGTTGTCTGAATAGGTTCGGAGGTACTTTACTCCTGGTAGTGACAGGAAACGCTTCTTCTTCATTTTCTGTATCGGAGTTAGGCAATATAAAATCCCACATTCCATGACATTCAACAACTTCCTCTTCTTCATTAGTTGGTGAAGCTGTTTCTTCTTCTCCTTCTTCAAGATCTAAATATGCATTAGATATATCATTCGGTGGTTTTGATTCAGTTTTCTTGTAATTCCTAAAGGGTCTTTTGGTTGAGGTTTCAGCTACCTGTTTTTTGATCTCAACCATTTCATTTGACATAGTCTTGAGGACCTTTTGTAGACCTTCCATGTCATATGGATATTTAGGGGTTTTCTTCTTTGAATCATCTTTAAAAGAAACTTTTTTGGTTTTTCTATCTTCAAGAGCAGCTTTCTTCTCTAGAGCATTAATACGTTTCTCCACAGCAAGTGCTTCTTTTATGTTTTCAGCTAAAGTTGGTTTTCCAGCCCTGTCTACAAAAATAGATATATTGGCAGGTAGTGCAGTTATATACCACTCGCTTCGGATTTGCTCACTTGGTTTGGAGGCCGTTGGGATTTTATTCAAGAGTTTATTGAATCGCGCATTAAATTCTTTAATTGGTTCCCTATGCTTTATCCTAAGATTGGAGAGATCATTTATTAGTGTAGCCAAAGACCTATCATCACCATACTTAGTAAGAAACTGTTCTTGGCAAGTCGTCCAACTGGTAATGGAACCAGAAGGTAAGGAAAAATACCAGGATCCTGCTGATCCTTGCAAAGTATAAGGGAAAAGTCTAACGACAACATCTTGCTCCGTTACTCCCTTCAAATTAACTGCCAACATGAAGTTACTAATATGTTCCTCAGCTTGTGTTCCATCATCTGGATTAAACTTGGGTAGCCATTTCTCAGGTGCATCAGGTAATGGATGCAACGGAGCAGGCATATTGACTGCACTAGGCCTGGTCCATGGATCTGCCATTGTAACCGCAGTAGTGGATGATATTACTGTTGAACTTACAGAAGTCTGGGATGGAGTTGATATTAAGGATTGTGCAGGTTGGGATGTTGAAGTTGCAAATCCCTGATGAAAAACAATGTGTGATGAGGGAGTGGATGGTTGACTTCGCATTGGGGAAGGTGAGATGGAGGATGTGGATGAAAGTTCTTCACTGTCAGATCCTTCAGTGTTTTTCTTCGCCTTTTTCCTTTTGGGTAAAGGGAACTCAGTAGGTTCAATACCGAGCTTTCCACTTTGAAGTCTGGTGAGAGGGTGAGGTAAATTGAAGTGCGAAGTCACACTGCTTTGAGATACCTCAGATTTCTATGGTGATATCAAGAAACTCTGAATTTTGTGGATAAGAGACTGGACTTCAGGAGATTCAAGACTTAGTTGTTCTGGAGTATGATGGGTTTGAGCAGTGGTAGTTGATTCCTCTTCTTCCTGTTTGGATACTGGAGAACCAGCATGCAATTGGGAAGTACGAGGTGATGCAGAGGGAGAATTACTCTTAGAATGGTTTGTAGATTTGGGTTTGCTTGCCATTCACAGTTGAGGCCCTCCTTCTAGCGCCAAAAATGTTGATGCCCCGAAAAATCGTTGTATCAACATTGGGGGATAACCACCCGGTCCGGACCTTAATACAGCTCCTTTTCCGTTTGGAATGGTGGCTCCGACTGGGGATAATGGGACCAGTTTCCCAGTAATGAATAAAAAGGGGTGGATGAATGATTGATTATCTAATCTAATGATAGGCGAATAACTTAATCTATCAGCAAAAATAGAAGAACTACTACTAATCCCAGGAACTATTGTACTTTGAAATGTAGCGCTTGATGATCTATGTCTATTGACAGGCATATAGATGACTCTATCTAATAAACATAGATATTCATTCATTCAAGGATTACTTTGTTTAAATAGTTAAACAAAGTGATTAACATAATATTGCTACACTTATCATTTATATCATCGATACATATATGATAAAAAAAAAGCATACTGCAAACATCCAATAGTGGAAGGAATAAAGAATGTTGTTAAAACACATACATATATCCGATAATAACAAAAGCGATCAAATGACAATTTATATAAAAAGAATGAATTTAGACATAGATAATAGTACCATATGAGCTGCTAGTCATTCCCAATATCAATCGCTATTTGAGATTCTTTTTCCAATGCAGAAATACTTTCAAACAAAGACAGTAGTGCACATTCACATAAAAGCTTCTTTGTCAAAATCAGAATAATTGGTCCAGTTTTATAAAAGAATATACCTGAAGTACAGTAGTGCAACTTCAGGCTTTAAGTCATGTACAAAACTTACGACCCTTTCCAAATACAATGAAAGGGTCTATAAATACTTAATTAAGCTAACTATCTATGAAACTGAAATCCTACTTAATTGGTATCAATTTGATCTTGAATATCTCCTTCACAGCAATCTGGCAGTCGGCGGGATGAATCATCATTTAGGCTGTTTTCCTTTAAACTTGAGCTGACATATCACAAGCATTGGCTCCACTTGGGGCGGTCTGTTGAGGCGAGAGTTGAGTTGGGCGGCATAGGTGGCATCCTGAATATCGGGAATGATATACCTGATTGCATCTGTAAGGCATTTGAGGGCGGCTCTCTGGCTGTGTGGTTTGACTAAGAAGAACCAATAGACGTCCCATGTCAAACTGTTAATTCCTGCGATTAATCTCCCATTTTTCTCTAGTTCCGGATAACATGACTGCTCCAATGTTTTCTCCACTGTCAATTTACCTGGAGTACATTGGGAAATCATGTTAGACAAGTAGAGAGTATTATTAACCAATTCAACCAAATTACTTGTGGTTGATTTGAATCTTGAAATTGCTCTCTCTGCTTTCATTAACTGGGACTGCCATTCTGTAAATAATATCTCCTTATGTGATTCTAAAATCTTTGGTAAATTAGCCGCCTGTCCCTGATCGGTATCTTGCCACTCAATAAAATTAGTTAATGTTTCATCAGCTTGATCCAAGTCTGTTCTAGCTTTGTTTGATTTTTTACTTATTGATGTCGTCAAATCGCATAATGGTTCCGCCTGGGCGATTTGTTGACATAAAATCTTTATCTGTGTTATCAATGCCTTGTTTATCTGTAATGCCTCTACTTTGAATTCGGCTATCTGTGGAATATTCTTTGTTTTCTCTAGCTGGGCTGATAGTTGAGCAATCTCATCTTTTGACTTCAAAATTTGTTCATTCGGTGCTTTCAATTGTGCCAATGCCTCGGACAACTCTTTTTGCTTTTGGACTGCACTATGATCAATCCTCTGTTTCTCTTCCTGCAATTGTTGAGTTAATTGATTATTTATTTGCTGTTGTGTTAACAATTGTCGTTCTGCCTGCTCCGCCTTCTGCTGTGCTTCTGATAGTTGCGCTTGCAATGAAAAGATCTCCTGGTCTTTTGTTTTTAATAAAAGACTCACCTCTGATGCCTTATCTATTGTTGCTGCCGAATAGGCTCCAACATATTGTGATAGTTTTGTTAGGTCGTTAGAGGGGTCAAATTCCTCCTTCCAAACCATGTTGCCCGTCACCGTTTGTTCTGGGAATAGGGAAGGTTGATCAGTCCTTCTCCTCTTCCTCTGTCGTTTTACCACAGCTTTGTGTCTTGGGCTATAGAAGACATCTAAGGGAGGAATTTCTTCTATTTGCAAAATAATATGATCGGAGGGATCCTTTGGGATTATCTCTACTTCTTTCGAATTGGATAGGCCGCTGGTTCCACTTGGAACCTGTTTTGAAGTGGTCTCCTGTGTATCTGCTGCTTTTTATGTCTCGACATCTTTAGAGCATTCAAGATTACTGATAATTGAATCGAATTGCTGCCATTCCTGGAGCAATTTCAGGTCAATTTGAGTATCTACATTCACCTCTATGCTGCTATGTTCCTGCTCTTTCATCTGGGTTTCCTCTTGTCTTTTCATATGCACTTCCTCCTGTTCTTTTGATGTAACAGGAGGTTCCATAGTATGTCGCTGTTCAGGATCGCTTGATTCTGTTGTTGGGGTTGTCGCTAACAGATATAGAGGCAGAGTTTGCAACCTCTGTTCTCTAAGTTTGTTGAATTCAACTAACCCTTCATCATTGTATTCCATTATGGCCAGCGATCTAACTTGGGACATCGAATCAGCTGAGGAGAACAGGTCATCAAACTTATCTTCTTTATGGTCAAACTTTGTCAATTTGGCCTGTTCAAGTGAATTATCGGCAACTTTGTTGGGATCAAATCGCCTATTAGGGAGAGTTGCTAGAGTTAATGACTTCATATTTGTAGATTCTTTCTCTGCATGTTTGAAATCATGCAAAGTGTAGACACCACATCTCAGAGGAAAAGAGGGCCAGACTTGCTTCTTACTTTTCTTTAGAGTTTGTGTAACTCCTTCGGAGATAATCTGATATGCTATCTCCCTGGCTAGCAGTTTATCAGGTATGTACAAAGGAAGGACATGAGGTTCAGCTTGGCTGCCGAAAATTCTTATATAAGTAAATTTTTCCTCTCTGAACCATCTTCCTATTGATGTCAAATCAATCCCTGCTTGGTAGGAAATCTTGGGAGCTGGTTTATCAAAAATAGAGTAATGAATGGGTAACATAAAGCCGTTGCAGACTTGGTATAAATGGTGCTTATAGGAAGTTTTCCACAATTTCTGATGGTATATGTGAATGGGCATGGGGTCTTGTGATGTCCACCTCCAGCCGAGTACGGGAAATTCAGAATTAAAACACAGGGTGTCTAGTATATAAGCACTGTAGTAGAATGGGGGAATAAGCCTTTCAGTGACGTGGGTTTTGGTTCTAAAATCAAGAACTGCTGTTGCTAGCTTATCTGACAGTATAGTTGCCCAATCCATTATTTCACTATTACACGCCGCTTCCATCAAGGGAACCATTTCTATAGTGAAATTAGCGGAATCGTGCAACCCCCACAATCTACACATCATTATCCCAGCATAACAATAAGGAGAACATAGGGAATCAACAGAGTACTTACCGGAAGATTCATGCTTGTGTTTTGCCAGATTTTGCCTCCAATCCCGAATGGGTTCGGATTCAGTTTCGTTCTCATTTCGGAATTTCTCCAGAAATGCCTTGTTGTACTTCTTCTCTGGCACAGGCAAATGATACATTTGCCTCAAATAATTAGCCTGAAATGAACCGAAGATTCTCCCATCTCTGGTGCAGAAGGTTCTGTCTGTGATTGGGATTTCCTCAATTGCCCACCTCACTACATCCGTATATGGGAGAATTTGTTCCCGAGCTGCTATCCGATGAAGGAAAGAGTTGGCTAAGTCCTTTAAAGTAGCATCAGATTTTCGATTGGTATCTGCTGTGGCTTGTACTGCTATCACCTCTGGTTCTTCGGCCTCAATCAAATTATAGGTACTTTGCCAAGTAGTTCTGTCGATTCTTGAACATGTAGTATCAGATATCAATCCTTTTTTTTTAGTTCCTGGATCAGCGACGAGTTGTCCTGTGGCTGGCGAAGCGGAAGTGATTGCAGTTTTCTTAGACTTCTTCCCCATTCTGCTTGGATCTATTACTTCAGAAGAGTTCTGCACAGGAGTGAAAATGAACGTAATACAAAGAATTGGCAGCAAAAACCAAATACGAGCGAGATATATTGATCAATGCACGATGAAGGATTAACTTAAAGTGGCCGCAGATACAATCTGTGAAAATATTTTTAAGCTTATTATGTCATTAAATGGCCGTTAAAACCTGCCAATCCTTTAAATGCCCATCATATCGTTTATTGGCCGAATGATTTTTTTAAGCGTGCCTTGGATATTTTGGCGGTTGAGCGCAGGTGAATCACTGTTTGGAAGATAAGGCCTTTAATAAGAATTAATCGTAATATCCCTGCTTTAACAATTCTTTGAAGTTCGTGCTTTTGGCTTTATCGCAATTGGGCATCGAGGGAAAACTTAAATCGTTATATTGGTTCCTTTTGGAATCCCCGATTGCTGATAGCGATATTGTATCGCATCGGGAGTATTAACTGAGCACTTTGAAAAGCATGCATGGTACATCCCCGATCGCTGATAGCGATATCGCATCGCATCAGAGCGAAAGGAACTTTTGTTATGGTAACTTATTATTGCCGATATCCGATAGCCTATTGCATGTTGTCGCGTCGGAGAAAACCAATTGGTCTTTAAATTATGCCTCCTTTTTCATTGCGACATGCGATCTTGCGATCGCTTTATCGTAATGAGAAAAGATTAATCATTTATATTATAAGACCAAATAATTGGTTTATAAAAAAGGTTTTATAATGTTTTCATTTTGTTTTCGGACCTTTTTGAGTAATACAAAATTGATACCAAAAATAAAAGGGGACCCATTTCATATTATAGTTTTGTGAATAAAATGATATAAAATGGGGGGTTGTTGTAGAGCACAACAAGGCATAATAATCACAATAATGGACTTATATGGGGCATAATAATAACAACATGGGGGTTATATGGGCACAATAATACAATAAGGGGGTTGCACTAATAACAATAAGGGGTTACACTAGTAGTATAGGGACCTAACATGCCCCTTTCCTTCAAAAAGTGTTTTCCTCAATGCTCGAGTAGTTCTGGATGCTTCTGTATAAAATTTTCATCCTCCCATGTGGAATCTTCAGCGGGTAAGTTCTTCCGTTTGATGAGATACTCTAAAATTGATCGATTCCGTAGCTGACAATTTTTTTTTTTTATGACTACTTTCGGTTCCCATATGGATTTTCCTTCCTCGTCAAGTTTTGGAAGTATTGTTTGAACTGGGATCTTCTCACCTATAACCTTCTTTAAGCATGAAACATGGAAAATTGGGGGAACTCGGGAAGATGCAAGAAGCTCCAATTTGTATTCCATAGTACCAATATTTTGCATCACCTTGTAAGGACCATAGTAATTTGGTGATAATTTATTATCCTTCTTAGCTTGCTTGAGGGACATTTGTTTGTATGGTGGTCACTGTAAAAATACCCAATCGGCTACATCAAAACTTCTTTCACTGTGATGCTGATATGCATGTTGTTTCATTCAACTCTACACCAAAGTGGGGGTTATCCTTTAAACGTTGGAGAACTTGCTGTTAATGCTCGATGTGATCTTTCACTTCTTGGACCTTTTTCTTCTTGATATGTCCTTCTATCTTGAGAGTTTGAGGAGTGGTAATTCCTGCTAATGCATTACAAGATATGATCGGATTCATTTCTTGATGGTCGATGTGATCTTTTACTTCTTGAACCTTTTTCTTCTTGATATGTCATTCTATCTTGAGAGTTTGAGGAGTGGTAATTCTTGCCAATTCTTTACAAGATATGGTCGGATTCATTTATTCTTTCTCTGGGGTTGGTTCCTGGTGTATATCCTCTTCGTTTGACGTTTCTTAATCCTTTTCTTCCTCCTCTTCACAATCTATGTAAAATAATTTCTTCTCAACACACTTATGACATTTAGTGTATTTTCTATCACAATTGTAACAAAGCCCTTTTTCTCTTTTTTATTCCAATTGTTGTGGTGTCAACCTTGTAGGTGGTGAAAGGTTAGGAGAAACAACATTTCCATCTTTATAGTTGTGAGTGGTTTCATTGTTGCCATAATTTTGGTTTCCTTTTTTGTTGCCTACCTAAATGCCTTCTCCAATGAATTAGGTTCCCAAAGGTGAACCTTATGTTGGATGTTATTCTTTAAAGTCCCTATGAACACATCAATCCTATGCTCCTCTGAAATATCTTTTACCCTTATATTCAATTTTTGGAAGTCCTCAATGTGCTCCATCATTGAACCCTTTTGTTTGAGGTTTATCAATTGGTTAGAAAAGGTGTTTCTTTTTGTATTCTCATAATGTGCTATAATTTCTTCCATAAAAATTGCCCAAGTGACAAATTGTTTATGAGAGCAAATCCATCAATACCATACAAACTGATTTGGCTCTAAATATAAAGTTGCAATGCGTACCTTTTGTGTGTTTTTCACATTATGGAGATTGAAATATTGCTCCATCTGTAGTATCCATGTTATGAGATCCTTTCCATCAAACTTACTCATATTGATCCGAATTGGATCCTTAAAATCTCTTAAAGTTTCCTGAACTCTATAAAAACTCATGCCAAAGTTTCAAAGTCTTATGGATGTCGAGCTTATCAAAAATAACCTCTAAACAATGGCAATTTGTGGTCAGCATGGATCAACAAGGACCCTCGGTCAAAGCGCGCAGACCGTTGGCCCATGGTAACCGCGCGCTGGCACAAATTGACAAACGGGAGGTAAAAACCTGAAACAGAGGTAGTTTCTGATACGCGATTAGCGCTAAAGCACTAATCACGTATCGCAGGATGTCCCCCTTAGTGAAGGAAAGCCCCCAAGTGCTCGATCACGAGGGAAGCATAAAACCCTACGGAAATCACCGATTCTATCAGAAGGCGGGTCCCGTGCCAAAACGGGTAGGGTATCAGAAGGGCTTCAAGCAGTAAGCGGGTTCAACTAAGTCTCACCCGATGCCATGCACTGGTGACACTTGTCTGGCGGATGAGAGAGAAAACTGCCCACATCGGACAAGTAAAGGTCATGCTACTTACTCGCTCGATATGGACAGAGACCGTAGGATTTGGAGGCTCCAGATCAATAGCGGAGAAATGATCCGATGGATGACTAGATTCGATGGGGAAATAGGTTGAGTCATATGAGATTTGAGGTCCAGTATGATCGATGAGTTGGCAGAGGAATCAGTTTCACGGGCAATCTTGGAGCAACAGAAATAACGTCTGTTCAAAGAGAACTGACACTCAGTTCATGAGGAAACATGTGGCCACCTCTCTGTGAAGCGTTGCACAATGATGATGATGCAGAGCAGGGGAATTCAAGTAGACAGAGGTAGGAGATCTAGGGAGCCGGGGAACGGAAACAAATAGTCAGGGAGCGGATTGGCTTTAAGCCATGAACAGATAGAGAGTAAGAAAAAAAGGAGGCAAAAAGAGAGAGAGAAGCAAATTGCAGAGAACAAAGAAGCCGAGTTGACCTGCAGAGCAAAGGCAGCATCGAGTAGACAGAGACAAAGAGAGTCCGAGAGTCTGTGAACTCTAGAGAAGGCTTGAGAGGTTCAAGCAACTCTTATGTGTATACCTATCAGGTATTGAGTACCAAATTGGACTCATACCACTGAGACCAGTTGAGGTCGAGATTCAGTAAGGGGAGTCTGTGTACTCTAGAGACTTGGGGGATCCAAGTACAATCCTACTGATCATCATCTATTAAGTGAGACTCAAATTGAGCTCATCATTGTAAAAACTCTGCTTTTAAGACACAATAGAAAGGCCACCACTGAAGGCTAGACCAGGAGACGTAGCCCAAGAGGATTGGGTGAACTCCTTATTAAGCTTGTTGTGTTTTATGTGTTTGCTTACTGTGTTCTCTTACTGTTTCAGTGTCTATGTATTTCGCAATCTTATCGATCCGTTGCATAAAATAACATAGGCACACCCCAACACATGAGTCTGTAATACCTTCATTAATTCTCTGAGGTCATTTACGGGTGATTTCAGATCAAGTGGTATCAGAGCGGCTAGGTTGTTAAGGTTAGACAAGCTTGTGCTGGATTTTGTTGTTGAATGCTAACTAGATCAAAGCTTAAATTAGGAGAAGGAGAGTTGGTTGAAACTAACCCAGAAATTGGAAGAGTCTATTCCAAGAAGAAAATGTCAAAAGAAAATCCCTTGGAATTAGATTCCTAGTTCATGGATAGTTTTATGACCCTGAAGTCAATGGTGGAGGAAATGTATAGGGACATTAGGAAACATAAAGATGAAGATTCATCAAGCTCCAAACAAGACAAAGGAGTAGAAGAATCTCTCCTCCATGACAACTCTAAAGTCAAAGGGAAGTAAGAAACATTTCTCACACCTCCTAATAGCCCTGAAAGTAAAAATAAGACATCTTTGATTAAATTAGATGTTAGATTTTATTTACCAATATATGATGGACATTTGAATGTAGAGAATTTGGATAATTGGATCAGATAGATTGATGTTTATTGCAAAGTGCAAAGCATTGACTTAGACAAAAGTAAGATTCAGCTAGCCAGCGTACGCCTTGGAGGCACTGCCTTGGTATGGTGGGAAGGCAGGACGCAAGCTGACATGAAGAAACATGGTAAGATTCTTTCTGTCTGGAGTGAATTTGTTTCTGTGATAAAAAAGCAGTTCTATCCACTAGCTTACATGCAGCAAGCCATGATGGGCTGGAAAACTCTTCACCAATTGAAAGGGAAAAGTGTACAAGATTACACCCAAGAATTTAGGAAAAGAGCTTTGATTCTAGGAATTTCATTAGACTCACCTGAGACTCTGTTGAAGTACATAGGTGGTCTACACAGCTACATGTGGCACACTATCCTCATGTTTAATCCCACTAGTATAGATGAGGTATCTGTTCATGCTACGCATCTAGAAGCTAGAGGAAAGAATGGTAACCCAGAAGTTGGGGAATCATCCAAACCCACAGCAAGCAAAAATAAGGAGAAAAGAAAACAAAAATGGAAATAGAGGAAGACAAACACTATACAAAAAGGAAAGTCTTCATGCACTCATTGTAAGAAGGATGGGCATGATGATGAGCATTGCTGGATTCTGCATTCGGAGCTGAGACCTAAGAAGTTCGAGGGCAAGAAGAAGTAGACTGCTGCAGCTATTCAAAAGGATTTGGGGTCAGACTTAGGAGATGAAGCAGCAATCGCAGCCACAGGTATAAAAGGTAAAAATTCTAAAGCATCTACTAGTAATTCTGCCAATCTACTGATAATGAAGAAAATGAGAGAAAAAGACATGCGATTTTCCATATTCGAGTTACTTCCAGGCATCAAAAGATTGATACTTTGTTTGATAGTGGCTCACAAGTAAATTTAATTTCTAAAGCAATTGTAAAGAAGTTGGGATTACTGACTACATCTCACAAGAATCCATGCCCATTAGGTTGGTTACATGATAAAGCACAACTACAAGTGACTAGATAGTGTAAACTTAAGTTTTCTTTTGGGTCAGCATTTGTAGATGAGGTTGAGTTAGATATAGTTCCTTTGGATATATGTGGAATTATTTTAGGAAGACCTTACTTGTATGATAGAAAAGCTATTTTCTATGGAGTTGAGAACAAGTATCTACTTGTTAAAGGTGGAATCGAATATATTGTAAGGGATCATAAGCTCAAGAATAATTATACTCTCATAAACTTAGGGCAGATGAAACGAATTGTAAATTCATGCAAACAATTTTTACTGGTGGTTGTAAAGGAAAAGAAACCTGATAAAACCAATGTATTTGAGGGCTGTGATGTTGAACAACAAGCTGATTTATAAAAAGTTGTTTTAGAATATGATATCTTGTTTCAAGAACCTAAAGGTCTGCCACCCAAAAAGGAAATAGTGCATGATATTAATTTGTAGCAAGATGCTCCATTGCCTAACATTGGAATGTATAAGTTGTCCGATTTAGAGAATGCAGAAATCAAGAAGCAGGTGCAGGAGTTGCTTGAGAAGGGGTTTATCAGACCTAGCACATCACCATGTGGGTCTCCAATTGTCTTGGTGAGAAAGAAAGATGGCTCGTGGAGAATGTGCATTGATTATCGAGCACTGAATAAGATAATGATAAAAAATCGTTATCCCCTTCCTCGTATAGATGATCTATTAGATCAATTGAAAGAAGTTGTTTATTTTTCCAAGTTAGACTTGCATAGTAGATATCATCAGGTCAGAGTTGCAGAGCAAGATGCATGGAAGACTTCTTTCAAAACAGAGTAGGAATTGTATGAGTGGCTGGTTATGCCTTTTGGCTTAACTAATGCTCCTGCTACTTTCATGAGAGTAATGAATGATGTACTCAAACCGTTTCTTGATGATTTTTTTATTGTATATTTGGATGACATTCTTATATTCGGAAAAATGTGGGAAGAACATTTAAAGCATGTTAAGCAGACCCTAGATGTTTTGAAAAGAGAAAATATTTATGTTAAACTCTCAAAATGTGAATTTGGCAAAACATCTTTGAATTATTTGGGACATACAGTAGGGGGTGGTGAATTGAAGATAGATCCCTCTAAGGTTGCAGTCATTATAAACTGGCCTAAACCCAAATCGGCTACAGAAGTTAGAAGCTTCTTAGGAGCAGCAAAATATTGGAGAAACTTCATTTCTAACGTTTCCTTAATTGCAGCTCCCTTACATGCTTTAACAGGATTAAACAAGGTGTTTTAGTAGGGAGGAAAACAACAGAAAGCCTTCGACACCTTGAAAGAAAATATTTAGTACAACACCAGTACTAGCACTGCTCGATCTTCAAAGACCATTTGAGATTCAAACAGATGCTAGTGACTATGCCATGGGAGCAGTGTTGATACAACATGGTAAACCCATATGTTATCATTCTGAGACATTTAATTCTACAGTAGTTAACTATCCTACATATGATAAAATATTGTATGCATTAGTATAGAGTGTGAAAAATTGGAAACATTACTTAATGGGCAAAGAGACAGTTATACAAACTGATCATCAACCACTTCAATATCTACACTCCCAAACTAAGTTGCAGTGATCAAGACACTATAGATGGATGGGTTTTCTACAACAGTTTCATTTAGTCATCAGATATAAAAAAGGCATACACAATAAAGTTGCAGATATGTTATCTAGACCAATTATAAATGCATCTACTATACTTAAGCATAATTCAGTATTGCATGAGAGCTAGATTGAACAATATGGTCAAGATATAGATTTTAAAGATGTATATGCAACTTTAAGTCAAGGTAAACGAGGAGAAGAATTGGATTATCATATTAAGGACCAACTCTTGTATCATTGTGGGAAGCTATGTATTCCACAAACTGAACGAGTAAAGATAACTCGAGAAGTAAACACTTCTCTAATATCAGGTCACTTTGGTGTAAGTAAAACAGTTGCACAACTGCAAAGATTTTGTTATTGGCCAAAAATGAAAGAGACAGTTTCTAGATATGTAAGAGGATGTACCATGTATGCTAAAAGCAAGCCCAACAATAGAAAAATAGGCTTGTACACTCCACTACTAGTTCCTTCGCATCCTTGGGAAAGTGTTTCCATGGAATTTGTTGGAGGACTGCCTAAATCTAGGAAAGGTCATGACTATTTATATGTTGTTGTGGATAGGTTCAACAAAATGTGTATTTTGATACCTTGTAACAAATAGATTACAGCTAAACAAACTGCAAACTTGTTCTTCCAGCATGTATGTGTTAATTTCAGATTACCCACTTCCATTATATCTGATCGAGACACATGATTTGTTGGGAAGTTTTGGTCGAGTTTGTGGGAATTGATGGACACCAAACTGAAGAAGAGCACAACCTTTCATCCACAGACAGATGGTCGAATAGAAGTGGTCAACAGGAAAATGATCCAGTTTCTCAGAGGCTATTGTAGCAAGCATCCCAAACTTTGGGATGAACATTTGTGTTATGTGCAGCATGCTTACAACCGAGCAAAAAACTCTTCTACATAGAGTTTTCCTTTTGAGACCTGTTTTGGTTTCACACCAAGGTCTCCCTTGGATTTTGTTTTTGGTAAAGACATAAAAATTGATGGACACAGTGATGTGGACAAGGCAACCAAGTTCATTGAACAAATCCAAGAGATTCACCAGGCAGTACAGGAACAGCTGGAAAAGAGCCAAGCCAAATACAAGGCAAGGCATGACAAGCATCAAATGGAGCATAGTTTCCAAGTTGGTGATCAAGTCTGGCTATATATCAGCAAAGAAAAAATGCAAGGTGAAGGTAAAAAGGTAAATCCAATAAGGTATGGACCTTTCAAGATACTTGAGAAAATTGGTGAGAATGCTTTTTGCCTTGATTTACCAGCTTGCATGCACATCTATTCAGTCATTAATGCAGACAGCTTGAGACTATTTGAACCTTCATTAATTGAAGATCTCGAAGAGCAGATTCAATTGCCTTCTATTGATGATCTATTACCTGAATATCTCAATGAATTGCAGGAAGACACAGTTCTGGATAGGAAGGTGAGGACGATGTGAAGGGGAGATGTTGAGTACCTCAGGATTGGACTCACGGGTTCAAAGTCAAGCAGTGCAAAGTGGATAGGGATTAGACAAGTGAGACAATTATACCCTCACTTAGTCGATGCTTGAAAACCAAATTTTGGTGGTCCAAAAGCTTTTACAGTGGGAAGGCCATTATCCGAATTGGATCCTTAAACTCTCTTAAAGTTTCCCGAACTCTGTAAAAACTCATGCCAAAGTTTCAAAGTCTTATGGATGTCGAGCTTATCAGAAATAACCTCTAAACAATGGCAATTTGTGGTCAGCACAGAGCAACGAGGACCCTCGATCAAAGCACACAGATTGTTGGCCCATGGTAACCGCACGCTGGCACAAATTGACAAACGGGAGGTCAAAACCAGAAACAGAGGTAGTTTCTGATATGTGATTAGCGCTAAAGTGCTAATTGCGTATCGAAGGGCATCCCCCTTAGTCAAGGAAATCCCCCAAGCACTTGGTCATGAGGGAAGCATAAAGCCGTACGGAAATCACTGATTCCGTCAGAAAGCGGGTCCCGCACTAAAACCCGCAGGATATCGGAAGGGCTTCAAGCGGTAAGCAGGTTTGATCGAGTCCCGCCTGATGCCATACACTGGGTGATATGCATCTGGCGGATGAGAGAGAAAACCGCTCACATCGGACAGGTAAACTTCATGCTACTTACCTGCCCAATATGGACGGAGACCGTAGGATCTGGAGGCTCTAGATCAACGACGAAGAAATGATTCGATGGATGACTGGATTCGATGGGGAAATAGGTTGAGTCATATGAGATTTGAGGTCCAGTATGATCAATGAGTTAGCAGAGGAATCAGTTTCGTGGGCAATCTTGGAGCAACAAAAATAATAACCGTTCAAAGAGAACTGACACTCAGTTCGTGAGGAAACAGGTGGCCACCTCTCTATGAAGCATTACACAATGATGATGACACAAAGCAGGGGAATTCAAGCGGACAGAGGTAGGAGATCCAGGGAGCTGGGGAGCGGAAATGAATAATCAAGGAGAGGATTGGATTTAAGCCACGAATAGACAGAGAGTAAGAAAAAAAGGAGGCATAAAGAGAGAGAGAAGCAAATTGCAGAGAACAGAGAAGCCGAGCTAACCTGCAGAGCAAAGGCAGCATCGAGCAGACAGAGACAGAGAGAGTTCGAGAGTCTGTGAACTCCAGAGAAGGCTTGAGAGGTTCAGGCAGCTCTTCTGTGTATATTTGTCAGGTATTGAGTACCAAATTGGACTCATACCACTGAGTTTAGTTGAGGTCGAGATTCAGTAAGGGGAGTCTGTGTACTCTAGAGACTTGGGGGATCCAAGTACAATCCTACTGATCATCATCTGTTAAGTGAGACTCAAATTGAGCTCATCATTATAAAAAATCTGCCTTTAAGACACAATAGAAAGGCCACCACTGAAGGCCAGACCAGGAGACGTAGCCCAGGAGGATTGGGTGAACTCCTTATTAAGCTTGTTGTGTTTTATGTGTTTTCTTACTGTGTTCTCTTACTATTTCAGTGTTTGTGTATTTCGCAATCTTATCGATCCGTTGCATAAAATAACATAGGAACACCCCAGCACATGTGTTTGTAATACCTTCATTAATTCTCTGAGGTCATTTAGGCGTGATTTCATATCACATATCGATCTTTGGAACATGGTGGGTCCTCAATCCAATGTTAGAGTCTATGAAATCATTAGTAACATTCTTTTTGTTCTCATCATGAGTTTCCTTTACTACCCTTTCACCATTAGTAAGCATTTCTTGTAGCAACTTTGTCAATCTTGTCTTCAATTCTTCCATGTTGCCTTTAAGTTTTTCTTCTATGCCATCCATCTTAGCTTCCACACCCTTTAAATTCCTTCAAACTAATTTTTCAACCAAACTTATGAAAAACTTAAAAAAACTACACACCTTTTTTCACTTTGTAGGAGCTCGATATTGCATCTGTTGCACCTTTATAATTTAGGATCTCCAAGATCTAAAATTATGTCCTATAGCTTCTGAGTCCTCTTTCCAACCCTGTAAGTATGATCAAGATTGGATTCTCCAAGGAAGAGTTATGCTACATCTCCCATGATGACCTAATTATAGACTGGTTCAATATAGCGCACTTGTACGAAGTGCCACATGCCATGGTTTCAACGTTAGGACCTAAACCCATTACACATAAAACTACAGGTCATCCTCTTTCTGTAACTTTTTACGAAATTTCAATCTGATGCTCAGATATAAATTTATGACGATTTTCTCGAGGTCACTTATTTGGGATGTAATTCGGGAGCTTGAAAAAACCCTAAATGTCTTGCATGATATCCCAAAAATATAGCACAACAAGATCTGAAATTTGGGTCCAAGCTTCATCAAGATTTCAACTCAAATGGGTTATAATTTTAGAGTCTGAACCTTTGTAGAAAAAACTTATAGCAAAAATTCCACGATGGCCTGTTTGCGATGGAATTTTGGAGCTTGCAAAAATCCTAACATCCTTAGATCATATCTCCCAAAATATAGCGAGACAAGATCTGAAATTTGGAGCCGAGGTTCAGAACGATTTAAGCTCAAATGAGGTTTTTTTAGCTTTTGAAACTCGTAGAGAAAAATTTATATCGAAAATTCCACGATGACCTGTTTGGAGCAGTGAAACCCTAGAATCCAAATCTCTGATACCAGATGTTATGAAACCAACTCACAAAAATATAGAAAAGATAGATCAACAACTTAAAAATTAGCCTTTTCAAGGGGGAAACATCCTTTACATTACAAAAATGAAAAATTCCTGGATGATACAAATGACAAGACCTCCTTTCTATATATAGGAGTCTAAGGGGTCCCAATACAATCAGAGCCTACATAACAATAATATTGTAGGGGCACAATAATAACAATAGTGGGCTTCTACGGGGAATAATAATAACAAAATGGGGACTATATGGGCACAATAATACAATAAGGGGGTTGCACTAATAACAATAAGGGGTTACACTATGTTGGGTTGTGTTATATTCTTTCCACGACTAGCCCACGTAGTTAACTAGGGGGTTAGAAGGGTGGTAGATCCCCCCTTCGTTGCATCGATTGCATAGCAAGGGGGGTCACAGGGTGTTTGAGAGGTGCAGGTAACCCCACTCTATGGGGTCCTACCTATATTAGGTTGGGCGGACCTACCTATGGTTTTGTGCAATATTTTTCGCACATGGTTTTGGACATGATGGTTTTCAATCCATGGTTTTGGACGCAATGGTTTTTGGTCCATGGTATTGGATGCTTCGTCATGTATAAATATGTATTGTAACATTGAAAGGCATATAATGAAAAATCAAGCTGGTAGTCTCGGTTTTGGGATCCAGGGAAAAATATCTATGTATATGTGTTTTATGTGTTATGCTCTCGCATTATTTATTTTCTGTTCTTAGAATTTGTATGCAGGTAATTTCTCTATGGGGTTAAAACCTACATTTGGTATTGGAGCTATTTTGGCTTCAAAGGGATGCCTTTGTTGCTGAGGGGTTTCAATCTGGCCTGTGGTAGGCCCTGTTCATTGGGAGATCTACGGGATCGATTCTGGTGATGAAAGAAGATGGTGAACAGTGGAAAGATAGAGATAGAGAAATTTAATGGTCATAGTTTTGAGTTGTGGAAGCTCAAGATGGAGGATCTATTGGTGGATAAAGATCAGTGGATCATGGTAGATCTGGGTACTAAACCAACGGGAGTGTCCGATGAAGAATGGAAGAAGTTGGATCGAAAGGCAAAGAGCACAATATGATTGTGTGTCTCAGATTCAATATTGCAGAATGTATCGGGGGAAGCGACGACAAAGGATTTGTGGGATAAGTCAGGGGCTTTGTACTAATCTAAGTCTCTGGTGAATAAACTGTTCCTATGGAAAGAACTGTATAACCTGAGGATGAAATATGGAGACTCAGCGACAGAGCATCTGAACATATTTAATACTGTGGTAAGTCAGTTATTATTTGTTGATATTAAAATTTTAGATGAAGATAAGTGCATCAGTTTATTGTGTTCTCTACTAGATTCATGGGATAGTCTGGTTATTGCAATAGGTAGCAATGCAACTTCCTTGCAGTTTGATGAAATAGTCTCATCCTTGCTGATGGAGGAGATGAGACGGAAAAATATGGAGAGCCAGAATGGTGATGCCTTGTCTGTACGAGGATGGTCCCAGAACATAAACAAAAATAAGTCATCGAGTGGGAGATCTAAATCTAGAGGTAGATCTAAATCTCCAGGAAAACCTATAAAGGTGGTGTGTTGGAAATGCGGAAAGGAAGGACACTACAAAAGGTACTGTAAATCTAAAGCTCTTGATAAAGGAAAGGGATCTGATGATGCTCCTTCTGCAGAGGTGAAAACCACCTCAGATGAAGGTGGGGATGTGTACTTAGCTTCTTTAAGTACACAAGTAGATCATGAGGCATGGTTGATTGACTCAGGTGCATCCTTTCACTTCACTCCCCATAGAGAGTGGTTCTACAAGTATAAGAAATATGATGGTGGTGATGTCTTCTTGGGGGATGACAGGAAGGCTAGAATCATTGGTCGTGGAAAAGTAAAGTTGAAATTGCAAGGTGGAAGGGTTAGAAAAATTTTGGGTGTTCTGCATATTCCTGAATTAGCTAGAAATCTGATTTCTATAAGCAGGCTGGACGATGTAGGGGTAAAAACAGTGTTTGAGAAGGATACCTACAAGATGGTTCAGGGAGCAATGCAGGGAAAATTTTAAGAACCCCCCATAAATTTATAAATATAATAAATGAGCAAATTTCCATGGTATATAGGAAAAATGGAAGGCGATTTTATCAATAATATAATATTTATATATAATTTTTTTGGCGAATCTCTCACCAGGCATGGCGAATATTTTACTCAATTATAAAATCTTGTAAGATCTTGGCGAGTCTTTCACTAAATAATAAAACTTTGTAAAGTCCTAGTGAATCTTAGCATAGGCTACATGCTGGTTTAATTCCCCCATTTAAATAGGCTACATTCCAGGTGAATACCATGAGTCAATACCATGTGCCATTTTGGTGAATACCATGGGTCAATACCATGTGCCATTTTTATTTTTATTAATTCTAATATTAGGGTTAATAATGGTTTTTTGCATGGTATTAATAACACTCTAGTCCATGGTATTTGTCCCATAGTATTTTGGCCATAGGTTTCACCTAAATATAACCCATTTTTTGAGTGTTCGTAAATATAAGGTGACTTATGGAGTAAATATAAAAAAATGTTTTATTTGTTTACCATACCTCTGGTTTATTTATATTTTTATTAATTTACCATACCTCTTTTACAAATATGGTATTTGGCCCATAGGATTCACTTAAATAAAACCTCTTTCTTGAGCATTCATAAATAGAATGAGGGTTATGGACTAAATATAAAAAGAGGTTTTATTTATTTATGATACGTCTAGTTTATTTATATTTTTATTTATTTACCATACCTTTTGAGTAAGTATAAAGAGACGTTTTATTTATTTACCATACCTCCACTTTACTTATATTTTTATTTGTTTACACCCTTACATGTATATAAGGTAACTTATGGAGTAAATATAAAAAATGTTTTATTTATTTATTTACCATACCTCTCATTTATTTATATTTTTATTAATTTACCATACCTCTTTTATAATATGGTATTTGGCCCATAGGATTCACTTAAATAAAACCTATTCTTGAAAATGGGCGAATGGATTCACTTAAATAAAACCTATTCTTGAAAATGGGCAAATGGAAGGTTGTAAGTCGTAATTTCAAGGGCTAAATTTACCTTTTTTACACTCTCCCTTAAAATAAGGTGGGCTATTTGAGGTGATTTGTAAAAATGTACTATGATACAAAATATTCGCCCACTAAAAATTTAAAACCCTTTAATTTCGCCAAAAGGCGAACATTCGCCCCTAAAATTATCCTTGGAGCAATGGTATTGATGTGGGGAGTTCGGATTGGAACTCTGTACAAGTTGCAAGGTAGCACTGTTATTGATGGGTGCAATATCTCTGTGGTTCCTGAAATGGAGAAGAAAATCTAGTGGTCTCTGGAGAGAAGACCATGCTATGGCATCAAAGGCTTGGGCATATTGGAGAGAAGGGCCTTCAAATACTTCATGGTAAAGGTATGAGTAATAGCTCTCTGGATTTTGATTTATGTGAAAATTGTGTATATGGGAAGCAGAATCGGGTGAGTTTACCCTCTGGTGGTAAGAGGGCGAAACATATATTAGAATTTGTGCACAGTGATGTGTTTGCACCTGTGAAGGTTCCATCAATCGGTAAGTCTGTGTACTATGTATCCTTTATAGATGACTCCTCATGGAATACATGGATATATTTCCTTAAGTAGAAATATTAAGTCTTTGACAGGTTTAAAGAATTTAAGGCTCCGTGGAAAACTAGACAGAGAAGAAGATAAAGGTGTTGAGGATAGATAACGGTGGAGAGTTTTGCAACAAGGAATTTGAAGAATTCTATAAGAAGTGTTGTATATCACGGCATAAGACTACTCCATACACACCTGAAAAAAATGGAGTTACAAAAAGAATGAAGAAGACATTGATGGAAAGGGCAAGAAGCATGCTTAGTGGTGCCGGGTTAGGAAAATAATTCTGGGCAGAGGCGGTGGAGACAACATGTTACCTGGTCAACAAATCACCTTCATCAACGTTGGAGGATAAGACTCGACAAGAGGTATGGAGTGGTAAGAAACCCTCTCTTTCACATTTGAGGGTATTTGGATGTGATGGATATGTACATGTTCCAAAGGAGAAATGAACCAATTTGGATGGTAAATCTGAAAAGTATATCTTTATTGGGTATAAGGATGGTTTAAAGGGTTATAAGCTTTGGAACCTAGTAACAAGGAAGGTTGTGTACAGCCGAGATGTGGTGTTCAGAGAATAAAAGATGTTATTAAACATGAAGTCCAACCAATGGAACCTAAGAAGATAGAGCTTGAGCTTAAGGAGGAAGAATCGGACTCTACAATAGAGGAGTAATCAGAAGATGAAGAGCCACAAACTCTGGGTCTGAGAAGATCAGTCCAAGAAAGAAGGCAGCCAGAAAGGTATAGTCCATCTACTTTCTGTTCAAATTTTTCTTTATCTATTATTAACGATGATCCCAGAACTATGAAGGAAGAAGTAGATTCAGAGGATGGAAAACTATGGAAAGAGGCCATGGTTTTTGAAATGGCATATTTTCACAAAAATGAGGCTTGGGATTTGGTGGAGTTGTGGCTGGAAGGAAACCCATTGGCAGTAAATGGGTGTTCAAGAAGAAGACAAATGCATAAGGAAATCTGGAGAAATACAAAGCTCAGTTGGTAGCAAAAGGTTATTCCCAGGTGTCAGGAATTGATTTTGGTGATATTTTTCCTCTTATTGCCAAGGTAACTTCTATTAGATTACTTTTATCTGTTGCTACTGCTTTTGATTTTAAGGTAGAACAGATGGATGTGAAGACAACATTTCTTCACAGGGATCTAGAAGAGGAAATCTACATGAAGAAACCTAAAGGCTTTGCAGTGAAGGGTAAGAAAGAACTGGTATGCAAGTTAAAGAAGTCTCTGTATGGTTTAAAATAGTCACCAAGGATGTCGTATAAAAAATTTGATACATTTATATGGGGACTTGGCTTCACTAGAAGTAAAGCATATCACTGTGTGTATTTTAAATTAATTGGTGACCGTGTTATTTATCTGGTCTTGTATGTTGTTCATATGTTGCTGGTTGGAAATGACAAAGAAATTATCCAGGATTTGAAGACCCATTTGTCCTCCAAATTCGACATGAAAGATCTTGGTGCTGCAAAGTATATTTTGGGCGTGGAAATTAAAAGAGATCAGACAAAGAGGAAGCTCTGGTTAAACCAGAGGAAGTATGTCAAGACAATATTTCAGAGGTTTAATATACAGGATAGTAAACCGGTGAAGGTTCCTATTCCTGTAGGTGTAAAGTTATCTATTGAACAGTGTCCCAAGACACAAGAAGAGGAAGACGACATGTCCCGTGTTCCATATGAAAGTGCAGTCAGTAGCTTGATGTATGCAATGGTCTGTACTAGACCAGACATTGCACATGTAGTGGGAGTATTGAGTAGGTTTATGTCAAAACCAGGGAAGGAGCACTGGACAACAGTGAAGCGGGTTTTTAGGTATTTGCATGGCACTAGTGATTATGGTTTGTGCTACCAAGGAAGACCAGGATTGGACAGAGTGTTTGATATTCATGGCTTTGTTGATGTAGACTGGGGTGGAGATCTGGATCAGAGAAGATCTACCAGTGGGTATGTGTTTAACCTATTTGGAGGTGCAGTCAGTTGGATGAGTAAGAAATAATCTATAGTGGAACTATCAACTACAAAGACTAAGCTCTCTTGTGTCCCCCTATGGAAAGAAAACAACAAGTGGGAGAATATTGGGTTGTGTTATATTCCTTCCATGACTAGCCCACGTAGTTAACCAGGGGGCAGATCCCCCCCTTCATTGCGTAGATTACATAGTGTGGGGGGGGGGGGGGGTGGTCACAAGGGGTTTCAGGGGTGCAGGTAACGCGACTCTATGGGGTCTGGGACAACGCCCTAGAAAATTTTGTTTTTGTAACCCATATTAGGTTGTGCAGACCTACCTATGGTTTTGTGCATGATTTTTCACACATGGTTTTGGACGCAATGGTTTTCGCTCCATTGTATTGGATGCTTCGTCATGTATAGATATGTATTGTAACATTGAAAGGAATATAATGAAAAATCATGCTAGTAGTCCTAGTTTTGGGATCCAGAGGAAATCTTTGTGTATATGTGTTTTATGTGTTATGCTCTCGCACTGTTTATTTTCTATTCTTAGAATTCATATGCATGTAATTTATGTACGAGGTTAAAACCTACACACTAGTAGTATAGGGGCTTAACACCTTCTCGTTTTATTTCTGCAAATGATATCACAATTACACCCCAACACCAAAATCTTTACTGTTGCATAATGATGAGTCAAAATATGAAACCCTTACTGTTGGCAATAGAATGATAATGTACCACTACAAAGTGATATTATTATGAAAAGAATATTGCAAGATGTAATTGTAAATTCTTGTCTACTATATCAAATATTTAATGATGCAACTACTGTAAACAACTTGCTTAATCCAAAATTCCATCAGAAGTATATACTACATCTTTGTGCCTCAAGAATTAGGATACTTGTGTACTTTTATCATCAAACAAGAAGGACTATATGAGCACATCCATATATTCAACTCCCATTGATACCTTTAGATCAAAATTTGAATCATTTAAGCACAAATTTCATGAAGTAAGTCTATGATATACACCAAACCTGTTCCGAAAGAAGGTAATCCTTTACTAACTATTCACTTTAAGGGTTCAGACCTGCTCCTTTGGGTCTGACTTGTGCTACAATGGTCTTCCAAAAGTAGGCTTAATTCCTTTTTCTAGGACCACATAAAAATGTATAAGTATGTATATTTCTTTAATTCTAAACCTTGCAAGAACTTAAAAACAATGAGACAAACAAGCCACTAGGCCAATGACTTCAAAGAAATAGTCATGATTGAAGAAATATCTGCATTGTAATAATATTGTGTCACCAATAGGTATAGGGTCAAAGGAAGACAAAATTCAAGGTGTAATCATGTCACTGCAATCAACTTAAATTTGGCTCAGACCTTTGTTGCAGGTTGGCTCAAATCTCTGTCAAAATACATTGGATTTTTCTTGCCATTTGAAAGTGAGTCCTTCAAATCATAGGCACTTTTAGGAGTTTTTATCCTTAGAGACATGCTAAACAAGGCTGCAACACTTGAAGGTTAATTTATGGCTTGGATGCTCAATATTTTGCACAAGAGTAAGTCTTGACCAAAGTTGAACCATACCACCATTTAAGTACCTAGAAGATTGTTAGATAAGGAGATCGTAAGTCTAATTAGGTCATTTTTTTAACTTCACATACTTGTTCGCTAGTCCAGAGAGACACTCTCTTATACCCAAAATTCATATTCTAAGAAAGTTTCACAATACATAGTTGTTCCTCAGAGTTAAAGTTTCCAGAAGCCTACAATAAAACAAGTGAAACCCTTATCCCAAGAAGATAACCAAAACCCTTCCACAATTCTGCCTCTCATCTGATTTGATAATTTCTTCACAGGGCCAATAATATCATAGCAAGATTACTTAATGGATTTATGTTAATTACATGCTTAGGATGGCTAATAGAATTCCCTTATAGATTGTTTTAGTGGCTCATAAGAAGGAAATCAAAATATTATTTTGGAGGGAGACTTTGAATTTGAAATTCAAATTTTAGAGGGAAAAACCCCTTTGAGGGTATTTGATTTTTGAAATTTAGTTGTGTTTGGTGCCAAAAACCTCACATGTCCTTGCTTTAATTTTTTATATTTGTAATCAACCTTTTTCCACAAGAAACACTATTTTAATTCTTGGTTAGGAACCTTATGACATGAACATTTGTGTTGGCAAAGAAAAGATGCCACATCATCACCCTTTGGGGTTTAAGCTCATAAGATGGGGACTTCATCTTTAAACAAGCATAACTCCCAAATTGTGAAGGCTCTTGTGGCATGACACATACCACCAGAATTGGCTCAATGGGGAGAATCCAACAAAGATACTATAAAATTAAAAATCTGTGATTTTCAATGTCATTTTGGTCAAAAAATGTGGGGCATATTCTAGTGCTACTTGGGTTGACATCAATTATAACTAGAGTTAATTTATGACCCTTAGTTTTCATATTCTAAGTGGTCTTTTGGACTCAAATGACTGTTCATAGTCCAGACCATAACACTTAGTAGAATAGGCGTCCAACATTTCCCCCCTTAATTTGAAGGGGTATATATGAGTCTAAGAAGAGAGTTTTAATATAAAGATGCAAAATTTCATGGCAACAATTAGTTAAATATGCTCTTGTAAATGATTTTATGAGGTGAGAGAAATAGAGGTATCAACTAGTGGCAATATAAGGATGACCACCAAATTTGGAATGCTTAGTGTAGTTCCTAAAATAGTTCCAAATTTGTCTAGAAGCTAAATTATTTTTCTAGAGGAAGTGGTCCCTAATGTTCTAGAATGGGAGACCATGAAGGTCTCACCCTAGAATGCTTAATTCAGTTCCTAGAACAATTCCAAATATGGCTAGAAGTTGAAGTCTCCCACTAGAGGAATTTCTCCCTAATGTTGTGAAAAGAGGGGCCATTAAGGTCTCAACCTATGGTGGTTTAAGGAAGGCCACCAACCAAAGGCATGCTCATGGGGAATTTCTCTATCTTTGGCTACAACTCTGAATCTAGGTATCATTTATTCTAGCTATAGGCTTAGGCAACAAGCTTAGGTTGTTGCTCAAGCTTTCTTGATGTGTCTTTGAAGCTTGTAGATGTACATCAATTACCCCCATGTCAGATACAAGGTGAGAAGATGAAAGAATATCAATTACAATATGTGTCAATACTCATGAACATATTCTATGGTATGACCAAAATATCTTCCTGGTTGTTGAATCACATTGCCAAGAAGTGATTCATCCAAGTTGAATCTTGATTCTTATAGAAGGAATTTTTCTGAAGCATCTGTTTGAATGATGAGTATTCCTATGAGAATGATCACATGGCTGAAGATCAAAACAATGATATTTCACATGGACAACTCCATCACAATGTTGGAATTTGACAATCTGTGGTTGTTATGGAAGAGGAGTAGGATTTGGAACTGGTGAGTATGAACCATCTTGAATAAACCCAACACTTTGAAATTGAATGGGCTTAAAATAGTATGAAATATGAAAGGACACATCCTTGCAATATCCAAGACTGGTTTTGTGCTTGTTTTTGAAAATATCTTCCTAGGTCTAATGATGGACTTGGGAAGTGTAGCTTGAAGTTATACATATTTATGAAAAACTACTTCTGAAATGGGAAGTTTGCGTGAATCAACCTAAATCTTGCTAATCTTATTAGTTTTTGGCAACTTATGGGAGTCTATCTCAAACTCAAATAATGGATTGTTTTGAATAAAAAGCAGTTCAGAATGACAACTCTTTTTCTTTAATTCATCTTGATGTAGTTGTAAATCAAGCTACAAAAAATAAATTTTGTCATGTGCATTTTGCAAACGAATTCAAATCTCAAAGAGTGTCCTTGCTTATTTTGACTATGCTTTGAGTAGTAGACATAATTAGAGTTCTCAATAACTCTAGTAAATTGTCAATTTGAGCCATTTAAAAACTTCAATTTTTTTTTGTTAACACTGGCCTTCAACAATCATAAAATCACATATTTTGGTCTCAGCATATCATGAAGGGGAGAAACCAGGCATCAAGTATGTTATTGATTCTTTTGAGAAAAAAATATTCCAATTACAATGAATAATGATCTTACATATTTTCAAGGCTACACTAGTTAATCCACTTTTCTTGACCATGGAATTTAAGCACAGTCTTCAAAGTTATTGATATTTGGATATTCGCTTTAACTCCTTGGCCTAAGCAAAATTCCTTGGCCTTAACACTAGCAATATATCAATGTAAAACCATCCCACTAGAATACATGCATTTGGAAAAGAATAAGGGATTTTCAACACAACGAAGGTTTGAGGAATAGTGACCTACTTTTCTTTAAAGGAAAAGTATGTAGGCTTCACTGGATGTGCAAGAAGAATACAAACATGAAAGTGAATAGTTTGATTTAAGAAGCATAGGTTGTTACACTACATCAATTCGTCTCCTTGTGAAGAGTCACTCTTATAATAGATAGAAAATTCTTTTTCTTCAAATATCAATGTAGGTATAATGTGTTTGCTTCTAGAAACAATAGAAACCCTAATAATACTAAATTCGACCTTCAAGAAGCTCAATGAGATTGGCCACGCATCATATTTTTAGGAACTTCCATAAAAATGGCCAAATGGTAAAATGGTATTCTATCCTATTTGATATCAATTAAAATAAATATTTGATGAAATATGGACTGTAACAATGTCCAAACTCAAATAACATGGTGGTAAAGGGTTGCGGTCATGTTACTTTCCTATGGCCACATAGGTATGGTCCCTTATAATGTAGAGACTCAAATTAGTTATTAGAGAAATTTTGAGGTCAAAAATGGAACTCATAAGGAATATTATATTTTTTTTTTGGAAATAATAAAATAATATTAGATTACATCATCAATATTTAGAGCGAAAAAAAAATACTTTTTCAACTCATATTTTCAACTTATTTTCTTGCAGTTTTAGTCAAATTTGGAGCGGGAGCTCTCGTTGGATGTGAAATTTAATTATTCATCCAAGGAGTACCCATGTTTCATACTTTTATTGAACCCTGCTACATAAAAAATGAGAAATACATTAAAAACACGATTCTTGCATTCTTTTGATGGACCCTGCTACACGAAAAATGTGAAATACATGAAATAAATAATTGCAATAACATTTTTTCATGTATTAGGGTCTATAAAAAGTATGAAACATGGGTACTCCTTGGATGAAGAATTAAATTCGACATCTAATGAGTGCTGCTGCTTGAAATTCGAGTAAAACCGTAGGGAGATAAGCTGAAAATACAAGTTGAAAAAGTAGTTTTTTATTTTTTATTTTTTAATCCTTTTATTTTTTTACTCAAAAAATGGTCAATCATTTCCCATGGTTGAAATCATCATCTTGAATCCTATTGGTTCTTATAAAGTTTATTTTTTTTATACCTTTTTGTTTTGAGGGTCATTTTAGACCTTAGAATTTCTCTAATGGATGGTCTACTCTGAATCTCTATTTGAAATCATGGAGGTTGCTAATAGGATGTACAACCACATATGCCGCAATATTCTTTGCTAAAAATATATGATCATCCCAATTAATTCAATGGAGTTATGGTCATCCTAATAAATGAAGAAGTGGCCTTGGTCACAATAGGTGCTCCAAAATGGCTCTAAAAAGAAGCGTCTTTGATAAATGAGCCACTTGTGAGCATATATGCAAGGATTTTTTTTATCAACTTGGATGTGAACAAGGATTTGCTTCAATTTTTGTTTAATGGGGAAAACAATAGGCAGAGCTCATAAATTATTGTGAGTAGTTGATCACTCAGGCATCAGAACCTTAGGAATTAAAACAATTAAGATACATTCTCAGAGAGAAAATGAAACAACATAAATTTTAGAGCTAAGTTTGTAGGATGGGTGGATATAGTGCCTGGTTCTACCACATAAACTAGAAAAAAACCTGAGGTATAGAAAGGTGTTGGTTGAGAAAATACCAAATGAGAGAAGCACAAAATTGATAGGCATAAAATGGAAAAAAATAGTGGTCAATAGGGGCCACACAAACATCAATATAATAGCTCTCTATGATAGTTGGAAGAATACATCCAAGAAATAGGTGAACCAAAGTGAATACCCATAAGAGGAATAGAAATATGAAACTCATCATTCACTACCTCCTCCCTGGTATGTGCATTTGTATTTCCCTTTTTCACTCCCTGCGGTGATTGGCTAAGCATGACAAAAGTGTTAGGGTTCTGAATAGTCATACATTTTCTCCATGTTCACAATATAAACTAATTGTTGAGAGAATAAATATTAAAGGAATCTTTGAGCATTGACAAATGTAGAGATAGGTAGAGTGTCAAATGCACATGGAATGTTAGGTAAAAGTTATGAGAAAAAAATTTAGAAGTGCAAAATTGATGTGCACATAAAAGGCCACACAACCAATGGCTCAAATTTGAGCAGGGCAAGACATCACCCACTCTGATGCCATGTTAAACACTAAAAAAATGATATACAATATTAAGATAAACATGATATTGTATTATATTAACAAGTTATACATATTAACATATTGTTTTCTGACCCTTGGTATTCATATTCAAAATGGTCTCTTAGAGTTGAATAAATGTTCATATTCCACACTGTAACCCTTAGTAGATTAGGTTTCCAACATCCAACATAGTGCTTGTAAGGAAAAAATTCAATGGAAATTAGGTTCTACACATATTTTAGAAAACTTGATCCTACACATATTTAACTCATTGTGACCTACTAAAGCACTTGTTCCTCGGATAAGGACAACTATCCATTTCCATTTATGAAACAAGTGCTTTAGTAGGTCCCATGTTCAAATTTTTATGTTGTTGGATGGATATTTCAGATAGAATCATGTTATAGTTGTTAAGAAAGATAGGATAAAAACAACCTTTTGCACTAAATGGGAAACTTTTCGTTGCCACTATGTTACACGTCATTTTATCACATTAGGAAAATGACCATTATTTTTTAACTTTTTCTATCCATAAATGTGTTCCAAAGCATCCCCTTGCAATGCTAGAATCCAAACTATACCAAAGAGAATGAAATTCCTGGATCCAAAGGCTCAAAAGCATATTTGTTGCTTCCTATGCAGTTCCCTAGTCAGTTTTTGCACATACGTAGAAGAGTCCATTAAAAACTGTGCATAAGTGTGCTCTTTCTTACATTGTGGCACACACACATGAATTAATGCATGTAAAAATAAAAAGTAAAGTCTATAAGAATTGTTAGTCGAATCTTTCCCAACTAACAAGCTTCGAATGGATGCCTATTCAACCCTGATCCCTCCCATCATGGAGCTACCTCCCTCCCTTTGTGGACCCCTTTCCAACCATTTTTGGATCTCATCCCTTGGGAAATGGATCCCAAACTTCCCCCTCTTGGCCTATAAAGCTAACATAGGCCTGAGGATTGAGGAGGACTGTTGGAAGGAGGATTATGCTACAAAAATAAGGATAGGAGTATATTCATCCAAGGAGAGGGTTGGAGATTGCGAGAATATGCTTGTAACATCAAGGCTTTGAGGTTGTAAGTTTTTTCTCCATTTTATTAATATAAACGAAATTATGCTTTCCCAATTATGTCTTATTAGATATCATTTATGGGATTCGTTGATCACCCACATAGGTTATCATAACTTGTGGATTCAATTTATGATATAGGTTGAGTTAATTAGCTCATTTATCTTTTATGATATATATTTGATGCTTTGATCTTGTGTATGTTTCTGTCTATGCAGATCTCCTTCAAGACATCACGGGGAAATTGTGGGAAGTGTTGGAACAATATTTGAAGCATTGAGGAGAAACGAACGGTCGAAGGCACTGAAATGGATTTCACCTGGCATTTCGATTAAACAGTAAGTTACCTCTCTCATATTGTTTGTCTTAGTCAATCGTAAGCTAGGGAAAGGTAGCAACTCTTTCTTGTTTGTTTCTAGATTTCTCTGAGGTCTATGGAGATCTGTCTTGTCTGTAAGAGAGTTTAGTCCTCCTAACAAATTGGTGACTCCGATGGGGAACATCTCACTCTCCATTATTCTCTTTGTTTGATATTTTGATCCTTCTGTAGAAGCCCTCTCTGAGTGTTTGGAAATGTCGAAGATATCAATTTTGTGATTGACTTGACTTGTTTTTATTTTTATAAAAAATTCTTACTATGCACACTTTAACTTTAGGCACATATCACACTTATGTGCACTTTTGTTTCTAAAACAATGTGTATGCATACTAGATTGATCTATTCCCTGTGCACATACCTGGAACTTTTGAAAATTTCTATTTTCTCTTCATCAAGTCCATAATCTTTTTTCTATTTAATTACACTTGTTTACACCTTCATTGAGTCTCTGTCAATTTGATTGGGTATTTTGAATTTTATTTTTGAGAAATTATTAATTTTATTTCCATTGGTCATTACTCAGAGGTTTGTCTCAGTGTCTGAGTGCTAATCTCCTTTGAGTTTCATTACTTTTGATCTTTGGAATTTTCACCCAATTTCCTTTATTTACACTTGATTGGTTCTTTCGTTAAATTGGTGAAGGAAAATAGTTTTGTTGTTCTTTGGCTGATTTGGAATCATCTTGTGCTTTTTTTGAAGAATTTTCTTGCATAGATTACATTTACATAGTTGGAATTCTCATTTTCATAACATAAACAAAAATTGTGAATAGATTACAATTGCATATTTTTCAAGAAAATTGTGCATAGATCAAATTGCATGGTTTGGCACTTAGGGATTTGAATTGCATTGGAAAATTGAAAGTGGTGCATGTTGGAGTTAATATTTTAAAGAAGAAATGCTCTCCTTACTTTAGCTAGAATTCATCGAAATGAAAAGATCACAATATCATGTTCAATTGAATTAAAATTTTGAGTCAAGTCATAACACCATCTGTTTCACATCCCTTTACCCTATGAGTAAGTAACAATTCTTAAAATATGTGCTAATAAAATAAATTTAGAAATTTTTATTATTTTAGGGCTCTTTTCCACCTACATTAGATCACGTTGTAGGGCTTTGGAATACAAAACTGAGTTAAGTTTCTAAATCTGCAAAAAAACATTAGCATCTTGTAATAGGGAGTAAATCCATTTACTACAATTTGACTCTGGGAAGCTCCCCTTACAAAGGAGTTAAGCATGAGATCATGTTAGACCTAGTGGAGTGATTGACCTCACTTCATTGGTTACAATAGAGTGATTTACATGCATTAAAAATAGTGTCAAAAGGTACTTCAGAGTCACTTGGAAGTAAACCTTAGATTAACCATGTTGAAGAATTTTCAAGGGGATTGAGATTTGTTACTTTTCCCTTGCGTGCACGTATGATCTTTGACTTTCCCCCCAAGTTAATTATTTTTTCTTGGTAACCTTAGAGACCATAATCTTAGGGATATTACCCAAGGTGACGATGGAGGTGAAGTCTCTACTGTAATTAGAATAGACGTTGGCTAGAATCATTTGGGACTTTTTGGAGGGTATTCTTCATTCAAGATGGCATAAATGAAGTTTACTTGCACTAGATCATGTACATTAAGCAAGTTGTCAACGTAACTAGTTACACACACTCTATCTTTAGCGACTTTTCACATTTAAATCTATGATGTTGGGTTTCATAAAAAAATTTGTGATTTTGATGTGAAAAGTTTATTTGCATGGTCTGACTCCTTAGACTTACTAGCGCATGTCATTTTCTTGTTTTTACTTTTTATAGAACATAGGTGTGGATTGTGATTTTGAAATGTTAATATTGGTAATAAATTTATCTAAGTTGAATCTAATGCTAATATTGTCAGAATTTACATATAAAGAACCCCCTTTTTAACGGGAATCCTAGTCCTCTCCCTAACTTTGTAAATGTCGGTCCTCCTTATATGGCTATGTTGTCACTTCTCGGATTCACGATAGGTTTATTGGTGTGGTTGTTTTCATATTATTTAATCCCAAATACCCAAACTATTCCACCTCAACCAAGTTTTTCAGCTCAACTCAGTTCATCATCTCAATATCACCAAGCTCATGTTGACCCTTTACCTTCTTCACCCAACATGTCATCTTCTCCTTCTTCTTATTCACTTGGTAAAATCCTTAATGCTAGTAACCAGATGACTAAGAAGAAGATGAAGAGAATAAGAAGACAAAGAAGCAAGATAAGAAATATGTCAACCAACCAACCATGGTTGTAGGTAATGGTAATGTTGAGGAAACTTCCAATGTGTATCACAAGCCCAAATATTACAATATTTGTAAGGGTGACCACTTCCTTATTGATTGTCCTAGAATTCCTAAGGTCTTCGAAGTATGTTCAAAAAATTCTTATGAACCTATTGTTGATCCATCAACCAATGATTGCGAGGTTCCTGGGAAGAAGGGTAAAGTTACGTTTCCTTATAGGATATGCAAAGGGATTCATTATAGTCACCTTTTCCCTCATATGGATGAAGTCTCAAAATTGTTGGAAAAACTTACTATTTCACAACAACAAATTCCAAATGGTTACTGTAACAACCTACCGTCAGTTGACGAAGTGATTAATCTAATTCGAAGTACAATCAATCACACTCTTCCATTGGAGAGTCAAACACATACCATTTAGGTTGATGAGCCATTGGTTGATCAAGTGGTCAAACCAATACCATCTTCAGTTGATCCGACTCTCCATTTAGAGAGTGAAATTAATACCACTTAGGTTCTTCTTGTTACTTCAAATTCTTCTATACATTGGGGCATTTCACCTATTTCCATTGAACCCCCTTCAAGTAATGAGGCTATTTACTTCGATTGGAGTATACTAACAAGACCTCCTATTCCTTATTCCACCTCTTTCAAAATCATTTTGAAAGCGTATGGTAAGAATTTGCGGTGCACAAATGTAGATGAAGGTTCTTCTATCAATATTTTACCCTCATTTGCTTGGAAAGATTTGGGTTCCCCTCAGCTTGTGTCTGTTACACATATTAATTTTCCTTTTAACAGAAGCATTAGTGAGCCTTTAGGGATCCTTCCTAAGTTACCTATTACTATGGAAGGTAAAATTGTCTGTATTTATCTTATGGTAGTCCAATACCCCTTGGATTTCAATTTTCTCCTTGGGCGAGACTATGTCTATGCCACGAAAGATGTCGTATCAATACTCATTCACATGATGTATTTTCCTCACAATGGAAATATTGTGACTATTGATGAGCTTTCATTTGTTGAGAAACTTTCATTCATTGATCTAGATTTGACTACAAACCATCCAACATCCCTTAATGTTCCTTATATGCAAGTGTTTCCAACCCACCATAGTTAACTTATGTGGCCACCAGTCCCATGTTTTCAGTTACTGATGCAAGCAATATTCTCACTCTTTGCTCGACTTATTAAGACTTAGATATGGTAATTGTCATAGGGAACCTTATAGGGGAATTTGAAATGGATTTTCTTACCCCTTTTGATTCTCTTCACATGTCTTCTTTCCAGAGAGATATTCTTCCTTTTGATGAATATCTCTTGGAGACCATGGTCAAGAAATATCGCTTGGCATGTGTTTCCTCCAAATGGAAGTTGTAATCCAAGTGAATATGAGGATGGTTCTTTTATTGTGTCAACCTCATTAAAAAATGAAACAATTTTCCCTGAGGATAGTTCTTTTCTTGTGTAAACCTCATTAATAAAAGAAATAGGTTTCCTTGAGGATAGTCAGTTTACCATGTCAACCTCATTAAAAAATGAAATAGGTTTCCCTAAGGATAGTTCTTTTACTGTGTCAACCTCATTAAAAAATGAAACAATACACATGAGCATAGTTATTTTGCTATGTCAAGCTCGTTAAAAAATGAAACAAATCCTCCCCTAATTAAGTCGAGTATTTCACCCAATATCGTAAATGAACCTTCATTTCATTTGCTTATCGGTAACCATTAGTATACTTAGGTGAATGAAATGAAGCTCGGGGGGGCATGCTATGCCTAGAATTTAGTCATTATGTTGGGGGCATGAAAACTTATTTCAAGCCGCTAGTTTCTTGTCAATTCAAGCTTGTATAAAAATGAAACCTCTCAAGCATAGTTTTTCCTATGTTTCAAGCTTGTGTAAAAATGAAAATTAATTCGATTCAATTTTGGTTATTCTTTTCATGCTCGTAAAACATATGAAAATACTGAGTTTTTTCCATCTTTTCCTGTTCATTAATTAAATTGAAAGCTGATGATAATAAGTACATTTTTATCACTTTTTCGAATTCGTTAAAAACTTATGAAAAAGTGAAACCAAGAGTTCTCAGTACACCCTTTTTAGACTCCCTAAACATGAAAATATCATCGAGTATTTGATTATTTGAACTCATAAAAGTAATTGAACAGTTGTCTATTCAATATAAGTTTACCCCTTTACAGACTGAACTAGACTATTTACAAAAAAAAGGTATATGTTGACTAATCATGGTCAATAGAGTTCTCCCTGCATTATCTTACCCTTTTTGGGGCTTGAACGAAAATGGACACTTTGGAGTTTACTTATGTTTTTCTCCTGACTCCATAAAACTGAAAAACACCGAGCTTTGCTTTCTCCGGGCTCATTAAAATTTACGTTGAAAGAACCGAACAAGTTTTCTTTTTGTTTATTTTCAAACTATTTAAACATGAAAACGATATCGAGTTACCACTTCAATGGACTTGTAAAACTTAAACAGTGCAAGACTCGTTAAGCATGATGATACCAAACCACTTTTTCCTAGGGTTTGTTAAGAATACTTTGAAGGACTCATTTGAAGGACGAGATTACATGAAAAGCATATGTTATCCTCCTTAATATTGCCAAAAATAAAGAGTACTTTCCAGTAATGGTGGGGGGAAATTGGGAAATAACCTTTTGTTTTGTTTTGTAAAAGGCAGTATGTCATTCACAAACATGACACTCCACCACTTTTGGTGTTGAGGTTGGGAAATCCATTTTCCTCTTAGTTGACCATACCTCATTAAAGCCTTCAGTTTGTTTGGGTATTATTTTTGAGTCAAATGTTGCCAAGTCAGAATGTCGTGTCGTTGATATGTTCAATAGAATTCCAACCCCAGTTGAAATTACTTTTCCATTCACAGCCTTCAATTGCATCAACAGTCCCATAGTCAATCCTAGATTACTCCAAACTATTGTTCTTCAAAAACATGACTTCATGTCATAGGCCCTCATGTGAAGGATCACTTCCTATTGAATTTAACTCACTATCTAGGAAGTTAATATAGAAACCTTCACTACCTTGGAGAATGCATGCCTTAATGGTAGGTTTCTTGCCTTCGACAATAGGTTCTTATCATTGACCTTCAATCAAATGATTCTATGAGTGTTCGACATCAAAACATCTATTCACACTTCATAAATTGTACTGGAAGTACCTTGCAAACCATTTTCATTATTGGTGGTTTCTCTTGTGCTTATTAATGGTTCACATTAGTGATTGATAATCAAGTGGTTTTTAACATGTTTGACTATGAGACATTCACTTGCATGGTTAGATTTGTACTATGGTTCGCGATATGGAGATCAAGGCACTAGATCTAGTTTCATCCATCCAATATGCGTGGATTTATTAAATGTTCATGATTATAAACATAGTTCCATTGATGGTTGTGTCCATACTATGTCATATATTGACATGGACCTTCAAATGTATTTTCGTACTTGTTCTTTGAGACATTTATGTTCTCCATATGGGAATTACTACCTGTTAAAATTGGAAACTAGGGCCAAACTCCATGTGGGTCATCTTATTTATGACAACTAATATTTTTCTTGGACCCCTCTCATCGAGAGTTGTAGGATTGATCTAAATATCATCCAATTTTGATAAGTATTCATGGAGATATGAATTAGTTTTTGTTATGGGACAATTCATCAAGGTCGGCCAACAACCAAATAACCCCCACATGTGCTCAATGTTTTAGTATAAAAGGAGGTGACTTGATAGTAATTTGAACACACACTTCACTCTTGATTTCTCTCCACTTGACTTGGGTTTTAGTGGAAGAGAAGTCTAAGAGAATGAAGCCAAAAACACAGTCTTATGATGCCCTAGCTAATCACAGTCATGCCCTAATCTATCTTGCCCTAGCCGCAGCAAGGAAGACATGCTAGCGAGGGTTTGAAGGGACGTTGGAGGCCAGCTTTAGGTGAACAAGTGCTGGAAGGATGGTTTATCTAAGGAATACTCATACACTGTCCCTAGATGCATTCAAGGAGGGTCATATAGCTACAAGAAGATACTAGCCGCAACATCTAAAGGTGCCCTAGGCTGCAGTTAATGAGGGATGTTACACAACAAGAGGAGGATCCATATATGTTGTTTAGAGGAGGCCTCTACAAGCCCTACCTGTAGTCCAAACAAATGCCTCAAGTTGGTGTTCTAATATGCCCTAAATGCAGTCAAGGAGGAGGCCAAATAAAAGCCCTAAATGTAGAAAAATAAAGGCTTTATCTCACAGTCAGTGTATGTCTAATATGCACTTAAGGAGAGCCCTTATCCACTGATGAATAAGGCTCTAAATCAATAGACAAAAGGGAACTCTGTTTGCTGTCATGAATGCCCTTATTCAATGTTATGGAGAAGCCATATCCACAGCAAAGGGAGGGTTGATCAATGATGGAATATAAGCTCTATATATAGTTTGAAGGCAACCCTAATATGATGTTAAGAGAGGTCCATTAGCAGTCTTGTGAAGACCCTTATTCACTGCTCAAAGAGACCTAGTTACAGTCACTTTAACAGTTGTCATAATACCACATTGCTGTAGAAGCCAACATGGCTTAATTATAGACTATTTGGGCATGTTGGTGTAGACTATGTAGCTCAGTGTTGCTGGACATAGTATGGTGCAACAATGGTTCATGGTGGATACATGGGACAACAAGTACATGGTGCAGCAATGGTTCATGGTGGATACATGGGACAAAAAGTACATGGTGCAACAATCATGGTGTAGCAATGGTACTTGGTGCAGCAAGTACATGTAGCAGCAATGCATAGCATAGATCAACATAGTACAACAATACAATGATGAGTACATTCACAATTAGTGAAGCATGATGAGATGCAACACACTGATGATGGGTTAAACATGATGATGAGGAGAAGCACAATGATAGATACGGCATGGTGATGGAGTCACCTAGGAGAATCGGTTGAAGCAACATGTCTTCAACTCAGTTCAGCTACCTCATGTATCATCTACTTAGAGATGATCTATGCTCTTATTTAGATAAGTCAATTTTTTTACTTTTGTTGTATATGTACTATCTCTCTCTCTCTCTCTCTGCTAAACTATTGAAGAACATATGAGAAGAATTGATCAAGGGTTTCCCCACATTGGGGTTTATCCCTGGCTAGCACCACATCTTGTGTCCTCTTGTCTTGGCTTGTCTTCTATGATTTATGATTATGTTCTATCTGCAATTTACTATTATGATGATGTGATTGCTAATCTAGAAAAGATATTGAGCTAACTGTGAAAATTGAAATAAATTTCTCTAAGCATAGAACATGCCTAAAATTAATATGGTATCAAAGGTGAGGTGAAGACAAAGCCCAAGCAAGAATGAAATAGAAATCACCGAAGACAGTTGGGAAAGGACAAAAGGATCAATGGATTCCTCATCCCTCTTTAAATTCACCAAGGGTGAAGTTGAAGCAGAGAATATTATTAAAATGGCGTAGCAGAAGCTTTTGATGGCTTACCTAAAGATCACTTTAATGGGAAGTCCGGATCTAAGGGTGGAAGCAAAGGCAGATGCCTTTCTTGCAATAATTTTGGCCATAATGCGAAGGAGTTTTCGAATGGTAGGGACACATCGCTTGATGAAGATAACAATCATTCTAGGGACATATTCAATGATCAGAGGAATGACAGGTAATGCAGGACATCAAGGAAATAGCCGACTCTTCAAAGAAAGCAAGGAACCCCAGGTATGAGGAATCAAATGTTGTTTCTGATAAGATAAAGAAGCATTATCTTATATTGGCCCTCTCCTCCAAACTCTTTGGGAATCTGGCTTATCGTTTCTAGTGCTTCAAGGCACTTCATCAAATAGGAGGGTTCTCTCTCTAATTTGGTAGAGATGGAAACCCTCATGGGATTATACTTGGAGTCAATGCCACCTATCCTAGAAAGGGTGTAGGGAATGTTACCTCTCAATTGAATGAGGGTAACTCAATTCATTTAAAAGAAGATCTTTATGTAATTGATCGCAAGAAGAACCTGGTGTCCATTTCGGCAATGGAAGTAAAGGGTTTCAGGGTTGCATTAATCAATGGAAAGGTACATGTTTATATAATTTTGAAAGATACTTTTACTCATGGGTTCAGGGTTGGAAATTTGTATCGAGTTGCAGGATGGTCCATTGGCAATGATGTCAGTTATCACATCTCATCTATAGCACCAGACGTCTATTTATTATGGGGCCCTACCCAATGTGAGTCAGATGGTGATAGGGATACTTGAATTCAAAAAGAGCATGAAGGTACATGTCTGAGATGTACCAAAGGAATATATTACAAGGGGACCATTCTCCTCATGTAGCAGGTCCACATGTTTGGAACAACCCGAGGGGTTTGAGATTCATGATCGGGAATCTCATGTATGCAGGTGGAAGAAATTCCTTTATGGCTTAACACCCTGGGCATAGTATGAGAGGATTGATAGTTGTCTAATGAAGCCGAGATTCACTAGGATTGAAGCCGATCCAAACCATTGCTTGAAGTTTGTGGATGATAGACCTCTCATACCGACACCTTCTAAGGATCACCTATTTTTGACATGTGCAGACCCTCTCATTTGTAGGAGTAAGTGGGAGTTGGATTCTAGATTTCGAATGGTAAACTACAAGCCCGTGACTACCTCGATGGAGCTTAACTTTCAGAAGTTATATGGTAGTGATACCAGACCAGATTTGGGAAATGCCTCTTAGTTTCATAAACTCATTCGCATTGATGTTCTTGGTGAACTTCCATCTGGATATATGTTTTGTAGTTAGCATGTTGGGCTCATATTTGGTTGAGCCTCACTGGATTGGTGCCAAGAATCTTCTGAGATATCTTCGGGGAACAATCTCTCATGGATTGAGTTAAACTTTTGGAAATGTGAAGCTGCATGATTATTCGAATGCTGAATAGGCAGGTAGTGTGGAGGATCGCAAGAAGCACTTCTGAGTGCTATTTATCTTTGGTTTCTTCTTCGATATCCTGGATGAGAAGAAAGCAGAAGTTGGTTGCTATAAGCACCGTTGAGACCAAATACATAACTACGAGTATGACCTTGTGTGTAGCTGCCTGGGTGTGGAAGCTCTTCAATGAACTATTTGTACACATGATGGACACCACAATGATCTTCTGTGTCAACCAAAGGGGTATTTGACTATTAAGGAATCCCGTATTCTATAATTGCTCGAAGATATAGACATCATATATTACCTTATCTGGGATATGGTACATCGATGAACAAGAAGGCTCCATCGCATTGGGACTAATGTGCAAGTCATATACATTCTATCAAAGCCCCAACTAAAGGTCAAATGTGTGACTTTATGAGAATGACTTGGAGTTGTTGAGAGACCCTCTTATGAGGGTCTTGTGTGATGCATGCATCGAGCTTTGGGAGCTTCGGGGGGCTTGGGCTACTTCTTGGAGTGACAAGTGACCATAGGGCCACTCACCCTCCCCTAGTGGTGTGATGTGTATAGGGTGCATGGTTCAGCCTTCCCCTGTGATACCCCGTGGTGACTTATGGACATGATGAGTGGTTCTCCTATCGAGGCATCCTACCCATGTAGTCTGGGAGTCATAGGAAGTACCTCTCATTTGGCCAATGAGTAGGGAAATGGGGTTAGGGACCATAGTAGTACTATCGATGGATGCATCATTGTATCTACCGTACTCCCTATGTTAGGATGACCTACATTTATCTGGGATCAATTGGAACTAACTTCGGGTCAGTAGAGAATGGTATGAGACATTCTCAATCAATCCTTCTTATTCGTGGTTCAACAGAGCAGAGCAGAGAAGTGCAGGGCATTGATGGTAGAGATAGTACAGTCAAGCAGATGGATCAACAAATGGAACTCTTCTTAGTTGAGAGGGAGTGTTAAAATTGGAAACTAGGTCCAAACTCCATGTGGGTAATCTTATTTATGATAACTGATATTTCTCTTGGATCCCTCTCATCAAGAGGTGTAGGATTGATCTAAAGATCGTCCGATTCCGATAAGTATTCATGGAGATATTAATTTATTTTTGTTCTGGGACAATTCGTCAAGGTCAGCCAACAACCAAATAACCCCCATGTGCGATCAATGTTTTAGTATAAAAGGAGGTGACTTGATAGTCATTTGAACACTGATCTAGGTGGATATTGGTGGCCACCTACCAAGTCCACCTAGACCCCCACCATTGTTTCTCTCAGCATTTTTAGTTTCCTTAATTGTAGCACAACTTACTATTTTTAGCAGTTTTTCAGGTCCCGAACTTCCGGAGCCGTTTTGAGGCCCTAAACGACATTTTTTGGGAAATTTGGGGGCAACATGGGTTCATGAACTGATGTTTCCCTTCCCAAAGTGGTATTTCTTGGATAGATCTTTCTAACGAGCTATTGTACGTGTCAAACGGAGATCATATGCCAAAGTTACGACCCCGGGAAGTTGATGTACCAATTTACTCAAACGGGGCCCACAGTTTGGTGTTTCATCTTCTAGGGTCAGGTTTTGGAGTGTTAAGGGTTTTCCATTGTTTCTCAACAATAAAAAGAGTCTTAGACATATTGGAGAGAAGGGCCTTCGAATACTTCATGGTAAAGGTATGGTAGAAGGTATGACTAATAACTCTCTGGATTTTGATTTATGTGAAAATTGTGTATATGGGAAGCAAAATTGGGTGAGCTTCCCCTCTGGTGGTAAGAGGGCGAAACATATATTAGAACTTGTGCACAGTGATGTGTTTGGACCTGTGAAGGTTCCATCACTCGGTAAGTCTGTGTACTATGTATCCTTTATAGATGACTCGTCAAGGAATACATGGATATATTTCCTTATGAAGAAATCTTAAGTCTTTGGTAGGTTTAAAGAATTTAAGGCTCAGGTAGAAAAATAGATAGAGAAGAAGATAAATGTGTTGAGGAAAGATAACGGTGGAGAGTTTTGCAGTAAGGAATTTGAAGAATTCTATAAGAAGTGCGGTATAGCACGGTAGAAGACTACTCCATGCACACTTGAGAAAAATTGATTTGCAGAAAGAATGAACAAGACATTGATGGAAAGGGCAAGAAACATGCTCAGTGGTGCCGGGTTAGGACAGGGATTCTGGGTAGAGGCGGTGGAGACAACATGTTACCTGGTCAACAGATCACCTTCATCAACGTTGGAGGATGAGACTCCACAGGAGGTATGGACTGGGAAGAAACCCTCTCTTTCACATCTGAGTGTATTTGGATGTGATGCATATGCACATGTTCCAAAGGAGAAATGAACCAAGTTGGATGGTAAATCTAAAAAGTGCATCTTTATTGGGTTTAAGGATGGTTTAAAAGGTTATAAGCTTTGGAACCCAGTAAAAAGGAAGGTTGTTTACAACCGAGATGTGGTGTTCAGAGAGGTAAAAGATGTTATTAAACATGAAGTCCAACCAATGGAACCTGAGAAGATAGAGTTTGAGCTTAAGGAGGAAGAATCATACTCTACAACAGAGGAGGAATCAGAAGATGAAGAGCCACAAACTCCGGGTGTGAGAAGATCAATTCAAGAAAGAAGGCAGCCAGAAAGGTATAGTCCATCTGCTTTCTGTTCAAATTTTTCTTTATCTATTACAGACAATGATCCCAGAACTATGAATGAAGAAGTAGATTTAGAAGATGGAAAACTATAAAAAGAGGCCATGGTTGATGAAATGGCATCTTTGCACAAAAATGAGGCTTGGGATCTGGTGGAGTTGCAGATGGAAGGAAACCCATTAGCAGTAAATGAGTGTTCAAGAAGAAGACAAATGCATAAGGAAAGCTAGAGAAATACAAAGCTTAGTTGGTATCAAAAGGTTATTCCCAGGTGCCGGGAATGGATTTTGGTGATATTTTTTCTCCTGTTGCCAAGGTAACTTCTATTAGATTACTTTTATCTATTTCTGTTGCTTTTGATTTTGAGGTAGAACAGATGGATGTGAAGACAAAATTTCTTCCCAGGGATCTGGAAGAGGAAAATCTACATGAAGAAACCTGAAGGCTTTGCAGTGAAGGGTAAGAAAGAATTGGTATGCAAGTTAAACAAGTCTCTGTATGGGTTAAAACAATCACCAAGGATGTGGTATCAGAAATTTGATACATTTATACAGGGACATGGCTTCACTAGAAGCAAAGTAGATCACTGTGTGTATTTTAAATTAATTGGTGACCATGTTATTTATCTGGTCTTGTATGTGGATGATATGTTGCTGGTTGGAAATGACAAAGAAATTACCCCAAATTTTAAGACCCATTTGTCCTCCAAATTCGACATGAAAGATCTTGGTGCTGCAAACTATATTTTGGGCATGAAAATTAAAAGAGATTGGACAAAGAGGAAGTTCTGGTTAAACCAGAGGAGGTATGTCGAGACAATATTTCAGAGGTTTAATATGCAGGATAGTAAACCATTGAAGGTTCCTATTCCTGTAGGTGTAAAGTGATTGGCTGAATAGTGTCCCAAGACACAAGAAGAGGAAGAGGACATGTCCCGTGTTCCATATGCAAGTGTAGTCGGTATCCTTATGTATGTAATGGTGTGTACTAGACCAGACATTGCACATGCAATGGGAGTATTTAGCAGGTTTATGTCAAAACCAGGGAAGGAGCACTAGACAATAGTGAAGCGGGTTTTCAAGTATTTGCGTGGCACTAGTGATTATGGTTTGTGCTACCAAGGAAGACTAGGATCGGATAGAGTGTTCGATATTCGTGGCTTTGTTGATGTAGACTGGGCTGGAAATCTGGATCAAAGAAGATCTACAAGTGGGTATATTTGTAGGTGCAGTCAGTTGGATGAGTAAGAAACAATCTATAGTGGCACTATCAACTACAGAGGCAGAATACATGGTAGCCACTCATGCGAGAAAGGAAGCAGTTTGGTTGCAGAGATTGTGTTCAAGTATGGGGTTAGTACAAGGATCTATAAGGATAGACTGTAACAGCCAAAGTGAAATTTTCTTGGCAAAGAACCCTACATATATTCAAAGACAAAGCACATTGATGTTCATTATCACTTTGTGAGGGATATGATAGAAGAAAAAAAGGTGTTGCTGGTAAAGGTGGACACTTTGAAGAATATTGCAGATGCATTGAAAAAATTTGTGAGTTATCAGAAGTTCTCTTGGTGTAGAGAAACAATGGGCATTGCAGGGTTGGATAAATGACTAAGCTCTCTTGTGGCCCCCTGTGGAAAGAAAACAACAAGTGGGAGAATGCTGGGTTGTGTTGTATTCTTTCCATGACTAGCCCACGTAGTTAATCGAGGGTTTAGAAGGGGGGCAGATCCCCCCCTTTGTTGTGTCGATTGCGTAGCGGGGGGGGGGGGGGGGGGGGTCACAGGGGGTTTGAGGGGTGTAGGTAACCCCACTCTATGGGGTCTGGGGCAGCGCCCTAGAAAATTTTGTTTTTGGACCTACCTATGGTTTTGTGCATGATTTTCCACACATGGTTTTGGACGCGATGGTTTTCGCTCCATGGTTTTGGATGCGATGGTTTTTGGTCCATGGTATTGGATGCTTTGTCATGTATAAATATGTATTGTAACATTGAGAAGAATATAATGAAAAATAAAGCTGGTAGTCCCGGTTTTGGGATCTAGGGGAAATCTCTGTGTATATGTGTTTTATGTGTTATGCTCTTGCATTGTTTATTTTCTGTTCTTAGAATTCGTATGCAGGTAATTTCTGTATGGGGTTAAAACCTACACACTAGTAGTATAGGGGCCTAACACCTTACCATTATATTGCTACAAATGATATCACAGTGACACGCCAACACCAAAATCTTTACTGTTGCATATTGATGAGTCAAAATATGAAACCCTTACTGTAGGCAATAGAATGATAATGTACCACTACAAAGTGATATTATTATGAAAATAATATTGCATGATGTATCGCAAGATGTAATTGTAAATCCTTGTCTACTATAGCAAATATTTAATGATGCAACTACTGTAAACAACTTGCTTAATCCAAAATTCCATCACAAGTATATACTACATCTTTGTGCCTCAAGAATTAGGGTACTTTTGTACTTTTATCATTAAACAAGAAGGACTATTTGAGCACATCTATATCTTCAACTCCCATTGATACCTTTAGATCAAAATTTGAATCATTTAAGCACAAATTTCATGAAGTAAGTCTATGATATACACCAAACCTGTTCCGAAAGAAGGTAATCCTTTACTAACTATTCACTTTAAGGTTTTAGACCTGCTCCTTTAGATCAGACTTGTGGTACAATGATCTTCCAAAAGTAGGCTTAATTCCTTTTTCTAGGACCACATACAAATGTATAAGTATGTATATTTCTTTAATTCTGAACCTTGCAAGAACTTCAAAACAATGAGACAAACAAGCCAATAGGCCAATGATTTCAAAGAAATAGTCATGATTGAAGAAATATCTACATTGTAATAGTCTTTTGTCACCAATAGGTATAGGGTCAAAGGAAGACAAAATTCAAGGTGTAATCATGTCACTGCAATCAACTTAAATTTGGATCAGACCTTTGTTGCAGGTTGGCTCAAACCTCCGTCAAAATACTTTGTATTTTTCTTTCCATTTGAAAGTGAGTTCTTCAAATCATCGACACTCTTAGGAGTTTTTAACCTCAGAGACATGCTCAACAAAGCTGCAACACTTGAAGGTTAATTTATAGCTTGGATGCTCAATATTTTGCACAAGAGTAAACCTTGACCAAATTTGAACCACACCACCATTTAAGTACCCAGAAGATTGTTAGATAAGGAGGTCGTAAGTCTAATTAGGTCATTTTTTTAACTTCACATACTTGTTCGCCAGTCCAGAAAGACACTCTCTTATACCCAAAATTCATATTCTAAGAAAGTTTCACAATACATAGTTGTTCCTCAGAGTTAAAGTTTGCAGAAGCCTACAATCAAACAAGTGAAACCCTTATCCCAAGAAGATAACCAAAACCCTTCCACAATTCTGCCTCTCATCTGATTTTATAATTTCTTCACAGGGCCAAGAATATCAGAGCAAGATTACTTAATGGATTTGTGTTAATTACATGCTTAGGATGGCTAATAGAATTCCCATATAGAGTTTTTTAGTGGCTCATAAGAAGGAAATTGAATTATTATTTTGTAGGGAGACTCTGAATTTGAAATTCAAATTTCAGAGGGAAAAACCCCTTATAGGGTATTTGAATTTTGAAATTTAGTTGTGTTTGGTGCCAAAAACCTCACATTTCCTTTCTTTAATTTTTTATATTTATAATCAACCTTTTTCCACAAGAAACACTATTTTAATTCTTGGTTAGGAGCCTTATGACATGAACATTTGTGTTGGCGAAGGAAAAGATGCCACATCATCACCCTTTGGGGTTTAAGCTCATAAGATGGGGACTTCATCTTTAAACAAGCATAACTCCAAATTTGTGAAGGCTCTTGTGGCATGACACATACCACCAGAATTGGCTCAATGAGGAGAATACAAAAAAGATACTATAAACTTAAAAATATATGATTTTCAATGTCATTTTGGTCAAAAAATGTGGGGCATATTCTAGTGCTACTTGGGTTGACATCAATTATAACCAGAGTTAATTTATCACCCTTGGTTTTCATATTATAAGTGGTATTTTGGACTCAAACAGATGTTCATAGTCCACACCATAACACTTAGTAGAATAGGCATCCAACATTTTGTTATGAAACCAACTCAAGAAAAGATAGAAAAGATAGATCAACGCCTTAGAATTCAGCCTCTTCGAGGGGGAAACCTCCTTTACATTACATAAATGAAAAATTCTTGGATGATACAAATGACAAAACCTCCTTTCTATATATAGGAGTCTAAGGAGTCACAATATAATCCAGCCGACCTAACAATAATAATATAAAGCCACAAAAATAACAATAGAGGGATTCTAGGGGCACATTAATAACAATATGGGGGCAATGGGGGCACAACAATATAAATAAGGGGTATAACTACAATAGTAATGGGGTAATCACTAGTATTATAGGGACCCAACATGCCCCTCTCCTTCAAAAAAGTGTTGTCCTCAACGCTTGAGTAGTTCTGGATACTTCTGCATAAAATTCTCATCCTCCCATGTGGAATCTTCAGCGGATAAGTTCTTCCACTTGATAAGATACTCTGAAATTGATCGATTTCGTAGCTGTCGAGTTCTTGTTTCTATAACTGCTTTCGGTTCCAATATAATTTTTCCTTCCTCGTCAAGTTCTGGCAATATTGTTTGAACTGGGAGCTTGTCGCCTATAACCTTCTTTAAACATGAAACATGGAAAACTGGGTGCAATCGAGAAGCTGCAGGAAGCTCCAATTTGTATGCCATAGTACCAATCTTTTGCAACACCTTGTACGGACCATAATACTTTGGTGATAATTTATTATCCTTCTTAGCTTGCTTGAGGGACATTTGCTTATATGGTTGTAGCCGTAGGAATACCCAATCACCTACATCAAAACTTCTTTCACTGCGATGTTGATCTGCCTGTTGTTTCATTCTATTCTGTGCCAACACGAGGTTATCCTTTAAGAGTTGGAGGACTTGTTGTTGATGTTCGATGTGATGTTCCACTGCCTGAACCTTAGAATTTTCTCTTAAATATGATGTGATGGATGGTGGTTGATACCCATAAAGTGCCATAAATGGGGTCATTTTTGTTGCTGTATGAAAGGAAGTGTTATACCACCATTCAGCCAGAGGCAACCATTTGACCCATTGTGTTTGTTTATCAGATACAAAGCAACGAAGATATCCTTCCAAACATTTTTTTACTATCTCAGTTTGCCCATCAGATTGAGGATGATAAGATGAGCTATGAGCTAACTGAGTACCAAGACAAGAAAATAATTCTGTCCAAAAATTTCCAGTGAAAATGGGATCTCTGTCACTTACAATAATCTTTGGGTTTCCATGTAGCTTTTGAATTGTTTCCATAAATGCAGTAGAAACTGTACTGGCTTTAAATGGATGTGATAATGCACAAAAGTGTGCATACTTGGTAAGTCTGTCAACTACCACCATGATGACACTCTTTCCCTCAGACTTGGGTAAACCTGTGATAAAATCCATTGAAACCTCCTCCCAACGTTGGCTTGGAATGGATAAAGGTTGTAATAGACCCGGTGTCTTAATTGTTTCAACTTTATTTTGTTGGCAAACCAAACATTCTGCCACAAACTTTTGAATATCTGATTTAAGGCCATCCCAAAAAAATTCCTTCTTAACCCTGTGGTAAGTTTTTAAAAATCCTGAGTGCCCTCCTAAGGGAGAAGTGTGCAATTCCATAAGAATCTTTTTTTTTAGCTGGGAATTCTTACAGAGGTATAAGCGATCTTTGTACCATAACGAATCATTTTTCCAGCTAAATGTATCAGATGTACTGGAATCTTGTTGTAGCTTTCGAATAAGTGCCCACACTTCTTCGTCATTCTTCCATTCCTCCCTTGCTTCATTTATCCAATCTGGTTGGATAATAGAAATGGCACACAACAATGCTTCCACATCCTCATCCTTTCTTGAGAGTGCATCTGCCACCACATTTTGCTTCCCTTTTTTGTAGATGATTTCAAAGTCATAACCCAACATCTTTGTGACCCACTTTTGTTGCTCTTCAGAGGATAATCTTTGTTCTAAAAAGTATTTAAGGCTATCATGATCTGTTTTTACCTTGAAGTGTCTTCCCATTAGGTAGGGTCGCCATTTCTTAAGTGCATGGAGTATTGCCAACATTTCCTTCTCATAAATAGCTTTGCTTAAAAACTTTCCCTTGATTGGACGACTTTCAAAAGCAATGGGTCTTTCATCTTGCATTAGAACAGCACCAATTCCATTTCCTGAAGCATCACATTCCACAATAAAGGTTTTTGTGAAGTCCGGTGTAGCTAAGACCGGTGCTTGGCACATTGCCTCTTTAAGATGTTCAAAGGCCTTTGTTGCTTCCGGAGTCCATGAAAATGCATCTTTCTTCAATAATGTTGTTAGAGGTGCTGCTATTCTCCCATAATTCTTAACAAACTTGCGATAATACCCTGTCAACCCAAGAAATCCTCGCAGATGCTTTATGGATGTGGGGATTTTCCATTCCTTAATGGCTTTAATTTTGCTAGGGTCTACCTTAACTCCTTCATGAGATACAATATGACCCAAATATTCCACCTCCTGGACTCCAAAGAAACATTTGGATCTTTTTGCATATAATTGTTTCTCCTCCAATAGTTGTAGCACCCTGTCAACATGTTCAACATGATCCTTCCAAGACTTGCTGTAGATTAGTATATCATCAAAAAATACTAACACAAATTTTCTAAGGAATGGTTTGAAAATTGAATTCATCAAACCTTGAAATGTTGAAGGTGCATTGGTAAGGCCAAAAGGCATGACCAAAAATTCATAATGACCCTCATGAGTTCTAAATGCCGTTTTCGGAATGTCTTCAATCTTCATTCTGATTTGATGATATCCTGAACGAAGATCCAACTTGGTGAAGTAAATTGATCCATGCAATTCATCCAGTAATTCATCAATGACAGGAATGGGGAACTTATCTTTAATAGTGAGCTTGTTGAGCTCCCTATAATCCGGACACATGCGCCATGATCCATCCTTCTTGTGCACCAATACTACTGGAGCAGAGAAAGAACTTTGACTCGGTTGAATTATACCAGCCTCTAGCATTTCTGCAACCATACGTTCAATTTCACTTTTTTGGACATAGGGATATCTGTACGGCCTGATGTTTGGAGGAACACTTCCTGGAATCAGATGAATAGCATGATCATGATCACGCATAGGTGGGAGACCTTTGGGAGTCTCAAATACCTTGGAATGATTGTCCAGGACTTTTTGGAGATCTGGAGAAATAGATGATTCCAATGTGGAAACATCTAGCGAACATAATTGTGCAATTACACCTCTTTGCTCCTTTTTTAGAAGCTTTGTCATACCATTAGAGCTGATTATCTTTCCTGGTTTCCCTGCAATACCCCTTAATTCAACTTCCTTTCCTTCCGTAGAAAATTTGATGAAAAGTTCTTGAAAATTAAAAGCTATTGTACCCAAGGATTGTAGCCATTGGACTCCTAGTACAACATCAGCACCTCCCATTGGAATGGAAAGCATTGGGCTAGTCAATACATATTCTCCCATGGATAGCTTGATATTATGGCACTTTCCAGAGCAATTTATTGTTCCTCCATTTGCAATCATCACTTGACACTCTGGTGCTGGATATAGGAAGCAATTCAATTCTTTTGCTACCCTACAATGAATAAAATTGTGGGTGCTTCCTGAATCAATCAACACTATTACCTTTTTCTTCTTGATTTGTCCTTCTATCTTGATGGTTTGAGGAGTGGTAATTCCTGCCAATGCATTACAAGATATGGTCGGATTTATTTGTTCTTCATCTAGGCTTTGTTCCTGGAGTATATCCTCTTCTTTTGACCTTTCTTGCTCCTTTTCTTCTTCCTCTTCACAATCTATGTAGAATAATTTCTTCTCAGCACACTTATGACCTTTAGTGTATTTGCTATCACAACTGTAACAAAGCCCTTTTGCTCTTTTTTCTTCCAATTGTTGTGGTGTCAACCTTATAGGTTGTGGAAGACTAGGGGCAACAACACTTCCGTCTTTATAGTTGTGAGTGGTATGCTTCCTGGTTGCCATAATTTTGCTTTCCATTTTTCTTGCTAACCTGAATGCCTTCTCTAATGAATCAGGTTCCCAAAGGCGAACATCATGTTGGATATTATCCTTTAAAGACCCTATGAACACATCAATCCTATGCTCCTCTGGAATATCTTTTACCCTTATGTTCAATTTTTGGAACTCCTCAATGTGCTCCATTATTGAACCCTTTTGTTTGAGACTTATCAATTGGCTAAAAAAAGTGTTGCTTTTTGTATCCTCATAATGTGCTATCAATTCTTCCGTAAAAATTGCCCAAGTGATAAATTGTTTACGAGAGCAAAGCCATTGATACCATACAAACTGATTTGGTTCCAAATATAAAGTTGCCATACGTACCTTTTGTGTGTTTTGCACATTATTGAGATCGAAGAATTGCTCCATCTGTAATATCCATGTGGCGGGATCCTTGCCATCAAACTTCCTCATATCGATTTTTGGAATATGGTGGGTCTTCGATCCAACATTAGAGTCTATGGAATCATGATTAACATTTCTTTTGTTCACATCATGAGTTTCCTTTACAACCTTTTCACCATTAGTAAGTATTTCTTGTAGAAAATTTGTCAAATCTGTCTTCAAATCTGCCATGTTTGTCTTCAAATCTATCCTCAAATCTATCTTCAGATCATCTATCTTAGCTTCCATGCCCTTTATCTTAGATTCCACGCCATTTATCTTAGCATCTGTTAGCTTTTGTGAGCGTGACATTTGTTGCACTTGTTCTTGTAATTTTGATATATCATGTAGCATTTCTTCCTCTTCTTCATGAGTCATGCTAGAGCTTTCAGGTTCCTTACTAGGTGTTTGCATTTTCTTTCCTCGGGGCATCAGTTACCGATAATAATTCTTTACTATGCCCTTTGAATTCCTTCAAACCAAGCTTATGCAAAAATTAAAAAAAAAACTACACACCTTTTTTTACTTTGTAGAAGCCTGATATTGAATCTGATGTATCTCTGTAATTTCGAATCATCCAGTTCTAAAATTTTGATCTGTAGTAGCCTTCTATGTCCTCTTTCCAATGCCACTAGTCTGATCCAAATTGGATTCTCCAAGAAAGAGTTATGCACAATCTCCCGCAGTGACCTGATTATAGACTAGTTCAGTAGAGCGAACTTGTATGAAGTGCCACGTGTCACTGTTTCAACCTTTGACTCTGAAAAATATATAAACGAAAACTACAGTCCATCCTCTTTCTGTACCTTCTTATGAAATTTCAATCCGATGCTCAGAAAGAAAGTTATGACGATTTTCCCTAGGTCACCTGTTTTGAATGTAATTCAGGAGTCTGCAAAAAGACCAACTTCCTCAGATCATATCTCCGAAAATATCGCGCAAAAAGCTCTGAAATTCGGACCCAAGGTTCAACGCGATTTCTTCTCAAATGGATTTTTTTGCGACTTCTGAAATGTCACAGAAAAAAAGTTATAGTGAAAATGCCACGATGACCTATTTGGAGCAGCGAAACCCTAGAATCCAAAGCTCTGATACCAAATGTTATGAAACCAGCTCAAGAAAAGATAGAAAAGATAGATCAACGCCTTAGAATTCAGCCTCTTCGAGGGGGCAACCTCCTTTACATTACATAAATGAACAATTCTTGGATGATACAAATGACAAAACCTCCTTTCTATATATAGGAGTCTAAGGAGTCACAATATAATCCAGCCGACCTAACAATAATAATATAAAGCCACAAAAATAACAATAGAGGGATTCTAGGGGCACATTAATAACAATATGGGGGCAATGGGGGCACAACAATATAAATAAGGGGTATAACTACAATAGTAATGGGGTAATCACTAGTATTATAGGGACCCAACACATTTCCCCCCTTAATATGAAGGGGTATATATGAGTCTAAGAAGAGAGTTTTAATACAAAGATGCAAAATTTCATGGCAACAATTGGTTAAATATGCTCATGTAAATGATTGTATAAGTTGAGAGAAATCAAGGCATCAACTAGTGGCGATTTAAGGATGACCACCAAATTTGGAATGCTTAGTGTAGTTCCTAAAATAGTTCCAAATTTGGCTAGAAGCTAAATTATTTTTCTAGAGGAAGTGGTCCATAATGTTCTAGAATGGGAGACAATGAAGGTCTCAACATAGAATGCTTGATTCAGTTCCTAGAACAATTCGAAATATGGCTAGAATTTGAAGTCTCCCACTAGAGGAATTTATCCCTAATGTTGTGAAAAGGGGGGCCATTAAGGTCTCAACTTGCAGTGGTTTAAGGAAGGCCACCAACCAAAGGCATGCTCATGGTGAATTTCTCTATCTTTGGCTACAACTCTAAATCTATGTATCATTTATTCTAGCTCTAGGCTTAGGAAACAAGCTTAGGTTGTGGCTAAAGCTTTTTTGACATGTCTTTGAAGCTTGTAGATGTACATCAATTACCCCCATGTCAAATACAAGGTGAGAAGATGAAAAAATATCAACTACAAGACGTGTCAATACTCATGAACATATTCTATGGTATGACCAAAATATCTTCTTGGTTTTCTAATCACATTGCCAAGAAGTGATTCATCCAAGGTGAATCTTCATTCTTATAGGAGGAATTTTTCTGAAGCATCTGTTTGAACGACGAGTATTCCTATGAGAATGCTCACATGGTTGAAGATCAAAACAATGATATTTCACATGGACAACTCCATCACAATGTTGGAATTTGACAATCTATGGTTGTTGTGGAAGAGAAGTAGGATTTGGAACTGGTGAGTATGAACCATCTTGAATAAGCCCAACACTTTGAAACTGAATGGGCTTAAAATAGTATGAAATATGAAAGGACACATCCTTGCAATATCCAAGACTGGTTTCGTGCTTGTTGTTGAAAATACCTTCCTAAGGTCTAATGATGGACTTGGGAAGTGTAGCTTGATGTTATACATATTTATGAAAAACTACTTCTGAAATGGGAAGTTGGTGTGAATCAACCTCAATCTCGCTAATCTTATTAGTTTTTGGAAACTTATGGGAGTCTATCTCAAACTCAAATAATCGATTGTTTTGAATCAAAAACAGTTCAGAATGACAACTCTTTTTCTTTAATTCATGTTGATGTAGTTTTGAATCAAGCTGCAAAAAATAAATTTTGTCATGTGCATTTTGAAAACGAATTCAAATCTCAGAGAGTGTCCTTGCTTATTTTGACTATGCTTTGAGTAGTAGACATAATTAGAGTTCTCAATAACTCCAATAAATTGTTAATTTGAGCCATTTAAAAACTTCAACTTTTTTTTGTTAACACCAACCTTTAACAATCATAAAATCACATATTTTGGTCTCAACATATCATGAAGGGGAGAAACTAGGCATCAAGTATGGTATTGATTCTTTTGAGAAAAAAAATATTCCAATTACAATGAATAATGATCTTATGTATGTTTCAAGGCTACACTAGTTAATCCACTTTTCTTGACCACAAAATTTAAGCACAGTCTTCGAAGTCATTGATATTTGGCTATTCGCTTTAACTCCTTGGCCCAAGAAAAATTCCTTGGCCTTAACACTAGAAACATATCAGTGTAAAACCATCCCACTAGAATACATGCATATATAAAAGAATAAGGGATTTTCAACCCAATGAAGGTTTGAGGAATAGTGACCTACTTTTCTTCGAAGGAAAAGTATGTAGGTTTCACTAGATGTGCAAGAAGAATACAAACATATAAGTGAATAGTTTGATTTAAGAAGCATAGATTGTTACACTACATCAATTCGTCTCCTTGTGAGGACTCACTCTTATAATAGATAGAAAATTATTTTTCTTCAAATATCAATGTAGGTATAATGTGTTTGCTTCAAGAAATAGTAGAAGCCCTAATAATACTAGATTCAACCTTCAAGAAGCTCAATGAGATAGGCCACGCATCATATTTTTAGGAACTTCCATAAAAATGGCCAAATGGTCAAATGGTATTCTATCCTATTTGATACCAATTAAAATAAATATTTGATGAAATATGGATTGTAACAATGTCCAAACTCAAATAACATGGTGGCAAAGGGTTGCAGTCATGTTACTTTCCTATGGCCACATAGGTATGGTCCCTTAAAATGTAGAGACTCAAATTTGTTATTAGAGAAATTTTGAGGTCAAAAATGGAACTCATAAGGAATATTATATTTTTTTTTTGGAAATAATAAAATAATATTAGATTACATCATCAATATTTAGAGCGAAAAAAAAAAAAAAAAAAAAAAAAAAAAAAAAAAAAAACTTTTTGAACTCATATTTTCAACTTATTTCCTTGCGGTTTCAGTCAAATTTGGAGCGGTAGCTCTCATTGTATGTGAAATTTAATTATTCATCCAAGGAGTACCCATGTTTCATACTTTTTATGAACCCTGATACACAAAAAATGAGAAATACATGAAAAACACGATTCTTGCATTTTTTTTTATGGACCCTGCTACACAAAAATGAGAAATACATGATATAAATAATTGCAATCACATTTTTTCATGTAGTAGGGTCTATAAACAGTATGAAACATGGGTACTCCTTGGATGAGGAATTAAATTCCATATCCAATGAGTGCTGCTGCTTGAAATTCGAGTAAAACCGTAGGGAGATAAGTTGAAAATACAAGTTGAAAAAGTAGTTTTTTATTTTTTATATTTTAATCTTTTTATTTTCTTACTCCAAAAATGGTCATTCATTTCCCATGGTTGAAATCATCATCTTGAATCCTATTGGTTCTTCTAAAGTTTATTTTTTTATACCTTTTTGTTTTGAGGTTCATTTTAGACCTTAAAATTTCTCTAATGGATGGCCTACTATGAATCTCTATTTGAAATCATGGAGGTTGCTAAAAGGATGTACAACCAAATATGCCACAATATTCTTTGTTAAAGATATATGATCATCCCAATTAATTCAATGGAGTTATGGTCATCCTAATAAATGAAGAAATGGCCTTGGTCACAAAAGATGCTCCAAAATGGTTCCAAAAAGCAGCCTCTTTGATAAATGAGCCGCTTGTGAGCATATATGCAAGGATTTTTTTTATCAACTTGGATGTGAACAAGGATTTGCTTCAATTTTTGTTTAATGGGGAAAAAAGTAGGCAGAGCTCATAAATTAGTGTGAGTAGTTGATCACTCAGGCATTGGAACCTTATGAATTAAAACAATTAAGATATATTCTTAGAGGGAAAATGGAACAACATAAATTTTAGAGCCAAGTTTGTAGGATGGGTGGATATAGTGCCTGGTTCTACCACATAAAATAGAAAAAAACCCGAGGTAGGGAAAGGTGTTGGTTGAGAAAAGACCAAATGAGAGAAGTAAAATTGATAGGCATAGAATGGAAAAAAATAGTGGTCAATAGGGGCCACAAAAACATCAATATAATAGCTCTCTATGATAGTTGGAAGAATACAACCAAGAAATATGTGAACCAAAGTGAATACCCATAAGAGGAATAGAAATATGAAACTCATCATAAAATCATCATTCACTACCTCCTCCCTGGTACGTGCATTTTTATTTCCCTTTTTCACTCCCTGTAGTGATAAACTAAGCATGACAAAAGTGCTAGGGTTATGAATAGTCATACAGTTTCTCCATGTTCACAATATAAAATAATTGTTGAGAGAATAAATATTAAAGGAATATTTGAGCATTGACAGACGTAGAGATAGGTAAAGCATCAGGTGCACATGGAATGTTAGGTAAACGTTATGAGAAAAAGATTTAGAAGTGCAAAATTGATGTGCACATAAAAGGCCACAAAACCAATGGCTCAAATTTGAGCAGGGCAGGATATCACCCACTCTGATACCATGTTAAACACTAAAAAAATGATAGACAATATTAAGATAAACATGATATTGTATTATATTAACAAGTTATACATATTAACACATTGTTTTCTGACCCTTGGTATTCATATTAAAAATGGTCTCTTAGAGTTGAATAAATGTTCATATTCCACACTGTAACCCTTAGTAGATTAGGTTTCCAACATCCAACGTAGTTCCTGAAAGGAAAAAAGTCAATGGAAATTAGGTTCTACACATATTTTAGAAAACTTGCTCCTACACACATTTAACTCATTGTGACCTACTAAAGCACTTGTTCCTTGGATAAGAACAACTATCCATTGCCATTTATGAAACAAGTGTTTTATTAGGTCCCATGTTAAATTTTTTTATGTTGTTGGATGCATATTTCAGATAGAATCATGTTATAGTTGTTAAGAAAGATAGGCTAAAAATAACCTTTTGCACTAAATGGGGAACTTTTCCCTACCACTATGTTACACGTCATTTTATCGCATCAGGAAAATGACCATTATTTTATGTCTTATTCTATCTGTAACTGTGTTCCAAAGCATCCTCTTGCAATGCTAGAATCCAAACTATACCAAAGAGAATGAAATTCCTGGATCCCCATGCTCAAAAGCATAATTGTTTCTTCCTATGGAGTTCCCTAGTCAATTTTTGCACATATGTAGAAGATTCCATTAAAAACTGTGCATAAGTGTGCTCTTTCTTACATTGTGGCACACACACATGAATTAATGAATGTAAAAATAAAAAAGTAAAGTCTATAAGCATTGTTAGTCGAATCTTTCCCAACTAACAAGCTTCGAATGGATGCCTATTCAACCCTGATCTCTCCCATCATGGAGCTACCTCCCTCTCTTTGTGGAAACCCTTTCGGAACATTTTTGGATCTCATCCCTTGGGAAATGGATCCCAAACTTCCCCCTCTTGGCCTATAAATCTAACATAGGCCTGAGGATTGAGGAGGACTATTGGAAGTAGGATTATGCTACAAAAATAAGGCTAGGAGTATATTCTTCCAAGGAGAGGGTTGGAGATTGCGAGAATATGCTTGTAACATCAAGGCTTTGAGGTTGTAAGTTTTTTCTCCATTTTATTAATATAAAAGCAAAAATGCTTTCCCAATTATGTCTTATTTGATATCATTTGTGGGATTCCTTGATCACCCACATAGGTTATCATAGCTTATGGATTCAATTTATGATATAGGTTGAGTTAATTAGTTCATTTATATTTTATGATATATATTTGATGCTTTGATCTTGTGTATGTTTCTGTCTATGCAGATCTCCTTCAAGACATCACAAGGAAATTGTGGGAAGTGCTGGAAAAATATTTAAAGCATTGAGGAGAAACGAATGGTTGAAGGCACTGAAATGGAATTCACCAAGAATTTTGTTTGAACAGTAAGTTACCTCTCTCATATTGTTTATTTCAGTCAATCATAAGCTAGGGAAAGGTAGCAGCTCTTTCTTGTTTGTTTCTAGATTTCTCTGAGGTCTATGGAGATTTGTCTTGTCTGTAAGAGGGTTTAGTCCTCCTAACAAATTGGCGACTTCGATGGGGAACATCTCACTCTCCATTATTCTCTTTGTTTGATCTTTTGATCCTTCTATAGAAGCCCTCTCTAAGTGTTTGGAAATGTCGAAAATATCGATTTTGTGATTGATTTGACTTGTTTTTATTTTTATAAAAGATTCCTACTATGCACACTTTAACTTTAGGCACATAGCACACCTATGTGAACTTTTGTTTCTGCAACAATGTGTATGCGTATTGGATTGATCTATTGCCTGTGCACATACCTGGAATTTTTGGAAATTTCTATCTTCTCTTCATCAAGCCTATAATTTTTTTTCTATTTAATTACACTTGTTTACACCTTCATTGAGTCTTTGTCAATTTGATTGGGTATTTTGAATTTTATTTTTCAGAAATTATTAATTTTATTTCCTTTGTTCATTACTCAGAGGTTTGTCTCAGTGTCTGAGTGCTAATTGCCTTTGAAGAATTCTCTTGCATAGATTACATTTACAGAGTTGGAATTCTCATTTTCATAACATAAACAGAAATTGTGAATAGATTACAATTGCATAATTTTCAAGAAAATTGTGCATAGATCAAATTTCATGGTTTGGCACTTAGGGTTTTGAATCGCAATGGAAAACTGGAAGTGGTTCATGTTGGAGTTAATATTTTAAAGAAGAAATTCTCTCCTTACTTTAGCTAGAATTCATCGAAATGAAAAGATCACATTATCATGTTCGATTGCATTAAAGTTTTGAGTCAAATCATAACACCATCCGTTTCACATCCATTTACCCTATGAGTAAGTAACAATTCTTAAAATATGCGCTAATAAAATAAATTTAGAAATTTTTATTATTTTATGGCTCTTTTCCACCTACATTAGATCAGGTTGTAGGGCTTTGGAATACAAAACTGAGTTAAGTTTCCAAATCTACAAAAAAACATTAGCATCTTGTAATAGGGAGTAAATCCATTTACTGTAATTTGGCTCTAGGAAGCTTCGCTTAAAAAGGAGTTAAGCAGGAGATCATGTTGGACCAAGTGGAGTGATCAACCTCACTTCATTGGTTATAGTAGAGTGATTTACATGTATTAAAAATAGTGTTGGAAGGTACTTCAGAGTCACTTGGAAGTAAACCTTAGATTAACCATGTTGAGGAATTTTCAAGGGGATTGAGATTTGTTACTTTTCCCTTGCGTGCACGTATGATCTTCGACTTTCCCCCCAAGTTAATTTTTTTTACATGGTAACCTTAGAGACCATAATATTAGTGCTATTACCCAAGGTGATGACAGAGGGGAAGTCTCTATTGTAATTAGAATAGACGTTGACTATAATCACTTGGGACTTTTTGGAGGGTATTCTTAATTCAAGATGGCATAAATGAAGTTTACTTGCACTATATCATGTACATTAAGCAAGTTGTCAACGTAACTAGTTACACACACTCTATCTTTAGCCACTTTTCACATTTAAATCTATGATGTTGGGTTTCATAAAAAAACTGGTGATTTTTATGTGAAAAGTTTGTTTGCATAGTCTGATTCCTTAGATTTACTAGCACATGTTATTTTCTTGCTTTTACTTTTTATAGAAATTAGGTGTGGATTGTGATTTTGAATTGTTAATATTGGTAATAAATTTATCTGAGTTGAATCTAATGTTAATATTTTCGGAAGTTACATATAAAGAACCCCCTTTTTAACGGGAATCATATTCCTCTCCCTAACTTTGCAAATGTTGGTCCTCCTTATATGGCGATGTTGTCACTTCTTGTATTCACGATAGGTTTATTGGTGTGGTTGTTTTCAACTTATTTAATCCCAAATACCCAAACTATTCCACCTCAACCATGTTTTTCACCTCAACTCAGTTCATCATCTCAATATCACCAAGCTCATGTTGACCCTTTACCTTCTTCACCCAACATGTCATCTTATCCTTCTTCTTATTCACTTGGTAAAATCCTTGATGCTAGTAACCAAGTGACTAAGAAGAAGAAGACAGAGAATAAGAAGATGAAGAAGCAAGATAAGAAATATGTCAACCAACTAACCATGGTTGTAGGTAATGGTATTGTTGAGGAAACTTCCAACGTGTATCACAAGCCCAGATACCCTTACAATATTTGTAAGGGTGACCACTTCCTTATTGATTATCCTAGTATTCCTAAGGCCTTGGAAGTATGTTTAGAAAATTCTTATCAACCTATTGTTGATCGATCAACCAGTGATTGTGAGGTTCCTGGGAAGAAGGGTAAAGTTACATTTCCTTATAGGATATGCAAAGGGATTCATTATAGTCACCTTTTCCCTCATATGGATGAAGCCTCAAAATTTTTGGAAAAAATTACTGTTTCACAACAACAACTTCCAAATGGTTACTGTAAACTTTCTGTCAACCTACCATCAGTTGACAAAGTGATTAATCTAATTCGAAGTACAATCAATCACACTCTTCCATTGGAGAGTGACAAACATATCATTTAGGTTGACGAGCCATTGGTTGATCAAGTGGTCAAATCAATACCATCTTCAATTGATCCCACTCTCCCTTTAGAGAGTGAAGTTAATACCACTTAGGTTCTACTTGTTACTTCAAATTCTTCTACACATGGGGGCATTTCACCTGTTTCCATTGAACCCCCTTCAAGTAATGAGGCTATTTACTTCAATTGGAGTATATTGACAAGACCTACTATTCCTTCTTCCACCTATTTCCAAATCATTGTGAAAGCGTATGGTAAGAATCTGCGATGCACAAATGTAGATGAAGGTTCTTCTGTTAGTTTTTTACCTTCATCCACTTGAAAAGATTTGGGTTCCCCTCTGCTCGTGTCTGTTACACATAATAATTTTCCTTTTAACATAACCATTAGTGAGCCTTTAGGGATCCTTCCTAAGTTACCTATTACTCTAGAAGGTAAAATTGTCTATATTTATCTTATGATAGTCCAAGACCCCTTGGATTTCAATTTGCTCGTTGGGCGAGACTATGTCTATGCCACGAAAGATTTCGTATCAATGCTAATTTGCATGATGTATTTTCCTCACAATGGAAATATTGTGACTATTGACAAGCTTTCATTCGTTGATATCGATTTGACTACCAACCAGCCAAAATCCCTTAATTTTCCTTATATGCAAGTGGTATCCAACCCACCATAGTTAAATTATGTGGCCACCAGTCCCACGTTTTCAGTTACTAATGTAAGAAATATTCTCACTCTTTGCTTGACTTATTAAGAATTAGATATGGTAATTGTCATAGGGAACCTTATGGGGGGATTTGAAATAGATTTTCTTACCCATTTTGATTCTCTTCACATGTCTTCTTTCCAAAGAGATATTCTTCCTTATGATGAAGAGCTCTTGGAGACCATGGTTAGGAAATATCGCTTGGCATGTGTTTCTTCCAAATGAAAGTTTTGATCCAAGTGAATATGATGATGGTTCTTTTATTGTGCCAACCTCATTAAAAAATGAAACAATTTTCCCTGAGGATAGTTCTTTTCCTGTGTAAACCTCATTGAAAAATGAAAATCTTTTCCTTGAGGATAATTATTTTACCATGTCAACCTCATTAAAAAATGAAATAGGTTCCCCTAAGGATAGTTCTTTTACTGTGTCAACCTCTTTAAAAAATGAAACAATACGCAAGAGAATAGTTCTTTTGCTATGTCAAGCTCGTTAAAAAATGAAACAAATCCTCCCCTAATTAAGTCAAGTCTTTCACCCTATATCGTAAATGAACCTTCGTTTCATTTGCTTATCGGTAACCATTAGTCTACTTAGGTGAATGAAATGAAGCTTGGGGGGCATGTTATGCCTATAATTTAGTCATTATGCTAGGGGCATGAAAACTTATTTCAAGCTGCTAGTTTCTCATCATTTCAAGCTTGTGTAAAAATGAAACCCTCTCAAGCATAGTTTTTCCTATGTTTCAAGCTAGTGTAAAAATGAAACTTAATTTGATTCCATTTTGGTTATTCTTTTCATGCTCGTAAAGCATATGAAAATACCAAGTTTTTTTCCGTCTTTTAATGCTCGTTAATTAAATTGAAATTTGATGATAATAAGTACATTTTTATCACTTTTTTGAATTCGTTAAAAACTTATGAAAAAGTGAAACCAAGAGTTCTCATTACACCCTTTTCAGACTCCCTAAACATGAAAATATCGTCGAGTATTTTATTATTTGAACTCGTAAAAGTAAATGAACAGTTGTCTATTTAGTATAAGTTTACCCTTTTATGGACTAAACACATGGGGGTTATTTGGTTGCTGGCCGACCTTGACAAATTGTCCCATAACAAAAATAAATTCATATCTCCATGAATACTTATCGAAATCGGATGATCTTTGGATCAATCCTACAACTCTCGATGAGAGGGATCCAAGAAAAATATTAGTTGTCATAAATAAGATGACCCACATAGAGTTTGGACCTAGCTTCCAATTTTAACACTTCCTCTCAACTAGGGAGAGTTCCATTTGTTGATCAATCTGCCTGACTGCACTATCTCTGCCATCAGTGACCTGCACTATTCTGTTGAACCATGAAGAAGAAGGATTGATTGAGAATTTCTCATACCATTCTCTACTGACCCAGAGTCAGTCCCATATGAAGAGAGTGTGTCATACCACTGTTACTGATCCCAGATCAGTTCCAAAAGAGAGTGAGTTATGTCACTCTTATTGACTCAAAGTCAGTTTCATTGATCCCAGATAAATATCACAAGAGAGTGTCTCAAACCACTCATACTAATCCCAGATCAGTTTCAAGAGAGAGTGAGCTATATCACTCTTACTGACCTGGAGTCAGTTCCAATTGATCCCAGATAAATGTAGGTCATCCTAGCATAGGGAGTACAGTAGATACAATGATGCATCCATCGATAGTACTACTATGGTCCCTAACCCCATTTCCCTACTCATGGCCAAATGAGAGGTACTTCCCATGACTCCTAGAATGCATGGGTAGGATGCCTCGACAAGAGAACCACTCATCATGTCCATAAGTTGCCATAGGGTATCATAGGTGAAGGATGAACCATGCACCCTATACACATCACACCACTAGGGGAGGGTGACCGGCCCTATGGTCGCTTGTCACTCCAAGAAGTATCCCAAGCCCCCCGGAGCTCCCAGAGCTCGATGCATGCATCATACAAGACCCTCATAAGAGGGTCTCTCAACGACTCCAAGTCATTCTCGGAAATTCACACATTTGACCTTTCCTCAGGGCTTTGAAAGAATGTATATGACTTGCACATCAGTCCCAATGTGATGGAGCCTTCTTGCTCATCAATGTATCATATCCCAGATAAGGTAGTATATGATGTCTATATCTTGGAGCAATTATAGAATACGAGATTCCTTAATAGTCAAATCCCCCTATGGTTGACACGGAAGATCATTTGGTACAAGCGAGTCACGATGTTTGTGTTGGGGGCCTGTTCGGCATGTAATCCCCCCCACGACATGTTTTGGGGCTCAAAGCCTAAGTTTTGAGTTGATCTTGTTGTAAAGCTTCGTGAATTGCGGGCGCGGGGCATGAAAGTATAATAGAGTCGTAGAGTTGTCCATCCTAGTTTTGTAATGTAATGTCAACTAGATAGACCTATTGTATAAATAGAGCGAGGCTCTAAAGGAGAGAGATAATAGAAGATAAGAATGAAAAGTATAAGTGATTGAGTCATAATATGAAGTGTGTCTTTGGGTCATAGAGTAGGAAAATTTTCTGCAGTTGAGTGAGCAGAGGCCTAGTAGAGTCCGCAGCTGAGTGCGCGGACCCCTGCAGCTGAGTGCGCGGACCCCTGCAGCTGAGTGTGCAAGGTGGAGTCGAGTCTGTAATTGGAGAAGAGATTAATAAAGAAAGGTTTTGTTACCAATTCTATGTATCTATTCCAAGTTATTATATGTTTGATATCATTTTCAAATATATTGTTTCTTTACTGCGCACACTTGTATGAATGGTGAATCTTGTTAAGTATAACTGAAAACCTACAAATAAGCTAAGTTAATCAACTAATATTGGATTACTAGTAAGGACTTGGGTAATAACACTGTTCAGCCCTCGAGTAGGGCTGCGCGAAGGCAGCATCTCAAGCTGCGAGGAATGGGTAAGTGCGCGTAGCGACGTCTGCGCAGGGTCAAACCATAGACCACTTGAAACCATCAGACATCTCTAGGGTGTGGAAACCTGGTTCTAGCACCCTCCCCTACTACTTTGGGTGAGACCTCAGTCTGCGCTTTGTGGAATATTGCCAAAAGGGCCAGTAGTAGCGGGATTTGTTTGGCTAAATCACCTCTGAACCTAGGTCAAGCCCCTACAAGCCAACATAGTTCTCTCGTTTTTGATTTATGTGAAAATTGTATATATGGGAAGCAGAATCGGGTGAGTTTCCCTACTAGTGGTAAGAGAGCGAAATAGATATTAGAGCTTGTGCACAGTGATGTGTTTGGACCTGTGAAGGTTCCATCACTGGGCAAGTATGTGTACTATGTATCATATATAGATGACTTCTCAAGGAATACATGGATATATTTCCTCAAGAAGAAACATGAAGTATTTGACAGATTTAAAGAATTTAAGTATTTGGTGGAAAACTAGACATCGAAGAAGATAAAGGTGCTGAGGACAGATAACAGTGGAGAGTTTTGCAGTAAGGAATTTGAAGAAATCTGTAAGAAGTGTGGTATAACACGACAGAAGACTACTCCATATACACCTGAGAAAAATGAAATTGTAGAAAGAATGAAAAAGATGTTGATGGAAAGGGCAAGAAGCATTCTCAATGGTGTCGGGTTAGGACAGGAATTATGGGCAGAGGCGGTGGAGATAGCATGTTACCTTGTCAACTGATCACCTTCATCAGCGTTGGAGGATAAGACTCCACGAGAGCTATGGACTGGTAAGAAATCCTCTCTTTCACATTTGAGGTTATTTGGATGTGATGCATATGTACATGTTCCAATGGAGAAAAGAACCAAGTTGGATAGTAAATATGAAAAGTGCATATTTATTGGGTATAATGATGGTTTAAAGGGTTATAAGCGTTGGAACCGAGTAACAAGGAAGGTTGTGTATAGGCGAGATGTGGTGTTCAGAGAGGTAAAATATGTTATTAAACATGAAGTCCCATCAAAGGAACATGAGAAGATAAAGTTTGAGCTAGAGGAGGAAGAATCAAACCCTACATCAGAAGAGGAATCAGAAGATGAAGATCCACAAACTCTAGTTGTGAGAAGATCAGTTCGAGAAAGAAGGAAGCCATAAAGGTATAGCCCATTTGCTTCTTGTTCAAAATTTTCTTTATCTATTACCAATGACGATCCCAGAATTGTGAAGGAAGCAATAGATTCAGAGGATGACAAACTATAGAAAGAGGCCATGGTTGATGAAATGGCATCTTTGCACAAAAATGAGGCTCGAGATTTGGTGGAGTTGCTGGCTGGAAGGAAGCCCATTGGCAGCAAATGGGTGTTCAAGAAGAAGACAAATGCAGAAGGAAAGGTGGAGAAATAAAAAGATCGGTTGGTAGCAAAATGTTATTCCCAGGTACCAGGAATTGATTTTGGTGATATTTTTTCTCCTGTTGCTAAGGAAGCTTCTATTAGATTACTTTTATCTATTGCTACTGCTTTTGATTTTGAGGTAGAACAGATGGATGTAAAGACAACATTTCTTCATGGGGATCTAGAAGAAGAGATCTACATGAAGCAACCTGATGGCTTTGTGGTGAAGGGTAAGAAAGAATTGGTATGCAAGTTAAAAAAGTCTCTATATAGGTTAAAATAGTCACCAAGGATGTGGTATCAGAAATTTTATACATTTATATGGGGACTTGGCTTCACCAGAAGAAAAGAAGATCACTGTGTGTATTTTAAATTAATTGGTGACTGTGTTATTTATCTGGTCTTGTATGTTGATGTTGGAAATGACAAAGCAATTATCTAGGATGTGAAGACCCAATTGTCCTCCAAATTTGACATGAAAGATATTGTTGCTGCAAACTATATTTTGGGCATGGAAATTAAAAGAGATCAAGCAAAGAGGAAGATCTGGTTAAACCATAGGAAGTATGTCGAGACAATACTATAGAGGTTTAATATGCAGGATAGTAAACTGGTGAAGGTTCCTATTCCTGTAGGTGTGAAGTTATCTTCTGAATAGTGTCTCAAGACACAAGAAGAGGAAGAAGAAATGTCCCGTGTTCCATATGCAAGTGCAGGTGGTAGCTTTATGTATGCAATGGTCTGTACTAGACCATACATTGCACATGCGGTGGGAGTATTGAGCATGTTTATGTCAAAACGAGGGAAGGAGCAATGGACAACAGTGTAGCAGGTTTTCAGGTATTTGCGTGGCACTAGTGATTATGGTTTGTGCTACCAAGGAAGACTAGGATTGGATAGAGGGTTGGATATTCGTGGCTTTGTTGATGCAGACTAGGCTGGAGATCTGGATCAGAGAAGATCTACAAGTGGGTATGTGTTTAACCTATTTGGAGGTGCAGTCAGTTGGATGAGTAAGAAACAATCTATAGTGGCACTATCAACTACAGAGGCATAATACATGGCAACCGCTCATGCAAGAAAGGAAGCAATTTGGTTGCAGAGATTGTGTTCAAGTATGGGGTTAGTACAGAGATCTATAAGGATAAAATGTGACATCCAAAGTGCAATTTTCTTGGCAAAGAACCCTGCTTATCATTTAAAGACAAAGCACATTGTTGTTCATTATCAGTTTGTGAGTGATATGATAGAAGACAAAAAGGTGTTGTTGGTAAAGGTGGACACTCTGAAGAATACTGCAGATGCATTGACAAAATATGTGAGCTCTAAGAAGTTCTCTTGGTGTAGAGAAACAATGGGCATTGTAGGGCTGAATAAATGACTAAGATCTCCTATGGCCCCATGTGAAAAGAAAACAACAAGTGGGAGAATGTTGGGTTGTGTTATATTCTTTCCATGACTAGCTCCCCTAGTTAACCAGGGGAGAAGAGGGTGGGTGGAGCCCCCCATTCGTTTCGCCGATTGTGAAATGGGGGGGTCACAAGGGGTTTAAGGGGGATGGGTAGCCCCCCCTCTATGGGCTCTGGGGAAGTGTCCCGGGGAAATTTTTTTGGGACCTTATATTAGGTGGGTGGACCTACCTATGGTTTTGTGCATGGTTTTCGCACATGGTTTTGGGCGCGATGGTTTTCGGTCCATGGTATTAGATGCTTCGGCATGTATATATATGTATTGTAACATTGAAAGGAACATAATGAAAAATCAATCTGGTAGTCTTGATTTTGGGATCTAGGGGAAAATCTCTATGTATATGTGTTTTATGTGTTATGCTCTTGCATTGTTTATTTTCTATGTTTTAGAATTCGTATGTAGGTAATTTATGTACGGGGTTAAAACCTACAGATTATGTTGAAGTTCCCTATCCAGAATGTGTAGGACAACACTAGAAAATTAAATTGTGGAAGACCTTGATCTAATAAGAGTTGAAGCCAACATTCTTTAGGATTCTAACACCAGTGGCTATAATTTTGAATGTAAGTAGCACTAAGATCTTGAAAACCATTGTTGAGGTCTGAATAATCATTTTGTATCAGTTGCATCATGTTATCTCCATCAAAAAACACCTCATAAGTCTATATTCTTTGAGTGATCCAGGATGTTTTCGCTTATAGATGTATAGAAAAGAATTTCATATAAAATTGCATCTTAACACATAAATGTGCACATATGAAAATAAGAAAAACACATAAAAGGCACAAAAGAGAACACCAAGGCTTGATAACGGAGTTCATCCAATTTGGACTACGTCTCCTGCCCAGCTCAACAATGGGGAGGCATTTTTTATTAAATGGCATGAATAAATAGAATTACATTCATCAATCTATCCACAAAGAGGTTTATACCTCCACTGTCCAAGATGGCTATGAAATGAATGCCTGAGATGGAGTGGCATGCAACACCAAAGCTTCCCGCAACAATAACAAGGGTTGGAGTCTTTAAACTATTCAAAACAGATCAATAATTGCTTTTGGCCTCCTACGAACAACATGTTGCAACTATAAAGATGCCTCCTACCGTTCTCTTCCATTGATCATCTTTTATAATGGGTTCTCGGACAAGATCCCATGTAAATCAGGACTGTTTGAAGAGAGGTCAGTAGAGTGGAAGAATCAATGGGTGCAACCACCTCTCAAAATGGCCCTTTTATTGTTGCATTGATAAGGCTTCAAAACCTCAAAAAAAATTACAAATATGCCCAGAAACCATATGCCCAGACCTCAAAAACCATTAAATCGGGCTTATTTTTCCTATCAGGTCTGCGTTGAGGTCACAAATCAGCGTATCAGGGTGTTCCTATCCTGGTCCTTGAGAAAGAACAACCACGAATCTCCGATCGCTGATATCTGTGTTGGCCGATCGCGTCGACATCCTGCACATATATCACCCCGGGTGTCTGTTGAGGGTTCCGCCGATCCAACTAATCATCGATTGCACTATCCGCTTGCCGATATATATATATATATATATATATGTGTGTGTGTGTGTGTGTGAGCGCCAATTGCGATTGCCTCCGATCTGCCGGTTCGATCTGATCGGAGATTGGTGATCGGGGGTTCCATAGTCCAAACCTTAAGTTTTCCCACATGAAACCCCCAATTGCGATTTGGCCTTAAGGCTTAAGACTCCTTTTTCAAAGGAAATTCCTCATTTTCTTAAGGATTGAAAAACCCTTATTTTAGCAATAACTTCATCATCCAGACTCGAATTGAAGGACTTTTTGTGCCATTTGAATCAGAAAGACGAGACCTCCTCTCTAATCCTGATTTGACTTCCTTCTGATCACTTTGATTTTCTAATTTTTTCCATGCCATTATATCTGAAGATCCACCTGGATCAATCCTCCCCATTGAGGAGCTTTTGGACCGCCAAAAGCTTTTCATTAGTCAATTGGCAACTGAGGGTACTGTGCCCTCACTTTCTCTTTCTCCAACCATCTAGCCTTGCTAGGATGCATTCCCTTGAATCCAACTCAAGGGTACTATACATCTCCTCATCGTGAAGTCCTGGTTCTTCTGTCGATGATGATGTCTTTGGCCAACTCATCGAGATATTCTAGTGCAAAAACATCGATGGTAGGAACTGTGCCCACCTCATCAGTGTCCATGATCAAAGGAGGCTCATATAGCTTCAAGTTCTCCACATTCACTACTGAGTACATCTGCATATAAACGAGCAAGTCAAGACGAAAGGCATTGTTCCCAATCTTCTCCAATATGGTGAATGGTCCATACCGGATTGGCTGCAACTTCTTTCCTTCTCCCTTCATCCTATCTTTGTTGATGTGGAACCACACCTTGTCACCCATTTAGAATTGATGGTCGACCTAGTCTTTATCATGTCAAGCCTTGTAATGGGCTTGACTCTTTTCCAACTGCTCTTACACTGTTTGGTGAATCGTTTGGATTCGCTGAATGAACTGCTGAGCTTTGTCTTTATCATTACATCAACTGGAGCCATCCTCCCTTCCAAACACCATGTCTAAAGGGTCCTTTGGCAGGTAACCAAAGCATGTCTCGAATGGTGAATGCTGCGTCAATGAATGATGTGCTCGATTGTAGGAATGTTGTATATAGGGGAGATGTTCATCCCACGACTTGGGATGTTTCCCATAATAGCCTCGTAAGAGGTGTACCACGGTACAGTTAACAACCTATGTCTGCTCGTCGATCTGTGGGAAAAATGCCGTGCTTCTTTTCAGTTTGGTGTCCATCATCCTCCACAAGTTGGTCCAAAACTCCCCAAGGAAGTGAGAGTCTCGATCCGACACAATTGATGTGGGTAATCCAAAGTGGACCCAAACATACTGAAAGAAAAGAGAAGCAGTCTGCTCTGCAATAATTTGCTTTTTACAAGGCATAAGAATACACATTTTGCTAAAATGGTCAACGATGACATACAAATAGTCGTGACCCTTCCTAGACAAAGGTAAACCTCCTACAAAGTCCATTGACACACTTTCCCATGGACGACTCGGAATAGGGAGTGGTGTGTAGAGCCCAAATTTTCTATTAGAGGGCTTTGAAACAGAACACATCACATAACCCTTTACATAGCGAGTCACAATGTTTTTCATATGAGGCAAAAAACAAAATCTTTGTACATGACATAAAGTCTTTTCGATACCAAAGTGTCTAGACATAAGAGAGGTGTGGGCCTCTCGAATTACATGCACTCTTTCTCCCGTGGGAATACACAACTTACCAAGGTGATACAACAATTTCCCCTGCAAGTGATAGTTGTCCACCTATGAACCATGGTTTTGCATAAACCTCCTTAAAGTCATCATTGTTAGCATATTGTTCAGCATAACTTTCAAAAGACAACGAAGCATTATGCAAAATAACAGAAGCAGAAATAGGAGGGCGAGATAGCATATCGACCACTTTATTGCTAGTGCCCTTCTTATACTTTATTACCAGATGAAACTGTTGAAGAAATCCCATCCACTTGAAATGACGAGTTTGCTGCAACTTGGTTTGTGATTGAAGGTACTACAAGGGCTGATGATCTATATGGATGATGGTCTCCTTGTCGATTAGGTAGTGTTTCCACTTTTTCACACTCTGCACTAAGGCATAAAGCTCCTTGTCATAGGTGGGATAGTTTATCACAGCTTGAGAAAACTTCTTAGAATGGTAACAAACTAGCTACTTTTGCTGCATCAGTATAGTGCCCATGGCATAATCGCTGGCATCGATTTCGATCTCAAATGGCTGTTGGAGATCGAGTAAGGCTAAGACGGTGCGGTGCTAATTTTTTCCTTCAATGTTTCAAAGGACTTCTGATGTCTTCCTCCCCATTGGAAGACCTATTTCACACTTGTCAATGTGTGCAAAGGTGCTGCAATAATAAAGAAATTAGCAATAAATCTCCTCCAATACTGGACTGCACCTAGAAAGCTACAGACCTCAGTTACACTAGTAGGCTTAGGCCAATTTACAATTGCTTCAACTTTAGTGGGATCAATTTTTAACTAACCATGACCAACAATATGACCTAGGTAACCCAATGAGGTTTTCCCGAACTCACACTTAGACAATTTTACAAAGAGTTTTTCTTTCTTCAGCACATCAAGCACTTTATTTACATGACTCACATGTTCAAACCAACTCTTGCTGAAAACTAATATATCATCTAAATATACAAGAACAAACTCATCAATGAAGGGCTGAAATATATTATTCATAACCTACATAAAGGTGGCTAGAGCATTGCAAAGCCTGAATGGCATTACCATCCATTTGAACAACCCCTGCTTGGTTTTGAAAGCGGTTTTCCACATGTCCTGCTCTATAATTCGGACCTGGTGATAGCCACTGCGCAAATCCAATTTTGTGAAATATACAACACTTTTTAATTGATCCAATAAATCATCTATGCATGGGAGGGGATAGCGATTTTTTATTGATATTTTGTCTAGCTCACGATAGTCCATGCACATCCTCTAGTTGCCATCCTTCTTGGGCACTAGAACAATCGGCGACCCGCATGGGGAGGAGCTCGGCTTGATCATGCCTTGGTCCAACAATTCATGTACTTGACGCTTGATCTCCTTCATTTCGACTGCTGACATTCTGTACATGCTGATATTCTGCAGAGGGGCATCATGCAACAATTGGATTTCGTGTTGGATTTCCCTCTTTGGAGGTAGTCCCTGTGGCTCATGAAACAATGCATTATAATAAAAAATTAAATCCATAAATTCTTCTTTATGCTTCCCATCGCAGCCTTGGAACGCGTCTGCGAATTCGGCCTCATTTTCCCTAATGACCATAAGCATGCAAGTTTTGCTGGAATTTACCAGCCGTTTCATTTTCCCAGTGCTTACGAGGCTGGAGTTAATTTTGTTTTGATGAACCCACACTATGTACTCTATCCCATCCTTAGTGATGTGGTATTTATTCTCATGGCAGAAAAATACGGCTTTTCTGTCATACAGGTAGGGGCTCCCCAATACCATGTCATAGATGTCCAGCGGATAACATCCATCTCTACTTCATCTACCAGCTTAGAAGAAATCGCAAATTTTACCTTGCATTGATGGGTTACATTCAATTTAGCTTTATCATGTATCCATCCCAGCGGGTAAGGCTTTGGGTGTGGTTTTGTTTCTAAGACAAGCTTCTTTACCAAGGATTTTGTAATTAAATTTGCTTGGGACCCTGTATCAACCAGAGTTTCTACTTTGGTGTGATTTACTACAACTCTGATATGAAATAATTCAATTCTTTTTCTATCATTTGAAAGGGACTTGTCTATAGAACTGGTGCTTCCATGTGATTTAGAATCAACAGGATTTGTAAGGGTACCTTTTTTTCCTGTTGCTGTGACCAGTGCTTCATCTCCCGAATCTGATCCAAGGTCTTGGTGTGTTTCTGCCACTGTTTTCTGCTTCCATTTTCCTCCATACTTCTTTGGATGCTTTTTTGGGTGTTGCTTCCAACAGTGATCATCATCGTGGCCTTATTTCTTGCATTGATTGCAATAAGGTCACTCTCCCACTTTTGCTATTGCTATTTTCTTCTCCTTCCCTTTCCATTTCGCTTTGGATTTGCCATTGGGAGGTTTGAACGGTGGCTTTTTGGACTGGTCCTCTCTTTCGTTCTTGCCCCTGTTCTCAATATGAATTGCTTTCACACTAGCTGTGTCAATAGTGGTTGGTTCAAACAACAATAGTGAATGTCGAATATAACTATGCAGTGAGACAATATATTTAGTTAAAACTTTAGGTGTATCTAGTGCAATACCCAAATTCAGTGCTTGCTTCCTAAATTCTTCTGTAAAACTATGAACATCCTGCCCTTTGCCTTGCCTTAAACATTTGCCAATTCCTCAAAGCTTTTTGTTTGTATCCTAAGGGATAAAGCTGTTCCCTTAACGCAGAAGTAAAATCATACCATGAGGAAAAGAGCTTACCCACATTTTTACTGCTCTGAAATTTGCTCTCCCATCAAATAAGAGCTGTACTGCCCAGCCGTAGAGAGGCCAGATGGATTTTCGCCTCATCCTCTACGATTTGCTGAATCCTACACTAAACCTCAATATACCTGATCCAATTATTAAGCTTCTCTACATTACTTTCTCCATTAAACAAAGGAAAATCAAATTTAACATCTAATTTAAAGAAAGGTTTCTTAGATGTGTCCCTGGGATTTCTAGGATTATTATGGTGAGGGGAAGAAGAACCTTCATTCACAGGAGGAGAAGGAGGGGGATCTCCTCCACCATCTCCATGTGCTGAGCTTAGTTATTCTGTAATTCTTCCCTTTGCTCTCTCCAGACTTAGAACCAATTGACTGGCATTCTCCGCCATCGAATACAAAGTCTTTCTAAAATTGTGCTCCTCTTCAATACGAGCTTTGTCTTCAGCCATGTTTCTTCTCCTAGGTGCATGCCATGCCTCTGGATCGAAAGGTTCTAGATTCCCTTTGCCTCTTTGAAGCCTACCTCTTGTTAGCATGCAAACATGCAATTCACATCTAAAAAGCCCCGCTCTGATACCACTTGATCCAGGATGTTTTCGCTTATAGATGTATAGAAAAGAATTACATATAAAATTGTAGCTTAACACATAAAAGGCACAAAAATAACACCAAGGCTTGATAACAGAGTTTATCCATTTTGGACTACGTCTATGGGCACAACTCAACAATGTGGAGGCCTTTCTTATTAAATGACATGAATAAACAGAATTACATTCATCAATCTATCCACAAAGAGGTTTATACCTCCAGTTTGCAAGATGGATATGAAATGAATGCTTGAGATGGAGTGGTATGCAACACCAAAGCTTCCCGCAGTAATAACAAGGGTTGGAGTCTTTAAATTGTTTAAAATAGATCAATAATTGCTCTCAGCCTCCTGCGAATAGCATGTTGCAACCATAAAGATGCCTCTTGCTGTGCTCTTCCATTGGTCCTCTTTTATAATGGGTTCTCGGACAAGATCCTATGTAAATTGGGACTGTCTGGTTAATAAGAGACATCGGTAGAGTGGAAGAATCGGCGGGTGCAACCGCCTCTCAAAATGTCCCCTTTATCATTGCATTGATAAGTCTTCAAAACCTTGAAAAACACTGCAAATCTACCCAAAAACCATATGCCCAGACCTCAAAAACCATTAAATCGGGCTTATTTTTCCTATCGGGTCTGCGCTGAGGTTGCAAATTGGCATATCGGGGTGTTCCTGTCCTAGTCCTTGGGAAAGATCGACCGCCGATCGCTGATCGCCGATATCGGCGTTGGCCGATCACGTCAACATCCCACACATATATCGCCCCAGGTGTCTGTTGAGGGTTCTGCCGATCTGGCTAATCGCTGATCGCACTATCCGCTCACCGATATCCATATATATATATATATATATATATATATATATATATATATATATATATATATATATATATATATATATATATATATATATATATATATATATATATATCTATATATATATATATATATATATATATATCGCAGATCCGATTTGATCGGAGATCTGCGATTGGGGGTTCCACAGTCCAAACCTTAAGTCCGCCCACATACAACCTCTGATTGCGATTTGGCCTTAAGGCTTAAGACTCCTTCCTTATTTTCTTAAGGATTGAATAACCCTTCTTTTAGCAATAAATTCATCATTCGGACTCGGATTGAAGTACCGTTTGCACCATTGGAATTAGAAAGACGAGACCTCCACTCTGATCCTGAGTTAACTTCCTTCCGATCACTTTGATTTTCTGAGTTTTTCCATGCCATTGTATCTGAAGATCCACCTAGATCATCGAGTGACAAAGATAGTTCTTTAGAAACCAATTCAAGGTTTGACAACGACACATCTACATAGGACATAAGTTATACTTCAGAGGTGAAGTTTAATTTATCTTCAACAATCAACGTTGTAGACTTGTCATATGTATTGAAATATGAGTTAATGTTCTTAAGAGTATACATGCTAAACTTGGATCAGTGATTGTTGAGCTTGCAACATGTGTACTTGTCAGAAGATAAGCTAGGGCTTTAAGAAGTAAAATTATTACAAAGGCATGCATATGTTGAGCCGATATTTCTGCTATGACTTGTATTGACATTCAAAGGTTGGGTAGAGGCATTGCAGGAAGTTGTGGAGTGAAAATGAACAATAGTAGTAGTAGCAGAGGTAGTGAGAGTGGTGGTAGTAGAGACAATAGTGAAGTATAAAATAATGGTGTACATTGAGCAACAATAGACAACAATGACAATAGTGGAGGCAATGGTAGGAGGTGCAAGAGTGAACGAATAGTAGTAGGTGAAATAGAAAATTTTAGTTGTGCCATTGTCCTTGGTAAGGGATCCCTAACTCAGAGAGCATTTGATTCCTTCTAGAATTGCTAGTAAAACACTTTTGGGGGCCTCGTACTTCATTCTAGATTTATCTGGTAAATTTGTATGTACATCATACATAACACAAAATTTGGTTGAGACAAATATTTCATGTATTATGCATTGATGTGATGATGATTTGTATGCTTATTTTAATTCTCTGAATGTTTAAGAAAACTAACCAATTATGAAAAGTAAATGGAAATACTGATTCACCCCCTTCTTAGTATTTCCAATAACTAATATCATATTCCATCCTTCAATGGAAGCTTAATCGCTTGAAGGAAGATACATCGCGTTAATTGGTGCAAATTATGGTTGAAGATAAGATGGTTTTTGATCCTGAAGAAGATGTTAGATCCCTCAAAGACAAAAATTTTCAATTGATATGGGAGAGGGATTTGATTAAAGGCTAGTCTAGTAGTCTTTCTAGGGAACATGAAGAGTTGAAGACTAAGAAGGAGAAGCATTACAATAACTAGAGATGATCCATAGTTTAAATTATCCAACTTCTAGATTAAATTAATAAAAAACTAATGCTAGAAAAGGATCATGAACTTGATAAGGAAAAGACGGAAATAAATCATATCAAAAACATGTTATAAGAGGCAAACAAGATGGAAATCACCTTGACAAGACAACTTAAGGAAAAGGAACATCGAAATAAATGGAACATCAGGATAAAGAAATTGGCAAGAAAATCACCACCTTGAAGAAGCCAAAGGGAATGAGGAAGTCTTAAGAAATAAAATGAAGTAGAAGGATGAGTATTACATAAATCATGAACAAGAAATTATCATCTTGAGAGAAAAATTGGATAAGCTAAATAAAAAATTGAGGAGCTCATAGGTTTTGGATGATATTATCAATTGCCAAGGGTGAAGAAGAATATATGTCACATGATGAAGATGAAAATAAGCCTCACTCCAAAGATGAAGAGAAACCACTTGTCAAAGAAGAAAATAAGCCTCATGCCAAAAATGAAGAGAAGCTGTTGGGTCAATTTATTGAGTAAATTAACACAAGTACTTTATTGTCAATCTGGGTTTGTATAAATTAGAAGCATGTCCAAAGTCTATGGATTCCAATGGTAGTCAATTTTAGAAGATAAATTAGAAATATTAAAAGAAATGCATATTGCAAATTTAAACTCTAATTAAGTAATTTCTAATTCACTTAAATAATATGTGGGATGAGGCTCCTAACTTAGGAGAATGTGGTTATCCTTCCCTACAATACTATTTCCACGAAGAGAAATGTAAAAGAACTAATTAAAAATGGTTTATGATGCAAAATATGTAAAATAAGAGGCTCCTAACTAAGGAGGACCAGATTGTCCTTCTTCACAATTGTACTCTATCATAATCACCATTGCTTCAAACCAGAAATGCACAATAACTTCAAATAAGAAAAGGAGAATGAAATTCAGTTTTAGTTCAAGATAAAATAGAAGGGGAGTTTAAATTAAATTCCCATGTGTCCCGTAGATTAGAATTAAATCAATATTCATTCAACAATCATCAAACATCTAAATACATTTGAAAATTTAAACAAGAAGTACACTTAGCCTGGTGTGGGGGCCCTCCACACTTTCCTTGCACACTTGAAGAAATCTCAGCTACAACAAATTCAGTAAATCAACCAAGCATGAACAACAAATTGAAATGAAACATGTTCTTCAATTAACCTTCAGCCTTCAAAAAGTCTAAAAATCAGATTACATAAATTCTACATGCTTAAGCCTTCAATAGTCTTGGCTTAAATAGAGAAATAATAAAAAAACATGAATAAAACGTCTCTAACAACCTTATCTATCCTAATCCCATCTATCCTGGTCGAATCCACCCATTCAGTTACACAAAATTTGGAAAAATCCCAAAAATCACTAATTTTGGCTTATTTCCTAGGGATTTCCTAAATGACTGGTCCCGTTTGACCAACTTTGACTGGGCATGTTTAAGCTTGTTTTGACCAAACCAATATGAATTCGTTCACTATTAGTTCCCAAGATTTCTAAAAATGTGCTCAGCGATGTTCTGCAAGTATGACATCAATGAAGCCATTACGGGAATTTATGATTGTGTCCAAAAATGCACTTAAAATCCAATTTTTATAAAAACATATAAAAATTGAAAAACATAATTTATATACTTGAATATCGATAAATATGTAAAATGGGGTGTATATGATGGCAAATGGATGGATAATATAGAAATTAAGTGTGTTTACTTAAGCAAATTTGGATAAAAAATAAGAGCCAACAGAAGCCCAAAGTCAAAGTTTTGCATAAGTCAACCAACACCAGAATCTAGAAGATCAATACCTCAAGATGATGTATTTAAGATGAAAACTAATAGAAGATAATTTAGAAGTGGAGAGCACTAAAGCCTTGCTCGAGGGCGAGACACCTTTAGAAAATCATCACCCCTTACACCCAGATATGTAGGTACATTTCATGGTTATTGTTATGCATGTTCTAACTATGGACACAGAGCTAGAGAATGTAGGGAATATTGCAGGAGTATTGATAGAAGTTTTTATCAAAGTCCTAGAAGCATATTTATTGGGAGGAAATATTGAATCTCATATGACTTTGAAAACAAAAGTTACAACAACTTTTCTCCATTACTTAGACAAGATGCAAAGTGCTACCTATGTCCTAATTTTGGCCATTTTGCACGACATTGTAGAAGTTACTTGATGTGGACTTCACAAAACCAGGAAAGAAAACATTTGCTGGGCAGGAAGAAAAGACCACTAGGTTCTAGCAAAGAAAATAGGTTTCACAATGAATTATTACACAATTGGAAGATCAAAAATATGGAGACAGGGTAGCTACATGACAGGATCAAATGATGTCTTAGGAGATCATATTTTTAGGGGGATCCTATGTAATGGAAGAGATGATGCAACAAGAAAAACATTATCAGGGGGAGCTTGTAGAGATAATGCAATAGGTAAGCATGTTGTCACGGGGAACCACATCACTTGAATATATCATCAAGGATGCATCAACCACCCTTTTTCATTCATTTCAAAGGGAGAGAGAATCTTGGAAGAATCAAGGGAGAGAGAGATTCATGATGCAACATGACTTTTTATGATAGATGTGTTGACATCAATGATAAAGGGGGGCATTGTTGAGCATGTTTTCATTGATGTCAAAGTGGGTGAAATATGTGCAAGATGTCATCATTAATGTCCGTGGTATGCAGGCTATCAAGGATGAGATGTTGCATTGGTGAAAAATTATCACTAGGGTTTGGATGTCTAGGATGATGGAAAGACCCCATATTTGTTGGAGTTTTTGTAGCAACAGATCAATAAGTTTACCTCAAAGACCCTCACCATTATATTCTAGTGATAATGCTGATTTTGTTGATGTGTGGAGCTCTTTGTAGTTCTTCATAGTTTGTGAGATTTTCCAAATAAAAGTCAGTGACCCCATTTCGTGGTCAAACTCCCCAAGGTTGTTGATGTGGTAGATTTTCTTTGATCCCAAAGCATGAATAATGTGGCAATCAAGATAGATGATGATGTCGCAAGTATACTTGGCTAAGTTATGGCTCATGTCTTAAGAGTTACTATCAAAAGTTTTAATTGATATACAAAGGGGTTTTTTTTAATTAATATAAGTTTTGGCCTAAATTAAAATAAGCATTTTGGCTCCAAATAAAGACTTAAACTTAAAATTGTAAGTTTCCCCTTCCTTACCAAAATACAAGTTATTTGAATTTATTTTGTGACTACTCAAAAAATATATAGAGATACATCACTTGGGAATACATGTGTGTATCTCATTCTATCCATTATCTATACGGCCAAGATAGTTTGAGTAGATGTCATTTTGACTATTCTTGAAGAAGATCAAACATTTGGAAGGGTTATGATTGGTTTTTGTAGGGATTTTAACTGTATTTTAAAGGGATTCGTTGGGGAAGTTTCTTGCAGGTGGAAATGTTATATTTTATGTGCAATGGTTTCGATCTATTTCTACTCATATCAATGATTTCGGTTAGGGTCTATGATTATGACATTATGGGAAAAAAGGTCTCAATTTCTCTTCCTTGTAGGTGGTAAAATAAAGCTCTAAAAGTGTGATTCTTATGGTCATCAAAAATTCTGAAAACTGAGCACTTGTGAAGGACAAATCTTGAAGTATTGCATAATGTAATGAAGAAATTCCAAGACATTTGGATCACCCTTATGAAAATGTTGTGATAGAATTGCATGCATCAAGGATCGGTGAAGATGTTGATAGTAATATAGGGCTGATGTCTAATAGCATCTACGACCAACTTTTCTTCCATAGAAGTGTTGTTAAGGGTTTTTTAACATTCTTTCTCCATCTTGAGGCACTGTAACAAGTTGCTCTACAAGTCTAGAACTTGGAAATTTTAAAGTCCTCCATGGAAAACATTCATAAGCATTCTTAAGTCTGAAAAATTTCGCAAGTCTAGAAATTAAAATATTTTTTGCCTATCATTATGTATATAAGAGTTTGGGTGTAATGTTTGAATCAGGTTCAAGTGAAGATATTTGGTATCCTAGAAGCAATCTAAAGTAGGGTTTTGAAGTTTCAAAGGATTGTGGTACTTTGTAACCTACAATGATCTATGCGATATTCACATGACATTTCACTGGTATTTGTCTCTGATAATTATCCTATGACAATGGTGTAATGCCTATGACCATGATGTATGTGACATTGTTATTCACATGGCAAGTGATGAGCCTCATACAATAGAATTGTATTCACTTTTGTTACCCTATAAGCTTCTACTTGGTTAAGGAAGAGTAGGGATTTTTATAGATTCAATATGGTAGTATATTTGACTGTAATGATAACCTTGATGGAAGATAATGACCAGGGAAAATTTTAACGATGGAATTCTATCTTAAATTTTACAAACCTTCGAAAATATTACTAGTCCCTAGCATGAAAACTATGAAATATTTGGAGATATCTTGATAAAAATATTGATTTTTCTATTTATTTTGTATATAGCATCTATAAAATTTAAGCGATCTTTAAGTTTAAATAATTTTATACCACAAAATTTGGGCGAACCATTTTTAGAAAAATGGAACTTGGTGATTTTTTTTTTTTTTAATAGAAAAACATGGAAAATCATCCCACTTCCAATATTAGCCCCTAAAACTTTCCATGACAATGACCTAGTAGTATGAAACACAATGACCCTATGAATTTGGTGTCAAGAAATGACCTTGATTTATATAGTGACTTAGACATGAAAACTTGACTAAGTATGTTGTATGACACATTGATGATAGTGAGTCTTGTAGTAACTTCATATGAAAGTTACCTTTGACAGTGACATTCACATAAAAAAATAAATATGTTGGTGACCTAAAGGAATGATAGTGAGATAGAATGAAACTAGTATATATGAAACTAACATTAATGCTTGGATTGTGATATGATAGTGGTAATTTGATCTAGACTCTTCTAGAAGGTTTCGTTGGATGAACCACACTCAAAGGTTTTTGTAACCTCAACCAAAATTTATTTAGACCTATATTCATTCCTAAACCTAAATTCAACAATAATACCTATGGGACATATTAGGGTAAAACCATGAAATAAAGCCAAGACCAAATACATAGTACGATGCTAAGAGTATACAGAGACTAAAATGCTAAAGATTAAATGACAACATGCTAACAAAAATAAAATTCATCTATGAGTATTAGATAAAGATTGTAGCTTATGAATAAATGGTATGAAGACTATGTTGAAGTTCCCTATCAAGAATGTGCAAGACAACACTGAAAAATTGAATTGTTAAAGATCTTGATCTAATAAGAGTTGAAGTAGGAATTCCTCATGATTTGATTCCTCATGATCTGAAGTCAAAGAACCATTATTTAGGTCTGCATAATCATTCTGTATTAGTAGCATCCCATTTTATCTAGTAATAGACAACTCTAAGGTCTATCTTCTTAGAGTGACAATGATACTTCTTCAGAAATCAATTCAAGGCATGTCAATGTCACACCTACGTATGACATAATTTATACTTATGAAGTGGAGTTTAATTCATCTTCAACAATCAACGTTGCAAACTTGTCACATGTATTGAACTATGATTTGATAGGCTTATGACGATACATACTAAACTCGGATCAATGATTGTTGAAATTGCAACATGTCTACTTGGAAAAATATAAGCTAGGGTTTTAAGCAATAAAATTATTACAGAGGTGTACATATGTTGAGTCAATATTTTAGCTGTGACTTGTATTGATAGTCAAAGGTTGGGTAGAGGCATTGGAGGTTGTTGTGGAGTGACAATGAACAACAATAGAAATAACAAAGGCAGTGAGAGTGGTAGTAGTAGAGACAATAATGAAGAATACAACAATGGTATATAATGAGTTGTAGCTTATAGCAGTGGAAAAAGTGGAGGTAGTGGTAGGAGAAATAATGGTAGTGAGAATGTAGTTGTGCAACAACAATAGTAGGTGAAATAGAAAATTGTAGTTAGGTCATTGTCCCTGGTACGAAAACCCAAATTCAAGGATCATTTGAGTAAAACCCCATGGGAAGTCTTGTACTTCCTTCCATGTTTATATGGTAGATTTGTATGTACATCACGCATAACACAACATTTGGTTAAAACAAATATTTCATTTACTGTCCATTGTTGTGATGATGATTTGTATGTTTATGTTAATGCTCTAAATGTTTAAGAAAACTAACCAATTATGAAAATTAAAGGGAAATATTGATTCACCCCCTCAGATTATTTTCAACATAAGAATTAATCACGTAATCAACACATGATAGTGTTAGATGCATGTGGAAAACATTAAAGGGAGAAAACCACAAATATTATTTGTTTGTGTATTCTTGTAAGAACTAACCTATTGTTACATAAATTTACAAGAACCAACTAGAAGAAGTCACCAATCCCATAATTTATAGGAACCTACTTGAAGGAGACCCCAATTCCTTGATTTACAGTCACCAACCTAAAGGAGAAACAAATCCCCTAGTTTCCAGGCACCAACCTAAAGGAGAAACCGATACCCCAATTTGATTTTGATTTGTATTTTGATATGATTTTGTTCACAACTTTGGAAGACTACTCTTTGTTATATGCATTTAAACTATGTACATGGTATTAACTCAGATCTTGAAAATACTACATACTACTCTATCTTATATTATTCTTTTAAATTTGCCTCCAAATTTATACTTGTTTGTGTTTGGTTTTTTGTAAAGTCTATTGGTTCTCTGCACATCCTCCTCAAACATCATCCTTGGACTTCTCTATGGTATTTTTTACTAATATGATTCAATTAGTTTTCCATATCATAACCACACTATCAAAACCTTTTCATGTTGAGTTATTTACACCACATTTGCAAATCTAAGCTAGCACATAATTGGTTAGGGCTGACACAAAATGAAAATAATTTGATCAAATCCAACATTCCTTGCGAGATTCAATGGGAAAACACTTTACGAAGATTTAGTGTAACACAAAGTCCCACCCCCTTGTCCTACCTCAGGTTGCGGGAGGTGTCATGTATGACTTAATCTGACCTCCAAGGTTTGTTATGAATATGGGGTTAGTAAAATCCTTCTTTTCCAAAGTTTGTGGAATTGAATTATGATGCCACCATCACATCTAGCTTTTTGAGAGTTTTCTAGTGATATGAATTTTATCACAATCTGAATCCTGAATTGAATTTTATGGCCATTTGATGTTTACCTTATTACACAATGCCACGTCAATAAAGCATTCTACATAGAATCCACATGAAGTCCATGTGTCTCTTCTATGTCCCCACAAGTAGATCCACATCACCTAGGGCCCCTAGATGACACTCATGTAATATGTTTCTATGCCAAAATGGCACCACCATGACAGTATAGCGCGGTGTCCATTTAAAAGGTAGCCACCCATACATGGTGTTCCATGGCATTGTTCCAAGCAAAACTACATGGTTTTATCCATGGGTGGGTTTCATTTTCAAACCCCCCCCCACCATTAACTTACAATAGACTAGGGGGTGCGTGAGGTGGATGAGGGCCATTGATTATTCGTAGAATCCGATCACACTACTCAAAGGTGGTGTTATTTTAATGAGGGACCCATGGTGGGTGTATCATGTCACACCCACCCCATTCTTTAACTCACAACAGACAAAGGGGTTTGAAATTATCATAGGCCATTAATATGGTTACTATGCAATCACACTATGCAAAGTATCCCACTCGTTATGGAGCCCAGAAGATTGATGTGATGAGTAGTGTATAATCCCATTAGTTGATGATCCCAATAGATGGGGAATGATTCATGGTAGTTGTCTCTCTATCTTCTAATAGTAGGAATTTCTCAAGGGTTAAGTACTTATAGTGAGTGGTAGGTAGTCCAACCAATTGACAGGTTTGAAAAATGGGCCTTTTTATAGTATCTCTTGCCACTATTCCATTATTGTCGCCAATTCCATGTTATATTGCATAGGTGTTACAACCACAAGGAATTGGAACTCGTAAGGTTCCACCTTATCACTAATATGGTTCCAAACCATATCACCAATGGCATGTGACATCTATGTGGAACTACCATGTTACATTGGTGTGTGGGCCCCACTAGGTGCACTTTGTGCCTTACAATGATCTCATGTCATATCTGCCCATGATATCATCTTTAAGGCTAATATACCCGAAGCATCTAGATCTTAGATATGAGTGCCAACAATAGAAGGATATCAAGTGAGGAAACATATCTAACCTCGAAAAGTTAGGTAACTCTAAAATGGCCCAAAACCAAGACATGAAAAATTCAATTAAACATAAGAGTGTCAAAGAGTACTAGACGTTAGCTCCTTGGGAATTAATTCCCTAGTTTCTACCATGATCACATGGTGGATTGGGATTAAGCCTTGGTTCCAAGGACCATGGATGCATTTGAGGAAATTTCTAAGGATTCCTTAACACCATGGTATTTATCCAGAATTACCAAATTCCTGAGGATGACTGTCTCAACCTGAGCATAGGCTCTTAGGGGTATTGTACCATGTTAAATCAATGAAGTCTCAAGATATTACAATTAATTATATATATTAGTCACAGCTTATCTAAGGTTACTTAACTCACAAAATTATTATATCAATATTGAATTAGGTAATCAATAGTTTAATCTGGACATTCATGTAATGCTCAACATATAAAATAGCTTGCAATTCAAGAGTCTGACAAGAAAATTTGAAAATACAAAACATTTGATATAATCAAAGGCACAATAAGAAATTTTCAACCATGATCATACAATGATTCATCCATGCATTCATGAATCATCTAGATCTATATATCAATAGTTAACATAATAAGCATAGTGATCATTCATAATTCACATATGCATAAATCATTAAACTTACATGAGTTTATTAATATGTTGGAACTTGAAGGAGGTACTTCCACTCTCCACCCAACTATAGGCTAGCTACATTGTAATCTCTCTTGCAACAAACCACTATCGAGTTGGAACTATAGTCTAAGGCGATGCTTGCAAAAGTGAAAATTCACACTAATGGTTTGGTCATGCATTCAAGAGATAGAGTCCACTCTCTAGGTGGTTCATCAACTACTCTCTTGCAATAAACAACCCAGTGAACCACTTACTCATTAGATTAAAACATATGGGATTCTCCCAAATTACAAAGGGGAGTGTGCTCAATATCAAGGGATTGATTCTATTATGAAGGTGGTTTGTCAACTACTTAGCAAGTACTTAACAAGCACTAAGTGGTTTATCAATTGCAAGAACCTAGTGGTTTCAACTCAAAAATTGATTTTACTATGATTTTGGTTTGTTAGCTAGTTAGAAAGAACTTAGCAAGCACTAAGGGGTTCACAAGTCCAACTACAAACACCTAGTGGTTTAAACAAATGGATTGATCACTCTGAATGTGGTTCATCAACTAGTTAGCAAGAACTTAGTAGGAAATAAGTGGTTTTTCAGTCTAACTAAAAGCACCTAATGGTTTTAGCCCAGGGATTGACTCCATTATGAAGGTGGTTCATCATATAGTTAGCAAGAACTTACCAGGAACTAAGTTCGTTGTTAGTTTAACTGTAAGCACCTAGTGATTTTAAACCACGGATTTATTGCACTGTGAAGGTGGTTTGCTATTCAGTTAGTAAAAGCTTAGCAAACACTAAGTAGTCCATTAGTCTAACTATAAGCACCTAGTGGTTTCAACCTAGGGATTTATTCCATTGTGAAGGTGGTTTTTCAACCAACTAGAAAGCACTTAGCAAGCATTAAGTGGTTTGCTAGCCTAACTTGAAGCACCTAGATTTTTTAACCAAGGGATTCATTCCACTATGAAGATGGTTCATCGGCCAGTTGGAAAACACTTAGCAAGCACAAAGTAGTTTATTATTATAAAAACAAGTACCTAGTGGTTTTAATGAAATGATTGATTCCATTATGAAGGTGGTTTTTCAAGAAGTTAGAAAGAACTAAGTGGTTCATCAATCTAACTACAAGCACCTTATGGTTTTAACCCAGGGATTGATTCCAATTTGAACATGGTTCTTTAGTTAGTAAGAAATAACTTAGAAAGCACTAGGTGGGTCAATAGTCTAATTGAAATATCGAGTGCCAAGAGGATCAATATCTGGAATATTTGGAGTTAAGATGGATCATAGAACCCATGTTAACTATGGCTAACTTTAATGCTCATGTTGACATTTATTTTTTTTGTCATATTCCGACATTGACTTTTTATTTATTATATTCTAATATCGTTTTTTTTCAACATTGTGACAATAATTTTTTTTCTCATCACATGCAATGTCAATTTTTGTTCATTACATTATGACATTGATTTTTATTTGATACATTGTGATGTTGATATTTATTTGTCACATGAATGTCAAAGTTTGAACATGGTTGTGTATATTCAATTGTTGATGAATATAGTGAACATTAGTGACTAAGCTTGTTAATTTTTAATAGTAAATGAATATGGTTAACTGTGTTCACTATGATTAGTTATAGTTGAGTTAGTTTGACCAAGGTTGACGATACATTCACTATTGAAAAATGTTATAAAAGTATCTCTATTACTATTATTATTATTATTAAACTTTTAAAAATATTGATTATGGTTGATTGAATATGGTTAAACATCATTATTTAATGTTGACTATGGTCAACCATGGTTGAATATAGTTGATTATGATCAACTAAGTTTGGGTATGGGTATGTTAGGCATGATGTCTATGGTTAATATCAACATGTTAATCGTAAATATTGCTACCATTGCATCATGGATAAAGATGATGTCCATGTTGACCATGGTTGACTAGTTCAATCATGATTGACATGGCTAATTATGGGTGAACATTAACATGGTTAACCAAGTTTATCATGATTAACATGGTTCACTATGAGTGAACAATGCTAACCATGGTTGTCAAAATTTAATTATAAATAAATATGGTTGACCATGCTCAATATGGTTGACCATGATAAAAATGGAAGACCATTGTGACCATGGTAAATCATAGTTGACCTAGTTTGAAAAAGGGGTTGCGTTGTTGAAAAAAGTTATAAAAATATTAGTGCTAATATTATTATTTTATTATTATGAAACATTTTTAAACCTTGACTATGGATGAACGAGGTTGAAAATGGGTATTTTGGGAATGCTGCATATGGTTAGCTATAGGCATGTTGAACAATATTTTTATTGTTTTATCATATTTGAACATGATGTCTATGTTGACTACAGTTGACCAAGTCAATCATGATTGATATGTGTTAATATATAGATTAATATGTTAATGTATAACTTAATATCTTAATGAGTAAATGAATATACTATTAATATGTTAGTATGAGTATATGAATGTATTATCATTGTATTAATCTATAGATTATCATTATTATTAAACCTTACAACTTATTAATATTATTAACATCCAAATTAATGTTATTAACCTTTCTCTTAATATTGAGATAAGATATTAATGTTATTGTTAATATTAATATATTAATCTTAATCTTAAAGAATTCATGATGTTGATGATGATGCTGCAAATCCACTAAGACAAATATGGTTTATTGGATCTTGCGTTAGAAATTAATAGAAATTCTTTAATATATTATTTCTATGCTCAAAGACAAATGAGAGAAGTGTTCCAATATTACCAAAGTTTTTCTACCTTAATGGGCAAAGAAGTTGGTAGCATGGAACATATTTTGAAAATTAGACTATATTGCACTTTTAGATGGGAAATCTAAGAGAAACTGTTTTTTTTTTTTTTTTTTTTTATATCTTCAACCCTTTTAATATCGCACAGGTGATATACTATTTCTTCCCACAACATTTTGGGAATAAACCAACACCCAATTTTAGTATAAAACTCATGAAAATTAATTCTTAATAGTATATTAAAATTATAAATATTAAACAAAAACATATTTTAAAAATAAAGTAATATACATCAATACCTCTCTTTAATATTACTTATCATATTAAGTTCCCTACGTAATAATGAAAATTTATTGGGGGAGGTAGAAGCGGGAGGGGCTTTATTTAGACTTGATGGAAAATCATGTTTCAATTTTCTTGGGGTCATGGTACTGAGATTAACAATCAAGTTTAGTTCCCCACTTTGTGGAAAGGTCTGGAACTAGCTCTTGCAAAGAAAATATGTAGGTTGTTTGTTTTTTTCAACTCAATGCTCATTATTCGACAAGTTATTAAGGACAATTGTTGTTGTTTTTTTTTTTTTTCTGTTAGATCACCCTCCCTTTATTCAAAGGATTTTCCTAATTGACTCACATTTTGACCAACTATATTTTTCCATGTGCATAGACACTTAAATTTTGTGGAATATGTGTTGACGAAAAAAGGATCCATCCTTGGACCAAGCAGAATAGAGATAAATCATGGTATCACTAACTATGTCCTTATTCCTTAATTATGATCAAAAGCCCAAGAAGTTTGATCACCATTCTTATGTATGTCATCATGAAAAGTTTAAATTACATTAAGATGAGGTCATCTACCCTATCCTCAATGTGATTAAAGAGATGGAAGGGCTTTGTGGTCTACTAGCTTCCCAATTTACAACCATGAGTTTTCAAAAATCTTCCCCAGTGGCACACTCCTTACAACATGTAGCTCACATTCATAACTCTTCTATTATTGGGGTGGTACATAGATTTATTTATCCTATGGTTGGATTTGGTGGAAATTTATACGAAAATGATGATATATTTATTGTGAAGAAGGTTGGATTTAATATCGATATCCTGCAACTCATGCTAGAGTTCCAACGTGGCTTATTTAAAGGTTTGTGAGGCTTCCTTTAGCCTCTGTGGGATGATGTTATTTACTGGTTCTAGAGAATGGTTCAAACTGGATGTTGTGTTATCTTCTTGCATTTAGTGGCTTTATTTAGACATAGGGGAGCCTTAATTTATCTCAGATAATGATAATGAAGGATTGATTCTTGATAGTATTTTATATTGGGCCAAATCTTTGCTAGAAGCTACACATTAAAATGATTATTTGGCTAAAAAGCAATGTCGATTTTTTTAGCTTCTCTTGGAAGCCAAGTTTCTTTGTCAGATAAGTAATATGGAGCATTACATGAATGGTTTGCATGAGGAGGTCTCCTCTCTTAGTGCATGGGTCTTGACATTGGAAAATTTCATATCAAGAAGTGCTCAGTTTGGCTCGGGAGGCATTGGTTCCAATGTTGCTCCAGAGAACAAGAAGCCATGTCGCCCATGAGGAGTTGATTCTCTTGGGAATGGTCACATTTGATGGTTGGGAATAAAGTTAGTATACTGTTTTTTTTAATATCCATTAATATATAATGCTATATTGCAAATATAGTCTAATCCCGAGGTCTTTTTGTCATGTTCTTAGTAGAGGAATTTTTTGTATAAGCATGAATCACAACTTTAGAGCTAACATGTTTGTGTGGACAAATGTATATCTCCACAGTCAAATTTCAAAAAGCTATTATCAAGGTTTTGGCCCATTCTCCAGTTGTCATTAATACAAAACCCTTTCTCTTTTTCCTTAAGAAAATAATGAAAAGTTATCAGAAAATACATATAACCACTACTACCAAAATCTAACGTTATTTAAAAAACAATATTCATTATTATTTTTATTTATAATTTTAAATTGAAAAAAAAAACATAATTAAAATAGCTTTAAAAAAAATATTATCATTATAAAAATATGAGTAAGGTTTCATTATATTTATGAAAAGGGATTACTTTCCACAATTCATTATGATTATAATTGTAATAAGGACTTTAATTTTAAATAAAAACATTATAAAACTTTCAAAACTTATAATACTAATTAATATTTATATATTAATGATTTTTAGTCAAAATTAAATATACTCATTTGTCAAATTGTTGATATTTATTTTGGGGTAATACATATAATAATGAGTTTTAAAATTGTAGTGCCACACTCTAGTTGACTGACCTTGATATGACATTTAGCCTTAAGGTTAAGACATTATTCTTTGAGGACCTCAGGTTGAGGTGAAGTAAAATTATAAGTGTGAACACAAACAATTCCTCTAGCCCGATAGCGAGTCTAGCCACTAACAATACATTCTATGGAAGATTTCCTTAGGTTAGAACCAATTAAGAGGGCCTACCTCTTAGTACAATTATCCCTTTTGGTGATGACCTTTCTTGCTCACTCCAACTATCTCCCGTTTCCTTCTTCAAACACCTGAAACAAGTAAACAACAACAAACAACAACCGTGATAATAGACAAATTGTAATTCAACCTACTTAACAAGTCAAGAAGAATTAAGCCATAAACATGTGAGATGAAACATTATGTAAGAAATCAATCAATAGCTGCATATATATTAAATCAAGAAGAGATTACAACCATTGTCTTGATGTTGTTGTTCTCCTTCGACAAAACCAAGTTCCTACACACTTCCGTTAGCATTCCATGATGGTCTCAACAATGATAGTTTTAAGGCTCTTCCCTTTAGGATTCACACTAAACCAAATTCACATTTCTCCCTCACACACAACTAGAGAGCTATTACTATGAATAACGTGTTGTTTACTCCAAACTTAATTAGCACTAGCACACCAACATTAACACTAGCTTGTGCTTGGGAAAAATGGAGGTTTATATAGCATGAATGTATGGGAGATGGTTCCTCTTCTCATGGGAGAAGGTCTTATATCTTGAGGTAGTTCCATCCTTATAAGGGAAAGGATCCCAAATTGACATCCTCGACTCCATCCAGCTGAACCATTTACCAGACTTTCGTTACGAAGCTTCTGGAGATGGAAGCTTCGGATTCTTATTTAAAAATATTTCCAAAAGAGGATTGGCGTGACTGAAACAAAGCTCAGTCACTTCGGTCAGTGCTAGGGAGAATGATAATCCATGCATATTGGCATGAGGAGGACAAGGGTCATTAGTGTCGGTCTTGTAAACTCGGGAAAAAAAAATTCTGGGAAATGATGCAAAAGGGAATTGTTCTACTCATGAAGAGGGACACAATGGGAGTTTCTTCATGAAGGGAAAGAATGTAGGGTTCACTGTAGAGGTCCTACAGGATCAAGGAATGGGGAGTATAGGGAAAATGAAAAAATTCTGTGTAACATATGCCCCCTAAAGCGTGAAGGCCGAACTAGAGTGAGGGACGAAATGATTTATGAATTAGTGCAGGGAACCAAAGTCTATCATTAGAAAACCTGCAAGAAAGTAAAGATACATATATATATAACTAAAAACTCTGTCAAATGATACATGAATCATGGCATGGATGCAACTATCCAGAGAATGATCATGTAAATGGATCCATGCATTGGTGCAACCATCTGATAAAGAGGATCATATAGAAACCAAGGTATGGTCATAGCCATCCAATAATGAGAAGGATCACATATGACAACTCATGGTATGGTCGTATCCATCCGTTTGAGAGACCTGTATATCAACATGATCATGTCACACTGCCTTTCAACTCGAACTTTTGTAATCTCACCCGAGGGTCTTGCGCACCAACACAACCCGATCAAAGTACAAATTCTAACAAGTGAATGGATGTGTTGATGTCGAACATGCTAGAAAATCGCTTGATTACCAATGGATGATGTAAATTGTTAACAAGCACGAGAGAAACCACCAATAATGACAATGGTCCTCAAGGTACTATCAACACAATTCATGGAATGTGAATAGAGGAACAGAAGTCGAACACTCATGAAATAACCCAATCGAAAGATAAAGATGTGAACTTTTTGTCGAGTGCGAGGAATGTAGGTTTTAACCCCGTATAGAAATTACTTGCATACGATTCTAGAACATAGAAAATAAACAACGTGAGAGCATAACACATAAAACACATATACACAAAGATTTTCCCTTGGATCCAAAAACCGGGACTACCAGCTTGATTTTTTCATTATGTTCCTTTCAATGTTATAATACATATTTATACATGCCGAAGCATCCAATACCATGGACCAAAAACCATCGCGTCCAAAAAACATGTGCGAAAATCATGCACAAAACCATAGGTGGGTCCACCCAACCTAACATAGGTTCAAACCCAAAATTTTTCTGGGGTGCTGCCCCGAACCCCATAGAATGGGGTTACCTGCACCCCTCAAACCCCCTGTGAACCCCACACTACGCAGTCGGCGCAACAAAGGGGGGGGGGGGGTTCTGCCCCCCCCCCCCCCCCTGACCCCCCAATTAACTATGTCAGCTAGTCGTGGAAAGAGTATAACACAACCCAACATTCTCCCACTTGTTGTTTTCTTTCCACAGGGGGGCACAAGAGAGCTTAGTCATTTATCCAGCCCTGTAATGCCCATTGTTTCTCTACACCAAGAGAAATTATCAGAGATCACATATTTTGTCAATGCATTTGTAGTATTCTTCAAAGTGTCCACCTTTACCTACAACACCTTTTTGTCTTCTATCATATCCCTCACAAAGTGATACTAAACTTCAATGTGCTTTGTCTTTGAATGATATGTAGGGTTCTTTGCCCAAAAAATTTCACTTTGGCTGTCACAGTCTATCCTTATAGCTCCCTGTATTAAGCCCATACTTGAACACAATCTCTGCAACCAAACTGCTTCGTCTTGCATGAGTGGCTATATTTTGCCTCTATAGTTGATAGTGCCACTATATATTGTTTCTTACTCATACAACTGACTGCACCTCCAAATAGGTTAAACACATATCCACTTTTAGATCTTCTCTGATCGAGATATCCAGCCTAGTCTGCATCAAAAAAGCCATGAATATCCAACACTCTGTCCAATCCTAGTCTTCCTTGGTAGCACAAACCATAATCATTAGTGCCACGTAAATAACTAAAACCCCACTTCATTGCTATCCAATGCTCCTTTCCTGGTTTTGACATAAACCTGCTTAATGCTCCCACTGCATGTGCAATGTTTTGTCTAGTATAGACCATTGCATACATTAGGCTACCGACTGCACTTGCATATGGAACCCAAGACATGTCCTCTTCCTCTTCTTGTGTCTTGGGAAATTGTTCAGCAGATAACTTTACACCTACAAGAATAGGAACCTTCATTGGTTTACTATCCTGCATATTAAATCTCTACAATATTGTCTCAAAATACTTCCTCTGGTTTAACCAGAGCTTCCTCTTTTCCTGATCTCTTTTAATTTCCATGCCCAAAATATAGTTTGCAGCACCAAGATCTTTCATGACAATTGGGTCTTCAAATCCTGGATAATTTCTTTGTCATTTCCAACCAACAACATATCATCCACATACAAGACCAAATAAATAACACGGTCACCAATTAATTTAAAATACACACAGTGATTTGCTTTGCTTCTAGTGAAGCCAAGTCCCCATATAAATGTATCAAATTTCTGATACCACATCCTTGGTGACTGTTTTAACCCATACAAAGACTTCTTTAACTTGCATACCAGTTCTTTTCTGCCCTTCACTGCAAAGCCTTCAGGTTGCTTCATGTAGATTTCCTCTTCCAGATCCCTGTGAGGAAATATTGTCTTCAAGTCAATCTGTTCTACCTAAAAAAAAAAAGCAACAAAAATAGATAAAAGTAATCTAATAGAAGTTACCTTAAAAACAGGAGAAAAAATATCACCAAAATCAATTCCCAGCACCTGGGAATAACCTTTTGCTAGCAACCGAGCTTTTTATTTCTCCACCTTTCCTTCTGCATTTTTCTTCTTCTTGAACACCCATTTGTTGCCAATGGGTTTCCTTCTAGCCGACAACTCCACTAGATCCCGAGCCTCATTTTTATGCAAAGATGCCATTTCGTCAACCATGGCCTCTTTCCAGAGTTTTCCATCCTCTAAATCTACTGCTTCCTTCACAGTTATGGGATCATCATCAGTAATAGATAAAGAAAAATTTGAATAGAAGCTAGATGGACTATACCTTTCTGGCTGCCTTCTTTCTCGAACTTATCTTCTCACACTTGGAGTTTGTGGCTCTTCATCTTTTGATTCCTCCTCTGCTGTAGAGTCTGATTCTTTCCCCTTTAGCTCAAACTTTATCTTCTCGGGTTCCTTTGGTTGGACTTCATGTTTAATAACATCTTTCAATTCTCGGAACACCACATCTCGGCTGTAACAACCTTCCTTATTACTAGGTTCTGTTAGAGTCGGTCTTTACATCCCTCCGTCAAAGATAGTTTCTCTTATTACATTTCATTTTTTAGGTGTCTCATACAGTTCATTCATCTGCATTCCGTTAAGGGCATGCCATAATCTAACGGAAGGGCCTTGTCACTCATTCCCCTCATGTTATCTACCTGCTCACTCATGTGTGTTCATTTAAAAAAAAACATATACAATATTTTTATCTTGAAAATTGCAAAAGTTGTCTTTAGGGTTTCATGGTCACTTAGGTCTAGGGTTTTATTAGGGTTTCGTCAAAAAATGTGTCAGAGTGTTCAATAATTTCTGGCAGGCCATGAGGATGTTTCAACATCAATAAATTTCATCACCAAGTGTTCGCAAATGTGTTTTTCCTCAAAACTCTGTTTTGAGGAAAAAAACAGAGTATTTAGCATTTATTGTACAAAATCATGAAAGTTTTTGTTTTCCTCATTGTAAATTCATTCATCTGCACCTTGGTTTCTTTCCTTAGCCTAGAATCTCCAACACCTATAAAAACAAGCAAGCTCAGGTCATTAAATTAATCACAAAGTGAAAAAGCAGTGAAAAATGTCCAAAAACAGAGTTTGTTAAATGAAGTCAAATACAAAACATTATAAAAGTGGGTTTTATAAGCCAAGATTTCAAAAGCTCTTTGTTTATAAGTGATTCCTTCATATGATAAGCTCATTTGCAAAAGAGAAGCAAGATAGAGCAAATTGGGTGAGTGAGTGTGAGCATTGGGCGAAAATATTTGTAAGAAGACCAGCGCGGCACACTGAGCAGGAGGCACAACACATTGGTGAGGCGCGGCGCACTGGGCTTCAGAAGACAGTGTATTTTTGCACGGGCGTGGTGCACTGGTGGGGCATGGCGCAATGGGTGTGCTGCACGGCGCATACAATCAAAGGACCCAAAAATCACCAAAACGACCTCCAATCACCAAAATCGCATGATTTCACCTTGTTCCAAGTAGGTTGAGCTTCACCTTTGCTGTTTATCCAAGTTTGGTGTTGATGTTATGATGGTTGATGTGGTGAGTGTTTAAAAACAATCAAACCCTATCATTTCAAATTCCTCAAACAAAAATTCCTACCTAGGGTTTTGAAAATCTATTTTGCTACCAACTCATCTTCCCTCTATCATTCTCTTACCCCATTTTTCCCTGTTTCATGGTTCCCTAAGTTACCCTACCCCCTAAATTCACTAATCCCCTATCCTAAGTTCCCTTTCCCAAATTTCCTATTATAAAATCCTAAACCCTAATCCTATACAAAAACTCCCATAACAACCCTTTTTCCCTAGCTAACTCTGCCCCAACAATCCCAAATTTCCCATTATTTTTCCCTCTCCTAACAGTCCCTTATTTCACTGTTTTCCCTTGGTAGCAGAGGTCAAACAAAATTCAAAGGCAGTCCAAACAAAATTTGACATATCAGCACCTATTTCTTCAAGGCAGTTTGTTCACCAGCAGTTATGGCATCAGATCCTTCATATGATTATGAAGAGGAGACCCAAAGTGATTCACCCACAGAGGGACATGCACCCCAGAGGCATCATAGAGGTGGCAGACATATCAGAGAAGAACCCACCACTCTTACCGAGTTGTAGGCCTGTCCTCTTGCCATGTTTTGTTTCCAGCATCAGTCATGCTATGAATTTTGCGAGAAGGTTGCTCATATTCAGTATCATCGTGAGTTGGCCCGCTTATTTGTGTTGCATTTTCATGGTGATCAAGCCACTCTTTCTGGTGTTACTTTCACATTAACACCAGAAACCATTTCATTGGCAACTGGCATACCAAACATTGGAGAACCATGGAATAAGAGACAGAATATTGACTGGCAACACTATGAACCATACATCAAACCTGGTTTTCTGAGGCAGCTTAGGAGAGTGTTTCCTTTTCGGTTTCTCAAGGATGAGTATGCTCCTTTAATGAAACTCATCATGAAGTATTTCACCTGTGAGGGCAGGTTCTCCCGCTTGTATGCTTATCACATCACGCTGCTGATGCATTTCACTCGGGTATGGATGATGAACATTCCTTATTTCATATGCCGAAACATAGAAAGGATGACCACCCTTGTGCAACAGAAGACCCCTCAACAGCAACTTAACAGTGTTTATCATTTTACTCTCATCAAGATTGTGGTTGTTCATCAGCTTTGATTACAGGGCATCACTTGGGATGACTTCATCTCATGTGAGTTTTTCAGAGCTTCACAGGGACCATAAGAGGTTAACCATGAGACAGGTGGACCTTCTCATCAGTATGAGGGCCATGAGACCGCTAGTGTGCTAGTGTTCATCTCTTATTAGAGAGGCACTAGACAGTTGTTTGCAGTAGCGAAGCGAGTGTTATCTCCACCTGGGGTGGAAGGGGCCTCACTTCCTCCATTAGCACAACAGGTTCAGGACTGAGGCAAGAGGCCTCTGTAGGAGGAAGGACCATTAGGTGAGTGAGGGACTGATTTCATCCTCATTGAGGGTGATGATACTGACATGGGCCCACCGAATGAAAAACTTAGAGAGATCATTCAGGAGCAGCATGGGGACATTGATGCCTTGTCCATCAACTTGGATAGAGCCCAGTGGACTATATAGTATTTGGAGCAGAGGAAGAAGTAGCTTGAGGATCAGCAGGTGGTGATGGAGTTACAGAACATTCGGCAAAACCGCCAAAGTTCCCGAAGGAGGAGGATGGAATTCACTTCCTTGGAGCAAGAGATCAATGCCGATAGGGAGTCATGGCTCGAGAGAGTCAATATCCAATTGTAGAGGAAGCTGGAGAAGGCAATAAATGAGAATAATATGCTTAGAAACTTGTCATATCATTACTTGTCCCGAAACTTGGTGTGCCAAGCAAGAATCAGGAATTTGAAGGCAAAGCTAAAGAGAGCACCAAAGAGGCAAAAAGAGGATGAACGACTTCAAATATTGGTTGAGGCTTCCTTGGCCCATCACAACACTTGATATAGATGACTTAGCCCAAATTTCAAGAAATTTGGAGCAATTTTTGTATTTTTGAAAATTTTCAGCACAAAAAACAGAGTTTTCCTCCCTATGCGCCACGCCACGTGGTGCTCGCTTTTTCTAGGGGGCTCTAAATAAAAAAAAATTGCATTTATGGATTTGGCATGAAAAATTACACTTTTCTACCTATGGCCAAGAAATTTGGGCAGGTTTTGGGCCCTCAAAAGGTCAAAAAACACTCAAAAATGACCTCATTGCCCCTATTTTGACACACAGGAAGAAGTGTTGGGAAAATGGACTTTTGGAGGAGCAAATAGAGGCCAAATTGAAAAATGCCACCTGTGTTGGAAATTTGACAGGTAGACCTTTCAAGAAAGCACACCTGGAGCTCATTTGGACATCGGGAAGGCCTCCAAAAGTCGGTCTAAACAGGCGCTATGCATAGAGGAAAGATTGCCAGTTTGACCAAGTTTTGCTCTGTTTTTTGCCCAGTTTCGCCTAGTTTGACATTTTCACTTTCCTAATGGAAACTTTATGATGTAATTTGATGAAAATTTATGTATTATGATGTAAATATGTTTGATTTTCACTTGTGAAGGTAGATTCATCAATTTAGAGGTTGTTTCAAACTGAATGAATCAGTTCCCTTGTTTTTAGAGGCATGCTGTTATATTGCCTAGTTTCTAGTTCTTAGTTTAGAATCAGTTGGATCAGCTCCTAAACTCATGAGCTCGACCCATAGAGGTAAGGATGAGCTACTTTTTTATATATTATGTTGTTTTTCAGTCATTAGCATGGTTGGCCACTTGGGATTGCTTGGACTCCGTTGTACATCTAATTTCTGCATTTTGGCAAAGGAAAGTCTTGGGTTTTGTAGCACTTGTTGGGATCCTTGTGGCTCTATGTTTTGATGGTGTTTTTCTTCATGCAATTGTAATTTCATTTATGTTTCATGTATTCCATTTCCCTTCTCTTTGCTTCTGAAATTAAAAAAATTGAGTGACAAAGGTAGAATTCATGAGTTTGTTGTGCTCTGCCTTAAATTTTGTTTAGTTTTCAATGTTTTCTCCACTTTGAAGAGGATTCTTGGTACCCTCTTGCCCTCTTTAGCTCCTCAGTGGTCTTTTCCATCCATTCATTTAAGCATAAAAACTACTGCCTACCTTGCCCCAACCTGAACTCGGCAAAAATTTGGCCTCATCCCTAGACCCAAATTTTCCTTTCCCTTTGTTTCCAACAGAACCCTCAAAAAATCAAATCAAATCTTTGCACTTCATACCTAGCCTAAAATTATTTTGTATTTCAATCATCTCAAGCCCCATTGATTATATTTTGCTGAGATTGACCCGGAAAGAGCCCTCTCCTGTCCTCGTAGGGCTAGCTACGAGGCTGAGCACCGTTTGATGTGGACCTAGAATCTTACCTTTTCAGCATGAGGTAAATCTAGGCTCTAACAGGTTCCAAAGCTTATAACCCTTTAAACCATCCTTATACCCAATAAAGATGCACATTTTAGATTTACTATCCAACTTGGTTCGTTTCTCCTTTGGAACATGTACATATGCATCACATCCAAATACCCTCAAATGTGAAAGAGAGGGTTTCTTACCGGTCCATACCTCTTGTGGAGTTTTATCCTTCAACACGGATGAAGGTCATCTATTGACCAAGTAACATGCCATCTCCACCCATAATTCCTGTCCTAACCCGGCACCACTGAGCATGCTTCTTGCCCTTTCCATAAACGTCTTGTTCATTCTTTCTGCAACTCCATTTTGTTGGGGTGTATATGGAGTAGTCTTCTGCCATGCTATACCACACTTCTTACAGAATTCTTCGAATTCCTTACTACAAAACTCTCCACCGTTATTTATCCTCATCACCTTTATCTTCTTCTCTGTCTAGTTTTCCACCAGAGCCTTGAATTCTTTAAACCTATCAAAGACTTCAGTTTTCTTCTTAAAGAAATATATCCATGTATTCCTTGAGAAGTCATATATAAATGATACATAGTACATAGACTTACCCAGTGATGGAACCTTCACGAGTCCAAACACATCACTGTGCACAAGCTCTAATATCTGTTTCGCCCTCTTACCACCAGAGGGGAAACTCACCTGATTCTGCTTCCCATATACACAATTTTCACAGAAATCAAAATCCAGAGATCTATTACTCATACCTTCTACCATACCTTTACCATGAAGTATTCAAAGGCCCTTCTCTCCAATATGTCCAAGCCTTTGATGCCACAGCATGGTCTTCTCTCCAGAGACCACTAGATTTTCTTCTCCACTTTCAGGAACCACGAAATTGTTTCACCCATCAACAACAGTGCTACCTTGTAGCTTGTATAGAGTTCCAATTCGAACTCCCCACATCAATACCAGTGGCCCTTGAACCATATTGCAGGTATCCTTCTCAAACACTATTTTTACACCTACATCATCCAGCTTGCTTACAAAAATCAAATTTCTGGCTAATGTAGGAATATGTAGAACACTCATAAGTGTTCTAACCCTTCCACCTTGCAACTTCAACTTTACGTTTCCGCAACCAATGATTCTAGCCTTCCTGTCATCCCCCAAGAAGACATCACCACCATCATGTTTCTCATACTCGCAGAACCACTCTCTATGGGGAGTGAAGTGAAAGGATGCACCTGAGTCAATCAACCATACCTCATGATCTACATGTGTACTTGAGGAAGCCAAGTACACATCCCCACCTTCATCTGAGGTGGTTTTTGCCTCTGCAGAAGTAGCATCATCAGATCCCTTTCCTTTATCAGGAGCTTTAGATTTACAGTCCCTTTTGTAGTGCCCTTCCTTTCCGCATTTCTAGCACGCCACATTTACAGGTTTTCCTGGAGATTTAGATCTCCCTCTAGATTTTGATCTCCCACTCGATGACTTATTTTTGTTTCTATTCTAGGATCATCCTCATATAGACAAGGCATCACCATTCTGGCTCTCCCTATTTTTGCATCTCATCTCCTCCATTAGCAAGGATGAGACTATTTCATCAAACTGCAAGGTAGTTGCATTGATACCTATTGCAATAACTAGACTATCCCATGAGTTTGGTAGAGAACACAAAAAACTGATGCACTTATCTTCATTTGAAATTTTAATATCAAAAGATGGTAACTGACTTACCACAGTATTAAATGTGTTCAGATGCTTTGTCACCGAATCTCCATCTTTCATCCTCAGGTTATACAATTTTTTTCTGCAGGAACAGTTTATTCACCAGAGACTTAGATTGGTACAAATTCCCTAACTTGTCCCACAAATCCTTCATCGTAGCTTGCTCTGATACATTCAACAATACTGAATCCGAGACATAGAATTGTATTGTGCTCTTTGCCTTCCGATCCAACTTCTTCCATTCTTCATCGGACACTCCTGTTGGTTTAATACTTGGATCTACCACAATCCACTGATCTTTATCCACCAACAGATCCTCCATCTTGAGTTTCCACAACTCAAAACTCTGACCATTAAATTTCTCGATCTCTATATTTCCACTACTCTCCATCTTCTTTTACCACTAGAATCAATCTCGTAGATCTCTCACTAAACAGGGTCTACCACAGGCCCGAGCGAAACCCTTCAGCAACAAAGGTGTCCCCTTAAGGCCAAAATAGCTCTGATACCAAATGTAAGTTTTAACCCCGTATAGAAATTACCTGCATACGATTCTAGAACACAGAAAATAAACAATGCGAGAGCATAACACATAAAACACACAGAGATTTCCCCGGGATCCTAAAACCGGGACTACCAGCTTGATTTTTTCATTATGTTCCTTTCAATGTTATAATACATATTTATACATGCCGAAGAATCCAATACCGTGGACAGAAAACCATCACGTCCAAAACCATGGACTGAAAACCATCGCGTCCAAAAAACATGTGCAAAAATCATGCACAAAACCATAGGTGGGTCCGCCCAACCTAACATAGGTTCAAACCCAAAATTTTTCCGGGGCATTGCCCCAAACCCCATAGAGTGGGGTTACCTACACCACTCAAGCCCCCTGTGACGCCCCTGCTACGTAGTCGGCGCAATGAAGGGGGGGGGGAGGCTCTGCCCCCTTCTAATCCCCCAGTTAACTACGTGGGCTAGTCGTGGAAAGAATATAACACAACCCAACAAGGAACTCGCCATTAGGGCATGCAATCTCTAATATATTTGAAGGGAGTCTCTCAGTCAAATTCCCAGATAATGAGCTGAATTCAACAGGAAGCGACTGTGTCAAAGGAGGGCCATAATGTATCCCAAATCATTGACACGAGACAAAGAGATGAAAAATGATTTTGGATGATACAGAGAATCAGGGGTAAGTGTAACTGTAGAAGGACAACTCTTAAACATATCGGTGACACAAATGGAAGTTTGGAAACTTTTGGATCCATAGGATCGGTGGTCATGATGACATGTCAGAGATCAAATAGAAGGAAAAAATGAACGGCCCAACCCTGGAAGGTCAACGATAAAAAAGGAGGATATACCATCCTGACACGAAGCATAAAGTGTCATGTTCAAGAGTGATCTACCGACAAAACTGATTAGATTTCCAAATTTTCCCCCATCATTTTTGGCAAGTACCCCAATTATTTTTTAATCGCAAGCTTGAAGGGGATTCTTGCACTCTAAGTTCATCCTTCGGATGAATCTGACCTAGTAAGTTTAATGAGCCCTAGGAAGGAGAAACTCATTTTCTTCATGGTGACGAATCCAAGGTCGTTTAATATTTTAACGAGTCCGACAAAGGTGTAACTCGGTATATTTTTCATGATTAGAGAGTTTAAATAAGACACGAAAAAAAACTCCACATGGTCCATTTTCATACAATTGTGTCTCTCGAGCTTGAAAAGTTAGAAAACAATACTTGAGAGAACTGCTTGATCATTTTAGTCAAGGAGTACCTTTTTCATAAATAGTTCATCCCAGCCTGAAAAAGGGGTAAACGTATACTGGGCGCACAACGTTTCTTATCCGCTAACGATCTCAAAACAACAAGAGCTCGATAATCTTTTCATGTTTAAAAGGTTAGAAAAGAGCTGAAAGAAGACCCCCCATTTTATTTTCTTTAACAAGTCAAAAGGGAAAAATACTCGGTGATATTTTCATTTCTTATGATTCAAAAAAGAGCTTAAAGTTGACTCGTCCTAGAGTAATGAGTGGTATAAAGGGTAGCAACTGGTTTTGGTAATCGAGGAACTGCTCAAAACATGTAATGGTTAAGAGGCTAGCTAATAAAACCACTCATTGCTGCGGTGCCTCAGGAAAGGAAAAACAACCAAGTGAAAGCATATGATCGGCCAAAGAGATGGTAGCGATGGAATGAAACAACCAAGGTTCATAAGAAATTAGCTGATAAAAAGGGCAATCACGAGATGTAAATTGGGAATGGGTTCATTTTTACACAAGCTTGAACCATGGAGAAGTTTGCTTGGATTCGGTTGCATGTTTACACAAGATTGAAACAAAATAATATGCTTGAATAAGTTTGCATGCCCCCAAGACAATGCTCAATTCAAGGTACATGCCCCCCAAGCTTCATTTCATTCAACTAGGTGAATGGAATGAAGGTTCAATTTCAAGATCCAGGAAAGGCTCGACTGGGATTTTATGAGATCTAAATCAAAGACTCGATTTTGAAAAGGGATTTTCTTAATTTTTTAATGAGGTTGACACAGTAAAAGAACTATCCTCGAGACGCTTGTTTCATTTTTTAACGAGCTTGACACAAGACAGAGAACTATGCTCACACCCTTTGTTTCTTTTTTTAACGAGGTTGACACAAGACCAGGAACTATCCTCATGACTCCTTGTTTCATTTTTTAATGAGGTTAACACAAGACCAGGAACTATCCTCACGATGTCTGTTCATGACCCATAAGAGAACATGGCTCCCAAGAGGTCTTCTCTAGACGAAAGAACCACGCTTTGGGAGGAATACATGTCATGTGGTATCAAAGAGAGATTAGGTTCCAATGCCCCCAGTACATAATGTACAATACCATCTGTGTGATCATCAGCGGATGTGGAGATGGAATGTGTAGCCACATAATTGACTTATGGAGGGGAAGGTACTCCTTGTAAACAAGAACCAATAGGGGACGATGGTTGCATAGGAGGCACCTAGTGACCAATTAATGACAATTGATCAATGGTCACTATTCTCGCTTCATGTGGAAAACAAACCACATGAAAAATCGAAGAAACAAGAGCTCCCATGACATAAACATAGTCACATCCAAGGAGAAGATAGAAATATAAGGGACCTTGGACTACCATCATGTCTATATAGACGGTCTTTCCTCCAAAAGTAATAGGGAACTTTGGAAGGACCCCCAAGGGTTGACTGGTTCCTTTATTGAAAGCCAACAAATTCTAAGTGACAGGCACAAGCTATGGGGAGCCCAAAACTTGCCAAGTAGTAGAAGACACGATGCTAACAGATGTGTCTTCATCTAAAATAATTCCATGTACTACCATATTATAGGCTTGTACTGTGATATGGAAAGGTACATAAGATGGGAGGCGGAAAGCAGTCAAGTGAATCCAATCGAAAGAAATAACATAACTACTTGGTCAGGACATCATATGATTGCCCCCATGTTGTACAGGAATAGGAGAAGGACTGTCATGAACAACTAGGACAGGAGGGTCACTTTTCGATTCATGAGAATATGAGGAGATGAGAAGAACATGAGCAGTATGATCACCACTCTCTTCCAGAATAGAGTGATCAACTGAAGGTGGGAACAAACACAAGAGAGTCATGCTCAGGAAGAGTAGGATGGGCAAGAGATGAATCCAAGTCAATCTCTTTACCAACTGGGAGAGGGTTATAAGAAAGCCTCTCATAACCAACAAGAAGTTGGGGTTGAGGAGCCGTAAGGTTTTCCAAAAGTTTGGAAGCTTTAACCATAAGAGGAAAAAGGTGAAGATGATGCTCTCCTTCACATAACCTATAGGGGAATCTAATCTTCCCTTTCTTCTCACCATCGCTAACCAAAGGTGTAACATCGACATGATCTTCAAAGATCGATGGGGATGGTCAATCCATATTTTGAGACCATGCCTTTAAGATCTTGGGAATGCTAGGATAGCCTCGAAGGAGATGGTCACCCTTACATAGCTTGCAAGGGAATTTGACCTTCCATGGAGGATCAAAAGGTTTGTCTACAGGAGGTGTATTTGGAGTAACAACTGCATGGTTGGCCTCTTGCTTATCTGACTTATTCTACTTCATCATCTTCTTCTTCTTCTTAGCTTCTTGGTTACTAGATTTTAAAATTTCACGAGGAAAAGTAGAAGAGGAGGGTGAAGAAATGGGGGAAGAAGGCGAGGGGTCAAACATAGATTTATCGTGACATGATTCAAATGAAGGAGATGTTTGGATAGGAGTGGGGATACTCGGGACCACCGAGGTTGAAAACAACCAGACAGGTCGACCAATGGTTAACCAAGGAAGGGACAATGTCGCCATATGAGGAGCACCAACATTTCCAAAAGAAGGAAAAGGACCAGAATTCCCATCTGAGGGGAACCCTTGACTAGTGGACTCTAGAAATTTTTCCATTAGAATCGACCCTAAATAATTACTAAGGAAGATAACTTTTACTAGGAATATTTTGTGGGAAGTTAATTTTAGAAAACTGAAACAAAACTTTACCTTTTCATGTTTTAAGAGTCGAGAAAAGGAAAAAATATGACTCTAGTCGCTTTCGGAGTTAACGAGCTCGAAAGGACAAGTTCTTGATGATATTTTCAAATTTAAAGAGTCAGTAATGATAGAAAATGACTACTCAAGGTACTTTAGGCATGAACGATTACTAGGTAACCGTGAACTGCAGAATACCTCCCAGCAAACCAAGAAGTACAAACAGGAAATCTCCCTAAATGCTGTGTTTGGTGTATCACATTTACAAGGTGACAGACTAGAATTCCAATAGATAAAGGATTGCAAACCTAGTGGGGTCTCCCTTTATATACACGATGGTACAGGGAGCACAAGTCCATACTAGCACTGTCTAATGTTGAAGCGAACGACAACTGCTAAGTTTAAAGGTATCAGAACACGTCTCTAGCCTAGAACACAAAATGTGAGCATTAAGTTTCAATGCTTCATTAGGTTAATTTAATAAATTTTAACGGTTGATCTTAAATTAGGGTTCAATTATAAGGCCTTACTGATGTCATCTAGAAAAAATCCTACATGCAGCTATATGAGAAAAGAAATCTTTGTCTTTGATGAAAGCTATCACTAATTGAGAGATAGAGAGCACACAACCAATGCAACAATCAAAGAATGAAAGCTTTTGCTTATGCACTTAATCTTCCCTTAACAACATAAGAAGTTTCATTTCATTTCTCATGCATATGCTGATGCAATTCTAGCTTCTTAATGACGCTACTAATGCAATATTTTCCCTTAAGTAAACTAGAATGATGTTCTTCTTTTCATAAAATGCAAAATCAATCTTTCACATAAATCACTTTAATGAAAATTTCACAATTCTGAACAAACAAACATCAATCAAATCCAAAGCATTATGAATGAAACTAAAAGCAACTTCTTCCTTGAATCATACAAACCAAACACCCAAATTCTTCAATCAACAAACCAAACAATGTAATCTATGCTCGGAATGAGAAAAGAGACACTCGAAATAAAAGAACAAACGTGACTCTTTCACTCACTCGATTGAAAATGAAGTAATGAAGATGTTGTGACTGAAATATGGATTAAATGAAGAAACAAATCAGAAACTTGACATAATGAGTAAACAAAAAAGTGAATGGTAATTGAACTAGATGCCCTAGGGTCATAGAAACCATTCAAAAACTAAAAAAATCAAGCAATGAAACTTCAATCCAATCAATCAATAAAAACTAGCAAGAAAAGCATCCTAGTCACTTCTGGGTGAAAGAAGTGAGTCTGAGGGTCAAGACACACTGGTGTTAAGAAATTTACTGCATAACACAAATAATTACTGAGAGGAATATATATACATATACATATATATATATATATATATATATATATATATATCTATATATATATATATATATATATATATATATATATATATATATATATATATATATATATATATATATATATATATATATATATATATATATATAAGAAAATAACCAGCAACAACCATAAACACATAAACACAAATGTTTATCTGGGAAAACCCCAAATCTGGGGAAAAACCCATCCTAATAAGATCTCATTAGCATTGGCCAAAACCCTCGCCAACCCGACCCACTGAGCCTTCACTGCTCACCTCCAGGTCTTGCATTACAATGAAGTCCTTCCATCCTTTTATAAGATCCATTACATATAATACCACGGGCAGAATACCATGGGTGCACAATACCATGTGCCCCAAAACCATCACTATTTAACCTGGTCAACTTTGACTCTATCCTGAGTCAAGTTTACCTAACAATATTCCTACCTTAAAATTGACTTGGGGTTCCTTGACTAACTACAGCCAAACCTACTAAGTGAGACAATCCCGCTCACTCTAGATCTTACCCCCCTCAGAGTTTTTACCTAGGGTATTGCTAACCTGACATCCCCCTATCACCTAGGTCTAATCCAAACTCTACCGGTGATCACCGAGGGGTACAGATGCCTTACTAGGTCTTATAGTAGTATGCCCATTTACATGCAATAATTTTGACTTCATTAATTATTTTTTTTGTTTATTGCTGCTGCGATTTTGATCCATCCTCTCTCAATTTGATTTTCTCAAAAAGTTCTATCAAACCCCTCCAACTGCAAGCCCGACGAGAACCTCGTAGCTTCCAGCATTGGTGGCCTCACGTAGTAGAAAACGAACAATTTTTGAAGCCGCATGAACAATTTTCTTATGCTGAGCTTCTTTAAATAGACACATGAATCTCAAACAATTTGTCAGCATGTTCCAAATTGGTAAATATCACAAATGCACTATGATCCCTGGCAGTTACGGCACTATCTTCCACACATTCTCCTCGAGGTTCTTCCACGTACGATTGTTACACCATTATTTTTCCAGACCCAAATATGTAAAATGGCTGCATTGATCTCATCAGGCACTATAAACCCTTGGAATCAAAGAATCCCTTTGAAGCCAATATCTGGCTCTGATACCAGTTGTTAAGAAATTTACTGCATAACATAAATAATTACTGAGAGGAATATATATATATATATAAGAAAATAACCAACAACAACCATAAACACATAAACACAAATGTTTATCTGGGAAAACCGCAAATCCGGGGAAAAACCCAACCTAATAAGATCTCATTAGCATTGGCCAAAACCCTCGCCAATCCAACCAAGTGAGCCTTCACTCCTCACCTCCAAGTCTTGCATTACAACGAAGTCCTTCCAGCCTTTTATAAGCTCCATTACATATAATAACACAGGCAGAATACCATGGGTGCACAATACCATGTGCCCCAAAACCATCACTATTTAACCTGGTCAACTTTGACTCTATCCTGAGTCAAGTTTACCTAACAACTAGCACTGGAATGGGAGAAATTCTGATTTTTTCTTAACTCAGAGACTGGAGCAACTTCCTAACTGACAACTAGTGCCAATAGGCATGACCGACACGATTGATCAGTACTACAATTAGCGCTGATGGCTTGATTGACTGGACTACCTAACTAACAACTAGCGTTGATAGAGGGATTCAAAGAAAACATAAAAAAATAACTTCACACAAGGCCATACTTAACACATCAGAGGGTGGGATAAACCAAGCAAGCCAAATGAAGCTTTCTAGTCAGGGAGAACATGGTCAAAGCAAACTAAGAGGCAGAAATCAAGAGAGCAACACACACTGGTCGAGATCTAGGGTGGACCCTAATATTCACCTACAGGCATCGATGCAACTGCCTAGCTGACAACAAGCGCTGGAAGGGGGGTTAGCGCGACTATTTTTGAGAATATTGTGCTAGTCAGCACGACTGTCAATAAAATAAGTGCGCTGAGCGAGGATGCAAAGAAAAAAAAAAAAAATTCAAAGGCTGAGATGAGACTTGCTACTGTGAATTTCAGACTTAGAGTAGTAAATAAAGCAAAGTAGACATAACTAAAGGGAAATGGCAAAACTAGAAAATTGCACACAAAACCATGAAATTTCAAGCAAGCAAACAGAAGGATTGGTATCCCTAGTGGAGTCACCAATTTGTGGTGAAGTAAAATTATAAGTGCAAACACAAACAATTCCTCTAGCCTGATAGTGGGTCTAGCTACTAACAAGACATTCTATGGAAGATTTCCTTAGGTTAGAACCAATTAAGAGGGCCTACCTCTTAGTACGCTTGTCCTGTTTGGTGATGACCTTGCTTGCTCACTTCAACTATCTCCTGTTTTCTCCTTTGAACACTTGAAACAAGTAAAAAAACAACAAACAACAACCGTGATAATAGACAAATTATAATTTAACCTACTTAACAAGTCAAGAAGCATTAAACCATAAACATGTGAGGTGACACATTATGTAGGAAATCAATCGATAGTTTCATATATATTAAATCAAGAAGAGATTACAACCATTGCCTCGACGTTGTTTTTCTCCTCTGAAAAAACGAGGTTCCCACACACTTCCGCTAGCATTCCATGATGGCCTCAACAATGATATTTTTAAAGCTCTTCCCTTTAGGCTTCACACCAAACCAAATTCACACTTCTTTCTCATACACAACTAGAGAGATACAACTATAAATAGCTTGTTATTTACTCCAAAATTAATTAGCACTAGCACACCAACATTAACAATAGCTTATGCTTGGGAAAAATGGAGGTTTATATAGCATGAAGGGATGGGAGATGGTTCCTCTTCTGATGGGAGAAGGTCTTATCTCTTGAGGTAGTTCCATCCTTATAGGGGAAAGAAGCCCAAACTGACATCCTCAACTCCATTCGGCTCAACCATTTACCAGACTTCTGTTACGAAGCTTATAGAGCTAGAAGCTTTGGCTTCTTATTTGAAAAACTTTCCAAAAGAGGATTGACGCGACTGAAATAAATCTCAGTAACTCCAGTCGGCGCTAGGGACAATGTTAATCCCTAAATATCGATGAGGAGAGGACAGGGGTAATTAGTGCTGGCCTTGTAAAGTTGTAAAAACAAAAGATTTTTGGGAAATGATGCAAAAGTGAATTGTTCTGCTCATGAAGAGGGACACAATGGGAGTTTATTCATGAAGGGAAATCATGTAGGGTTCACTGTAGAGGTCCTCCAGGATCAAGGAAAGGGGAGTACAAGGACAATGACAAAATGTTGTGTAACAAATTGTTGATATTTATTTTTGGGTAATACATATAATAATGAGTTTTAAAATTGTAGTGCCCCCTCTAGTTGACTAACCTTGATATGACATTTATCCTTAAGGCTCAGACATTATCCTTTGAGCACCTCAAGTTGAGGATCCAGACACTTGACTCTACTATTGGTAGATTTGATGGTTATGTTTGTTTCCTAGCTGATATTATGATGACGATAACATTAATGGATATGTATGTTTCCTATTAATGTTATGATGATGATAAATTTGATGGATATGTATGTTTTCTATTTATTTTATGATGTTGATATCTTTTATGGATATGTATGTTTCCTACTAATGTTATGATGATGCTAGTTGTGATGGATGTGTTCATTATGTTAACTAATTACATTAATTCTAGTTCACGATGAACAACAATATGAATGACTAGGTCATGTTCATGATGCTATTATGAAAATGACTAACACTAAGAAACTTTGTTACTGATGATTATCGAGTATGACACGAAACCACCAAAGGCACTCGCATGTGATGAGTCAACAATATCTGGTTTGATGGAAATTAATATTTTTTCTTTGAAATTTAAAGTTTAGTTTGAAACTTGCTATAAATTCTAATGATATGTTAGTGGTTGCAGGCACAGGTTAGTTATTTGGTCGAATGACTCACACATGGGTGATGGGGTTGCACAAATGGATGAAACTACATGGGAGGAGTGGGACAATGTCCCTGATTTCACCCACTAGCACTCCTGTTGTGACTTGGACTGGAAGAGTTGGAACACCTTCACCTTGAAGATCATGATACTATGGGGGAAGGTCCCAAATTATGACACTCACTAGGATTTTACTTGGGGGTATGCATTATGGAAAATTCATTGATCCCTGACACCATTAGTCTCACTATAATAGAAAACATGAGAGATGATAATAGTCTCTATTGTTGCACCTAGACTTTCCCCTTGTAGCCACTGAATGCTTGAAGGGCAAGTGATGTGGCACCCTTGGAACTTCGAATGGAAGTTCTTGGGCTCGACCAACTTGGCACCCTTGATACCATAAATAAATGGTTAAGCATGACACACTTGGAGCTTCGAACAAAATTTCTTAAAGGGTACAAATGACATGGCACCCTTGGCATTAAAAAGAAACTAATAAATAAAATCAAGATATGAAAATCCTACAAATTCACATAAAGTGGTAAATGAGGATAAAACTGAGGGAATTAAATCAAAAATAAAACTTGGGGTAAAGGGAAAATAGGAAGAAATAAAAATATTTTACCTTGAGAACTATACCTTTCCCATGTTGGAAAATATTAGGTAGATAGTGTACATAATTAATTTAATTAGGTAAAGGGGAAAAGAGGGACATAAAGTTAGTTATAAAAATTAATCCTAAACTTCATTAAGAGAAGAGGGTGGTGAATTAAAATAAATATTACTAAATTAAAAATTGAGAAATTTAGAGAACCTCCATGTGGTAAGAGCCAGCATAAGAATATCCATCTAACAGGAAAAGTGAGTTAAATTAGAAGGTAGTAAGGGGACCATATCTGAGACTAATCATTTGACTTAGTAATTAACACAAATTAAGGAGTATAAAAGGGGGATCAAGAGACAACTAGGAGAAGAAATAGGGAGTCTTGTTGGGGTGAGGAAAAAAAAAAATTGAACTAAAATTTAAGCAAATAATTTTGGAGAGCTTTGGTTAGAGGGTGAGACATGAGTGGATGAATAATAAAACCTTTGGATTAATAAAAATAATTAATTATGCATGAAATTTCAAGTGTCACCTATGAAGCCTCATATAAAAGAAAGAGCAAGTTATGGGAGAAGCAACTTTTTTCTTACCCTATAGATGGATGGATGAAACTATGCCTTTATGAGTGGCTACAAGCTATAGTTGAGTTTGGTGAGATAGAGGCCTTTAGAGAGGAGACTCTTGAGCCAAGGAGTGCTCATGTCTATCAACTAGCACACTTCCTCCAATGTACAACCCCATTGCAGCTCGGAGGTTTGAGGGGAAGGAGAGTACCCAAGGAGTATGTTGGGAGGTCAACCTGAACAACAATAAGAGAGTGCAACTAGCAATAAGACCAAGTTCATATCTCCTCTCCAAGTGAATGATACCTATTGTATTTATACTATCTATACATAATTTTTTGTATATATGATTAATAAAATATAAAACAAATAATATAAGAAATATATTAAAATTCATGAACGTTTAATTTAAATACTTTAATATCTCTAAATTTCCAAATTTTATCTCTTTAAAATAATATTCCAAATTTATCTGCATTAATTATATATATATATATATATATATTATAAAAATGATCCCTAAAAATATTTTAAGTTAAAATTAGAGTTAGAGACTTTTGTGCATGATATAATTAGTCTAAACATTTTAATACCTTTTTAATTTAAAACTTCCACAACTAATAATCATAATTATTATTTAGATAAAATAAATTTTAGTCAAAATAAAATATATTAATTAAAGATAATTACTTTGGGATAATACACATAGTAATAAATTTTAAAATTTTAAATTAGAATTACATTTATAGATTTTAGTGTATGATATAATGTGTTTAATACATAAATCAAATAGCTATTAAACGTGTGTAAATATAAATTTATGGGAAATATGAAAATTTTTACTACATTACATTATTAAAATAAAAATAATAATAATAATTAATTAAATTGTAATTTTATTTTAATTATTATTTATTTTTATTTTTATTATAAAAGAATAAATATATAAGTTAATTATACATTTTAAAAGATATGTTATAAGATTTAATCTCACATTTTGATTAAAGATTGGGGTGAGGAATTGAACGAGTGACTTCACATCAAGGAGTGTTTATCGTGGACAACTTCACATAACACTTATTTTAATGGCATTGTTTGAAATTAACCAATTTAATTAAGAGAGTAAAAAGAGCATAACTACTTTGAATATAAATATAAACTTTTAATTTGTAAAAACTACTAAAAATATTCAATAATATTTTGTGGAGGTTAAATCCTTATCATCTATATAATAACTATCCGTTAAATAAAAAAAATATTATATAAATTTACATTTAAAAATAATAAAATAATACACACATTAACAAAATAAAAATATTAATAACAATAAAATAAATAAATAAATAAAATCCATACAAACTATAAATAAAATACTTTAATTTGCCATACAATTTTATTTTTTTATAATGTAATACAAAATTTTAATAATAAAAAACTTAGTGATCTCTCTCACAATCATAATCCATAACAACAATGCTTCATCTAGCAGACAAGTCAAATGCACACATCAACTTGCCCACAAGCATGACGTCAATGCATTGATAATAGAAGTTAGGGTTTCCCCGTTTGAGAGTCGAATAGGGTGACTCGTTTGAATGGTGGCGTTCCTCAGCCAAAAAGGCCGCGGCAGTTGTCTTCCTGGTTTGCAAATCCTCCATCGGCATACTCTTCATAATTACCTCAAATTTAGCTTCAAATTGCTTGCTGGATAGAAAATTACTTCTGCCCTTTAAGGTTAATTCTTATACCAAATGGACACAACAGACGACACAAAAGTTTTCAAATACACCTGAATAATGGAGAAAAAAGAATGACTTAATGAAATGGTGAATCGGAGGGAGAGAATAAAATGAAGAGACATAGAAATGAAACAAATGGTGTTAGACCAGAGCATACATAATATACAAGGGATTTATATTCAGAGATTTAGACGGCAATAGTAGAGAGTAATTTCAGAGACAGACAAATGGAGAAACAACAAGATTAATCAGTCAGAAACAACTGAATAGATAAAACAATCACAATCACGGGAGAACATAAATTATTTAACATTACATAACAGGCTTGGGCATTGGCTTGCTTTCCTTGGCCAGAGAAATTACAAATTTATAGAGGCAGAAGAAACAAATGAAAATATTAGAATTTTTAAATAGTCTATTAAAACCTATAATATTAAGGTTTAACATAAATCTCAACCTTATATTTTAAACCACTGAAATTTAGATCATAATCATACTCATATTGAAAACTATAATATTGAGGTTCAACATAAATCTCAACATTATATTTCAAATCAATGAAATTTAAATCATACTCATATTGAAACCTATAATATTACTGTTTGACATAAATCTCAACCTTATATTCTAAACCAGTGAAATTTAGATCATACTCATTCTTTTTTTTTCAAAAGGCAACTAAAATTGTGAAGGAAGACTTCAATATAGCAACGCCTATGGATGAATAACAATCGGAACTAACAACACAAAGTTTGACCAAACATTTTGAGGAAAAGAATATGTAAACCATACTTACCATCCTAGAAAACAAACACACAATCATGGCTTAGACGCAGCATTGTTGTCCCAAACACCACTGAAAGGAACATCATCTCCATCTCGTCAAAAACACCCAACAAAACTTCATGCCCAATATACGAGAAAGACATAAGAGTCTCTGCAAAAGATTCAAAACACGATCAAATCCCTATTCTGTTCAATACAGTCCTGTTCTGACAGCCAAAGTTTTATTTTGTGACAGATGTTGAAAATGTAATTTCAACCGCACATCAGTGGACCCATGCAGCAACATTAAGGAAATAAACGTGCAGCATTTAATTTGCCAAAACCGCTTCAGCAAAACCACCAGAGCATATCGGACCGCCTTTGGTCAGTAAGCAGTTTCCGTATAATCGAGCCCGATCCAATTATCCTCAGCCACGTGGTCCTCTGTATACGTCAGCAGAACTGACATTTCGGAGCCTAAAGTTCAACATAAAAATGCCTCCCGAAATCCTCCACCACCGTCCGATCCGCTTCATCGTTCTCCGCCGTTGATTGTTTCAAACCTGCATACGAGCCAACGTTAAATACATTGCGTGGCGTAAAAATTTGTTTGACCGCCGTAATAGTATTTATTTCATAGTTATTGTGATAGGTAATAGGTTGGTGAAAATTTAAATTTTAATGTTTTTTTTATATCGGAGGTATGGGCGCATATGCATGTTACGTATTTTTTGTATGGCATATGTGTATTATGTAAGTTATGTTTTTGAGTGCGCGTTGACCATTTTTGTGTAATGGAAACATAACAAGTAAAAACGTGCTCTGTATTGTAGTTGTATTTTTTTGCACATGGGATGAAATGAAAGCTCGCAGCAGCGAAAGAATAGAGGGAACAGCATGAATTTTTTTTTGTGTTGTTGATTTTTGAAAGGAGGATATGCACAGCAGTGCGGGGAGTATGAGCATATAATTTCTTTTGGAGCTGCATATGTAAATTATTTTTACAGCAGTATGTAAAAGAAGACTTTTACACCAGTAAGTGAAAAAGGATTTTTACAGCAGTTTATGTAAAATCTTTTCACAACAGTAAATGTAAATGGGTTTTTACACACCAGCAGTGTAAATTCTCAGGTGGAGACAGAGTTTTGTTGAATGTATTTTTGGTGAATCCCTCTCAGCAAAGAGGATGAATATGTATCAGGCATTTTGTTTTAATGAATAGAAATCTTTTTCTGGGTGTGTAATACTCTGTTCTCAAGAATTTTTTTTTTAAAGCTTCCCTGTGCAAAGGATCCTGTGGAGAGAAGGAAACAGAGCATTGCCTCTGTGTGTGTTCAGTTTGTTTGTTTTTGGGATTTTACCAGAAAAATCCCCAACAGTGGTATCAGAGCAGGCTTAGGCTCTTTGAAGGTGTTCAAGAAGCTGAAGGGAGGAGTCTTTTGTTGCAGCAGTAAATCGTCTCCAGTAAAGTGAAGTCTCAAGCAAAAGATTCAGGTATTCCTCAAAGTTTTCTTTTTGTTACTGCTGAAACAGTCAGTGTTTTAAAATACACAGTCAAGAAATTGAAGCATAGTTGAGGATGCAAGGAATGGCTAGCACCAGCATTAGTATGGGTATGTTTAATACCCAGCTCCCACAGTTTAATGGGAAAAGCTATGACTATTGGGCCATAACCATGAAAGCCTTGTTTATCTCTCAAGATTTATGGGAACTTGTTGAATATGGGTTTGAAAAACCAGCAGATGAAAATCAATTTAACAACTTAACTCAGGGAGAGAGAGATCTGCTGAAGAGCAATAGGAAGAAGGATGCAAAAGCCATTGTATTGTTGTATCAAGCAGTGGACCAGAGTGTGTTTCCAAGGATAGCAGCAGCTAAGACATCCAATGAAGCATGTAAAACCCTCAAAATAGCCTATCAAGGCATGGAGAAAGTAAAGACAGCAAAACTACAGTTGCTGAGGAGAGATTTTGAAAATCTGAGCATGAAGGAGTCAGACACCATTGACTCATTTTTCACACATGTAATTGGTCTGGTCACACAGATAAGGACTCATGGAGAAACCCTTGAAGAAAGGAGGATTGTGGAGAAACTGTTGAGGGTCCTACCCTCAAAGTTTGATGTGATTGTCACCACCATAGAAGAGACAAAGGATCTCTCAAACTTTTCAGTTGATGAGCTTCATGCATCACTGATAACACATGAGCAGAGGTTGAGTAGAAATGAAAACTCATCTCTAGAGCAAGCCTTTAAGACCCAGATGTCTTTTGGAAGAGGAAGAGGTCAAGGCAGAGGAAACAAGAGAGGAAGAGGCAGAAGCTAGAACAGAGGTGGAAGGAACAGTCCAGCAAATGCACAAGCAAGAGGAAACAATCCAAATCAGAACCAAGGCCAAGGTAGCAGCCAACAAAGAGGACAACATCATGCTCAAGGACAAAGGTATGAAAAATCCAATGTCCAATGCTATTATTGTAAAAAATATGGGCATTATGCCAGTGAATGTAGGAAGAAGCAACATGATATGAGTAATAGACAAAATGCAAATTTCACTAGAAAAAACATCAGCGAAGATAATGTGTTGTTAGCTTGTAACATGGTTGAAACAAACATTGAGGACATATGGTTTTTAGACTCAGGTTGCAGCAACCATATGACAGGAAACATAGCCTTCTTTTCTGCTCTAGATAAAAATGTGAAATCAGAAGTCACACTAGGAACTGATAGCAAAATTTCTGTTATGGGAAAAGGAGAGGTAAAAATATTTACAAAGCAAGGAGAAAAGAAAACCATAGCAGATGTCTACTATGTCCCTGGAATGAGATGTAACCTCTTGAGTATTGGACAACTTGTTCAAAAGGGTTACAATGTTTTCTTTGAAAATGATGTATGCACCATCATGGACATAGCTTCCAGCAAACGATGCATTGTTGAAGTGAAGATGACAAGGAATAGGATGTTCCCTCTTAGAATAAGGGCAGATTTGAAAAACAAAGGAGAAATTGCAGCAGTCACCCAAGAGGCTTTCCAAAGCGTGCCAAAGGATGAAAATTGGTTGTGGTACTTGAGATTTGGACATCTCAACTTTGGAGGTCTTAACTTGCTGAGTAGAAAAGGAATGGTAAGAGGATTACCATTGATAGAGAAACCAGACAACCTTTGTGAAGGTTGCATATTGGGTAAACAACATAGAGAAATTTTTCCATCAGGTAAAAGCATAAGGGCAAAGGCACCCTTAGAGATCATCCACTCAGACTTATGTGGACCAATGCAAAATCTATAATTAGCAGGCAGCCAATATTTCCTAACATTTATTGATGAATTTACAAGAAAAGCTTGGGTATATTTTCTTAAAAACAAAAGTGAAGTGTTTGAAAAATTCCGAAATTTCAAAGCACTTGTGGAGAACCAAAGTGGGCTGCATATAAAAGTTTTGAGCACTGACAGAGGAGGTGAGTATATCTCCATGGAATTCCTACGATTTTGTAGAGAAAATGGAATTCACAAACAGTTTACAGCTAGGCACACCCCACAACAAAATGGAGTTGCTGAAAGGAAGAATAGGACCATCATGGATATGGCGAGGAGCATGCTGAAGGCAAAGCATTTGTCAAATGATTATTGGGATGAAGCTGTAAATTGTGCAGTGTATATTTTGAACAGGTGTCCTACAAAAGCAATGTTGAACAAAGTGTCGGAAGAAGCATGGAGTGGGAGAAAGCAAGGTGTCACCCACTTGAAAGTTTTTGGATGTGTGGCCTATGCACACATACCAGATCAGCTAAGGAGGAAGTTGGATAGCAAAGGGGAGAAATGTATCTTCATTGGATACAGTGAGGAATCCAAAGCTTACAGGTTGTATATCCCATCTACCAAGAAGTTTTTTGTCAGCAGAGATGTTCAATTCATTGAAGAAGAAGCTTGGGATGGAAGCATAGAGAAAACAGTGAATGTTAAAAACTGTTTGTCTCATGATGAAGATGATGAGGAGGTGGCTGAAATGCATCCCCAAATAGCAGTGCCAACACAAGGACAGCAAGGGACACCATTGAGGATAAATGAAAGTGCTTCTCCAAGCACACCACAAGGAGGAAATTCAAGTACATCTTCAAGCATTTGCACACCAAATGAACGAGGTAAGAAGTTTAGAAATCTAAGTGACATTTATGAAGAAAGAATGAATTCCTTATTTGCCTTGTATTGTCATGTTGATGATCCTATTCATTTCGAAGATGCAATTAAAGATAGGAAATTGATAGAAGCTATGGACAAGGAGATCAACGCCATAGAAAGAAATAAAACATGGGATTTGGTTGAGCTACCAAAAGGTAAAGAAGTCATTGGAGTTAAATGGGTCTACAAGACCAAGAGTAATGCTGAAGGTAAAATAGAAAGACACAAGGCAAGGCTGGTTGTCAAAGGGTACAAGCAGCAATATGGGAGAGATTATGATGAGACTTTCGCACCGGTTGCAAGAATGGAAACGGTGAGAGCAGTGCTGTCCATAGCAGCTCAAAACAAATGGAAAGTTTACCAAATGGACGTGAAGTCAGCATTCCTAAATGGAGTGTTAATGGAAGAGGTTTACATTGAACAACCTCTAGGCTATGAGAAGAAAGGTGAAGAGCACAAAGTGTGCAAATTGAAGAAAGCTCTTTATGGGCTGAAGCAAGCGCCAAGAGCATGGTATAGCATGATAGATTCCTATCTATTGGATAATGAATTCGACAAGTGTGAAGAAGAACCCACCGTCTACACCAAAGAAAAAGATGGTAAAATTTTAATTGTTGTCTTATATGTTGATGATGTTATTTTCACAGGTAATGATGATCAGCTCATTGAGAATTTTAAATCAGTCATGAAAGAGGAATTTGAAATGACTGACATGGGTTTCTTGAGATACTTCTTAGGCATAGAAGTAGATCAAAATGAAAAAGGAATTTTTATCTCACAAGCTAGATATGTAAATCAAGTGTTGGGCAGATTTAACATGCAAGAATGCAAAGCAGCGATCACTCCCATAGTAATGGGATTAAAACTCAGCAGAGAGGACAACAACAAGGATTTTGATCCTAGTTTGTACAAGAGTATTGTTGGCAACCTTATGTATTTAACAGCAACTAGGCCTGACATTATGTTTGCTGTTAGTTTAATTTCCAGATTCATGGAGAGGCCAAAGGAGGCACAGTGGCAGGCAGCAAAAATAATTTTAAGGTATGTCAAAGGTACTAAAATGTTTGGCATATTATATAGTGTCTCAGAAAGTTCAGATTTAATTGGATACACTGATAGTGATTGGGCTGGAAGTGTAGATGATCAGAAAAGCACTTCTGGTTATGTTTTTCACATGGGTTCAGGAGGCATTTCATGGGCTTCTAAGAAGCAGTCCATTGTAGGATTGTCTACAGCAGAGGCTGAATATGTGGCAGCTACAGCAGCAACATGTCAAGCAGTTTGGATGAGAAGAATGTTGAGGAGCTTAGGCCAAGAGCAGGCAAAAGCGACAGTGATCTTTTGTGACAATAACTCAGCTGTTGCATTGTCAAAGAATTCAGTGTTTCATAAGAGAACGAAACACATTGATACAAGGTTTCACTACATTAGAGAATAGGTGAGCAATGGAAAAATTGTTCTAGAACATTGCAGGACTCAAGAACAGGTAGCAGACATCTTGACAAAGCCATTGGATTAGAAAAGATTTGAATTTTTGAGAAAGTGTTTGGGTATGACTGAATGCCCAGCAGTTGAAATTAAAGGGGAGTGTTGAAAATGTAATTTCAACCGCACATTAGTGGACCCATGCAGCAACATTAAGAAAATAAACATGCAGCATTTAATTTGCCAAAACCACTTCAACAAAACCACCAGAGCATATCGGACCGCCTTTGGTCAGTAAGCAGTTTCCGTATAATCGAGCCCAATCCAATTATCCTTAGCCATGTGGTCCCCTGTATACGTCAGCAGAACTGACATTTCGGAGCCTAAAGTTCAGCATAAAAATGCCTCCCGAAATCCTCCACCACCGTCCGATCCGCTTCATCGTTCTCCGCCGTTAATTGTTTCAAACCTGCATACGAGCCAACGTTAAATACATTGCGTGGCGTAAAAATTTGTTTGACCGCCGTAATAGTATTTATTTCATAATTATTGTGATAGGTAATAGGTTGGTGAAAATTTAAATTTAAATTTTTTTTTTTATATCAGAGCTATGGGCGCATATGCATGTTACGTATTTTTTGTATGGTATATGTGTATTATGTAAGTTATGTTTTTGAGCGCGCGTTGACCATTGTGTAATGGAAACATAACAAGTGAAAACGTGCTCTGTATTGTAGTTGTATTTTTTTGCACATGGGATGAAATGGAAGCTCGCAGCAGCGAAAGAATAGAGGGAACAACATGAAATTTTTTTTGTGTTGTTGATTTTTGAAAGGAGGATATGCACAGCAGTGCGGGGAGTATGAGAATATAATTTCTTTTGGAGCTGCATATGTAAATTATTTTTTCAGCAGTATGTAAAAGAAGACTTTTACACCAGTAAGTGAAAAAGGATTTTTACAGCAGTTTATGTAAAATATTTTCACAGCAGTAAATGTAAATGGGTTTTTACACACTAGCAGTGTAAATTTTCAGGTGGAGACAGAGTTTTATTGAATGCATTTTTGGTGAATCCCTCTCACCAAAGAGGATGAATATGTATCAGGCATTTTGTTTTAATGAATAGAAATCTTTTTCTGGGTGTGTGATACTCTGTTCTCAAGATTTTTTTTTTAAAGCTTCCATGTGCAAAGGATCCCGTGGAGAGAAGGAAACAGAGCATTGCCTCTGTGTGTGTTCAGTTTGTTTGTTTTTGGGATTTTACCAGAAAAATCCCCAACAATAGAGAACAAGAAAAAATTTAAAATGAAAGAGTGGCAAACAGATTATACAGTGCAAAGTTAATGATATACATACCACTCCAAATAGATAGATAAATATCTTGTGGAATTTTGGATTATGGTCAATAGCACACACATTAATGTGGCTGCCTGCGCTGTCGGTGTCTGAAACTTTGGCAGTGTTGATACACACCCCCCAATATGACTGAGCAGGAATTACAGGAGAAGGTTTCGTTGAATGTTCGTAGATGAGCATTTAGACATGCCAACACGTGTATGATCAGTAAAATTGGGCATTGAAGGCGGGCGAGCTGCGAATTGGGATGTTTGAGAATAAATGGACACATAATTATTGTCGCTGCGGGGATGAACATCACCATGGTTTGGGTGATTTCGATCCTATCGCTGCGGGGATGAACATCACCATGGTTTGGGTGGTTTCGATCCCAGCTGCAGTATTGCCTTAATTTCCATACACAAACATAGTGCTTGCAGGGAAATCTCTGTGAAATTTAAGGATAGTGCTTGCAGGGAAATCTCTGTGAAATTTAAGGTAACGTAACTTATGTAGAATGGAGGAGTCATCACCGTCAACAGGAAAATATACACTTTAGCTTACCATTTTTTCTCAGACATCCCAACTTTTGGTTCGCCGGCTTTCGAATGCCCTTCTCGACCGAAAGTACATGTACCCTTAAGAGTGTTGGCAATATTCAGACGCCCTTCGAGGAACATCACAACTGAAGAAGCTATATCCTGCAATTCCTTCTCAGTCGTATTGGCCAGAACAAAAATCACCAAAAAGAAATAGTAGAAGGGCCCTTCGCAAACAGCTTATTGAGTAGAAAGTTAAGATAAGCATAGCAACCACTTTCTTCCTTGCCCCCCTCCATAAAGCGGAAATGAGAGTTCCTAATGTGGGTGCCAGGTGACCAGTTTCAAATGATTGTGTAAGAACTAGTAAGGCAGAGAGGAACGTACTGCATTTGTAGAAAAGGGTTTATAGGAAAATGGTGTACATAGGGAGATGATGATTGTGTTTTATATTTAAAACGAATTTTAGATGAATTGTTATTTGTTAACAGCTGGGCCTGGACATCTCAAGTTGTCAACTACAAGTGCATATTTTTTTATTGGAGCAGTTTAATTAGCAGAAGTTTTACTATTAGGGTGATATAATTTTTGATGATATAATTTTCGATTAAGATGGTTAAACGCCAAGCCAATTATATAAATCATGTAATGCATTTCTATTCATAAACACCAAGCCAGTTATATAAATCATGTAATGCATTTCGATTGATAAAGATGTATATATTAATACATATGTTTCATATTTAAAAAGGGTTTTTTGATTTTTTATTATTATTGGAATTTCTCTACACCAACTCACCTTTATAGATTAGGGGTCTAACATCTAGGTGCAAAGGGGTTTGAGAAAATAGCTGAAATACAAAAATGTATGGCAACAAATGACTAAATGTACTCTCTGGCAGTGTAGATAATATTAGCGAAATATCGCCGAATAGCATAAATATCGCGATATTTTCGGCAAGCCGAAATATTGCGAGAAAATATCGTGAAATATCGGTGATATTTTGGAAAAATATCGCGCGACGATATAAAATATCGCCGGGCATTTTTTTCCGTAGCTACAAAAAAGGAAAATTTGGTTTTTTTTTTTGTTCATTTCTGTTTCTGAGTGTTGGAGAAGGAAGGGAAAGAGTTTTGTGGTGCTTATCAAAGAGGGTTTGAAGATCAAACAACGATTATCACCACCAATTAAGATTTTTTTGTAGATCAAAGATTGAAGAATAGTGAGACAAACTTCATTTGTTCCATTAACAGGTATGTTCTTAAAAACCATTATGTTAATGATTTTTTCATAGATTTAGGGTTATGCTTGCTTGCCTCTTTGCCTACCAACATTTTGTTTCTTTGCTTTTTTCCATTTGCTATGATTTTCATACCCCCATTATGTTAATGATTTTTTCATAAATTTAGGGTTATGCTTGATTGCCTCTTTGCCTACCAACATTTTGTTTCTTTGTTTTTTTCCATTTGCTATGATTTTCATACCCATGAACCAATGAAAGGGTTTTCTCCATATTTGGACAGCAAGCTTCATTTTTTTTTTCAACTTTCTTATGCACCCTCTTATTGCCATTTTTCATTCACATTGCAAAATGCAAATAATGTATCAATTTTTTTTGAATGAGGCGGTTATTACTTATTATTTTTTCATTTTGTGTTGGGGGGTTTAATGCCAATTTTTTGTTTTTTTTTTGTGCCCTGGGTTTGAATTAGTTCACTACAAATGTCAAATATGCCAAAAGCCTTAGACCCATTTTGGGAGTATGGGGAGGCTCTTGGTGGGGCAAATCAGACATATATATCATGCAACTTGTGTGGGACCAAGATGTCAGGAGGGCTTACACAATTGAAATACCGTCTAGCTAGAGTCTCTGCATATGATGCAAATGTAATGCCTTGTATGGTTTCTAGTGCAGAGGTTACACAAAAAGCTCGTGAAGCAATTGTTGAACAAGATAGAAAGAAAGCTGTTAGGGAGAGGCCAATGGTCTCATATAGGTAGCTGCTAGTTTTATTTGTTTTGCAACTTTTACTCCATATAAGTTTATAACTCATGATGATAAAATACTTTTAAAGTTTTATATATGTGAACTTATTTTGTCTGAGTCCTTGATTGCACAAATATCACTATCAGGATTAGCAGGATATGTGATATTATTTTGTTTGAGTCCTTGATATGTGATATTATTTTGTTTGAGTCCTTGATTGGACAATTATCAGGGATCAACACTTTGAAGTTTGATGTATCATTTCTATTTGACATCATATATATCAGTGCCTTCTTCATATTTATGTGCCAATGTGTTTAGTTCATATTGTTATTGCTTTATATGTTTAGAAATCTGAAAGAAATGAATATATTATTCATTTTTTATGATTGCTGATATTTGATGATATTTTCGCGATATTTCCGATATTTTCGCCATATTTCCGATAAGATATTTTCTGGACCCTTACAGATATTTTCCCAATACCGATATTATCAACACTGCTCTCTGCAAATAGTTAAAAAAAAAAATTACATACCAAAGCTGGTAACACTGTGCATACCATGTCAAACTAACAATAAGTAGATTCAATATTATTGACAATATTTACATGTAAATATATTATTTATTGATCTTTGATTTCATATTTTTGGGCTTCTATTGCTGTTGGAATTCCTCCAAACTGAGGTGTCAAGATATTTAGTTCAGAGTGTGATTTTAAATGTATACAAAATTTCAATGTTTTAACAATAAAATTATTTAAATACTCTTTAAATTCAAAAAATTCCTTCACAATTTTTGAATAAAATTGAATGGAATAAGTATATTAAAACAACAACTTCTAACAGTTAACTGTTTTTCTTTCTGTGTCGAGTGAATCTGCAACTACCCATTCATGGCTGTTACCATTTTACCAGACAATACAGTTCGACTCCTTTTAGGACACTAACACCAGGAAGTGGAAGACGAGACCTCACAAGAATTGAAGTCAACGCTAACAACCCTATTGATTGGTGTATCTTGATACGCGTGAGATAACATTCAAACAGCCTGTTGCACCTATCCGTCGCACATGAATTATGCAGGCCGCGCAAAATTTTCGCCACACATAGCTGAGGTATTCATGTATGGAGTTTGATAATGATCAAATTTTTACGTTCTTTTAATCCTTCTGCTAAAAGAAGGAACAACTAAACTAGTGTTTATTATTCGCGCAGCAATTGTCTTCGCTCTCCCAGGCCATGGGTCGCAAGTTCCCACCGCCCATTCGATTTCAACCGTCCATGAGGCAAGCCTCTTCTGCACGTTATGCCTATGTTGATGCAGACAATAATATTGAAATTGCAAAACTCGGATCTGAGTTGTATTGATAATCGTGACGATGTACAGAAACCTATACTTTATTTATTAACACCCACATGATAAGCTTTAATTAGTGGAGATGCGCAGCATCTTCATACTGGCCTTTTTCTCCCTTCATGTTGTCCAATTTTATGGCAGCCACACTCCAGATTGCGTACGGCATTATTTTTTCTCAGGTTGACCTTCGCCAAATTTGTGGCAGCCATACTGAAAGCTGTATACGGCGTTGATTAGCAAATTTGAGCTATGAGCTTTATACATTCGGAGTATTCAGAAGTTTTGTAAAATATTTATACAAAATATGTGAAATTTAAATAATAAAATATTACAATTTTTTTTTAATATTTTATAATTATAAAAAAGATTTAAAATGTTAAAACAATAACTGAGTTTTATGAAGAAAAAAATATCTAAATCTTAAAACAATAAACAAGTTTTAGAAGTTAAAGTTAAAACATTATGCATGACATTCTTTTAGCCATTAGTCCATAATAAATATGAAAAACACTTACTACATTATATATTTTAACTTTTTAAACTTGAAAAAAAATCATAAAAACTCACTAAACTATACATCATTATTATTATTATTCAAAAATAAAAAGAATTAACATATAAAGTGAACTTACATATATTTAAAAATTGAGTTTTGCCTTTAGTTAGTTGTGGGAAACTCTTATCTTGGTTCATTTCATGCATGGGCATGCTTTTGATCAAAATACCCATCTATTGGTTTGTCTCGCATGTCTTTTCTATTACATTCAGTTCATGCCATGCAAGTGACAATAACCAAGCCCACTTAGTGGCCAAAACCCAAACATTCTCTGTGTATATAAAAAAACTTACACAAGTTCATCATGACATGTGATATCATAAGCAATTATACTAGAAACTTATCAAATTTCCAACCAAACACCAATATAAAAGTGTTGAAAATTTGTTAAACAAATGCCTCATGCCCAATGATGATATGGTTGCACTCTCCATCTTAGTCACAGACAAGGCCCATATGCACATCACTCATCACTTACCATATGACATCCCCCCACTCAAAATTTGTAAAATCCCTAACAACAAATTTTTTAATGAATCTGACACACTTGAGTGTTCTTATTAAAATGCTTGCAATGAAAACATCAAACATAGAAGGAATTTGAAACTCAACCTCTTATTTATATTAATAATTGAAACAAAGATACATTCTTATACAATTCATACTAAAACCCCTACCAATGAAATATACGATTCCTCATCAATGACTAATCTAAGGCAATGAAGCCCACTTGTGAATCCTGAATGGATCCATCACACAAATGTCAACGTTGAGTTTTTGTCCCGTGATCAAGCTAGAACTAGCCACACCTAGTTCCCAACAAACACACAATAAGACAAACAAACTCAGGATGATCCAAATGCCTAGCTCCTATCACCTTTTATAGGCTTGATGGACTCTTTAGAAACTTTATTTTTATTGTTTTCCCTCGAAAAACATAGGCAAAAACCATGGGTAGATACCTGGGCAAATATCACGGTAAATACCATGGGTAGATTTTGTCCATTTTGACCACAAGAAAAATGAATATTACAAATCCTCCCGCCCCAAGATTACTTGTCCTCAAGCAATCCACATCTATCCATAACAGATGCATTTGTATACTGATATGAAGATCCCATACAAACCATTGTGCTACCCTATGTTTCCCTACTAAATGGACATGAATGGATCCTTTGATAGTTGGATCCCAAACAATCCTCCGGTCAATCCAGCCATCAAAAAATCCACCTAGATTCCAATGCCACCTAGATCCTGGGTCTTATGGCTTATGATACTGCCTCAGCCCTCCATCAATGTCTATGCCCAAGGGCCCAAGTTGTAGTATGGTCTTGGTTAAGGGTATTCTCCTAGGGATTACCCATCAATAAAGTTCCGACTCGTAATTTATCACTAATCCATCCCATGGGAAGGATCTAATGCATAAATTCAGTCACATGGAATAACTCTACTATGCTGATACTGCCCAATGCTCAACTCATGTTGCTCCACCCGATCACCCAACATGTTCCATTCGAAGAAAGCTTCCCTTCTCTCCCTAATGTATAAAGGTGGGTGGGTAGTGATGCAATCCTTATCTATGTATTTTTTGTCAAGGGTTTCTCTTGAAATCCTAACTATACCCCTCTTACAGCCTTCTGAGGGAATTGAGACATTTCTTGACACTAAACAACTTGGATGCTAACTCGGCACATACCCATATGAGCTCCTCAAATTTTCTATTATGCCATAAGAGAGTGCCTTGGGCTATCCAGACTCTTTGCTTCAACATCATAAGATCGGTCTTGACATGCTTGCAATTTTCTTAAAAGTCCTCTACTATCACTTTTGGTGCCCTGCTGAATGTTTCTTTGTCTGTTTGCACCAAAAGCCTAACTATCATAGATCCAACTTGAGCCTTTGACTAGCTCTTTAGGAATGGTTCATCATGCACACTAAGTACGTCATTCTCGCCCTCATGATCATGATCATCATGCTAGTTCACTATTGCTCACTCACTCAAGTCTTCCCAACCTCCTCCACTTGTGAAGGCAATATATTGTTCATCGTCTTCGATTGTCAAACACAAATGCATTGGTGAACTTCTATCTATACTTGACTCCTCATATTCTTTATCGACATCCTTCTAGAGACTTATGGACTCATTCGTATAGGAGTCTACCTCATCAACACCATTAGGTAGAATTGCCTCAGCACTTCTGAATGCTTGTCATCTTACAAGTCTCCCTGAGTAATGTCACAATGCTGCTCACCATCCTGAAAATCAATAGACCCAACTATAGAAGACTCCCCATGATCTAAAGGAATCTCCTCTTGTTTTGCCCTTGTTTCCTCCTTCCTATCACCTGGACATGAATGGATAAGTGCCCAAGATTCCTTTTAGTTAAACCATAGTCCTCTCCTTCTTATTTCATTATTGTTGCAGGTTTTACTACCTTTGTTCGTGCTTCCTCCATTAATCATTTTAAGCTCCTTCTTAGTCAACAACCTTCAGAGAAATTTTATGTTTGCATGACCAACTTCTTGACTAGATCCTAGGTGGCTGGTGATACAATTAGTTTCTTTCTCCAAATGATCAATAGTTTGGATCTTAGTATCTTGTAGATGTTGACATCTCCTTCTAAAAATAAGTACATAAAATTTTTCATGCTTGTTTTGACATGGTATGAATGAGCTGATGTAATGCTGGTATAAAAGTTCTAGAACACCTGAAAGACTAAGACCTCACATTCTAGATTCAACATCATTGCGCCAAAGGTGAACTGTGCCATGAGTTCTAATATTTTGCGTCGCTTCTAAAATGAAGGAATCATGATTTTTTTCAACCCTTGAAGGGATTCTACTATCAGTTTCAATATATCTATCATGGTATCATTAATGTAAGGTAGTAATGGCGATGTTAAAGTTATGATCCCGCTAAGAGACCTCTTCACAAAGATGCTCCCAAAGTTTGGGTTGTATCAACAAAAGCATGGATGGCTCGAGAGCTCAATTGAGTTTCTTCCATTCTGGTTGCCCCACTCTGGATAGACACATGTCTAATACCTCCAACTTACAAAGGTCTATGTTTGACTTTTTTCATTGCAATTCAGATCCAAGTGCGAATATCTTAGCTCCTCTTCCCTGCCTTTCCTTTGCTTCCCATGGGCTCTTCTATTGTAGAATGACATAGACTCTTTTCGAGAAAGGTCTGCTACTTTGACCATTATTTTGGTCTAAAGAGGTATTGGTGCGTAAATGACCATATAATTCCTCTAGTTCATCAATAACTTTCTAAGCATTCTCTAGGATCTCTTCAAAATGACCCATCTTCTTACATACCAAGTACACTAATTAAAAATTTTGTAAAACATGCCTTCCCAAATATTTCACTTCAACAAATTTGGCCGAGTAAGACCTGTTGTAGCCACAAACAACAAACTTAAAAGATAATGGAGGGGATTTCCCTCTAAGACACCATAATAAAAATATTTCTCCAAAAATAAAGTCCCCCAACGACTTGAATCACATTACATATCTTTACTAATGGCTTCACACATTGCCATCACATAACAACACATTAAATTAAAAATCCCATCTGCACATGATATTTCCTGAACCTTGAAAAATGCCCAATGATAAATTCACCAAGACAATGATTTTCTCTACCTACTCTCCCCCTTTTTAACTTAATTTTGTTATGTTTATTTATTTACAGTAAATTTTCGTTTCAAGTTTCTATCTTAAGAAAAATTCCCAACAAATTTCACAAACCCGTCAAAAGTATGATGGCTCCCCTCCACCCTGTTATGTTGAGCGCTCCCTCAGTGATGTTTCATGGCTGCTCTGTATGGCTCATTCATACCTGCAATTCTGTGAATCAGTCACTTTTTGACCTAGCATCGCTACAATTCGTCTGTATCGTTCCACGGCTGCGACCCTTCATAATTTCCACTGCGCCCACACCTCTCTCGACCTTTATCCCTAGCCAATGAGCGTGGTTTGTCGACCCTAACAAAACCACCGCGACGTTGGTGAGTGTGACTGTTGGCTAGGGGTCTAACTCTCCCAATCGATACTCTCCTAACCTCGCTTGCCGCCTCAAATGATTTGAGATTCTAGCTAATAATGACAAATTAAAATTTAGCCCCTTGTTTAATATTATAGTAAGGGAAAAGGCTTGAATATAATAACTGATATGATGGAGTGATAAACAATATCCCATCCAATTCACATAACCAATCTTCACTGAATTTAGCTTTTGATGGTCGATCTTATGCCGATTAAGTGACTATAATAAGCCTCTTGCTTTAGATAAACAATTCGAATACCTATCAGATTAATTTGATCTTTGCTACTAGCCTCTCACAAGGTCAAGAAACTCGTGCTGGAAACCGTGAGAAATTTCTCCTCCACTATAGTCTCTAACTTTTCCCACGACAGACTTAGATCAGTAATATGTTGTGGCGGTTAGATCTCCTTGTCTGGAATCTTCATAAATATGATCTGGCTTGATGGAAATAATAATCCCAGAATTAACCTTCAAAATTTGTGCTTCCTTTCTGATGTAATCTTCAAAAATCATTCTGGAATAAGTCAAACCATCAACAATCCAACTCGGCCTCGGGGATTCTCTCAATCAATTTTCTCTGATCAATTTGGCCTGAACTAAGGATGATCTCAGCCTCTCCTCTAGCCCTAGAGAAACCAAATAATTTAGCTTCAGACTTGATATGCAAATGGGCATGCATGATTTCCTAGTGGCAGCAATTTCGATCTTCATTGATGATTGAATACAACCTCAGTGCCGGAACAGATTTCGGTCCTTAAGAAATATATTTAGCCCCTTTCTTATCCTCTGGAAGGGATGCCACAACTTCGCATGTTAGGGAACGACTCAATCTACAAGGAGAAACTATATCTGCCTCCTTTACAATATTAGTGCAATTCAGACAATCATTGAATGAGTCGACCTGCTGAGGACAATTTAAAACTAGATATGATCTCCCCTTGGTAATACTGGATGTGGTTATTTCTACCACAAACAGTGGTGCCTCAAATCGATTGCCTTAAAACATTGTACATAGTCACCAACTCGGATTTTGGTTACAAATGCTGATCTAATATTTAACTCGGCCCTATAACCTTTGAACATGGTTCTTTGGCATTATCATAGGGCGGAACGGGCACCTTGAGCGCAACACAACCTAAATATGGCACACAAATACTCCTCCTTGAATTTGATTTACTTGGCATCTTATAATGGCCTTACAGGCTTCTAAAGAGCGTTTCTTCTCCTGATGATATATTGGTGCCTCTCAGCCGTCCAAGAAGACAGAGATACACCCCCTTTGATCTTAGCTATGCACCGTGATGTAGTTGGGATCATAAATTCAATAAGTCATGCAAAATATGCCTAGCTTTCTCCCTTCGCTGCGCGTGGATGCCCTTAACTTGGGCCAATTTATGGCTCTATGACCCCCTTCAATAATTTGTACTGTTGGCTTGCCTAGAATGGATCTTGGCTATCACCCTTTCCCCATAATCTTGCGCTAATAGAGTTAATACGCTGGCTCAATCCCTGTAGAGAAACCAAAGAAACCAAAGCCCCAAACCCCTAGAAACTGATCAACCTGAAAATCGAATTTATTTTTTACCAAAACCCTTATGCAAGTATAGATATGATGATTAGATCTGATTTGCCAACTGAAAAATGAGAAACCAACTAGGGTGATATCAAATACCATGGAAGAGATGAGAATAAACCTCATTGATATTTTTATGCATAACACCAACTCTATACCACTGTAAGATTCCAAACAGGAAAATTCTAAAGGAATCTCGATGACCAAAATGTTCCAATTAATAACAATTATCCGATGTTGTTATAATGCATACATTTACAACTAAAACCTTTAAGAAATAATTTCTCCAAACCACAAAACATAAGTTAAACAAAAAGTAACAACCACTTTATTTAATAAATAATTATAGGAAAATGTATCGGCCAACTGAACTCTAAAGCACAATCATGGACCTTGGATGGATCCACCAAACAATTACACCCATGAGATTTTCATCCCTGTGATCAAACTGAAACTGGAATTGGCTTTGCCAAGTTCTCAACAAAGACAAAATAGATAGACAACACAGGATGATCCAAATGCCTAGCTCCTATCCCATTTTATAGGCTTGATGGACTCTATAGAAACATTTTTTGTTGTTTTCCCTCAAAAAAAGAAGGAAAATACCATGGGAGATACATGGGAAAATACCACGGTAAATACCATGGATAGATTCCATCCATTTTGACCATATGAAAAAAATTAATATTACAAAATTGTTGTCATCCTCAACAAAACTCTATCCAACAACTTATGTCACCAACTAAAGACTCTCTCTCAAATGAAATGCTATACCTTGTATCTTACCTAGGTTTCATCTACCCATGAACACTTGGCATGGATCCATGTGTTGTATCCCCCTCTGTCTCTAGCTAATTAGGTAATTGTTATGATCATAATAGTAAATCCATAAGAACTCATATAATCACACAAGTGCAACGATCTTGAATCTTAACATCATCCAAGTAGCTAATCGAAACATCCTGCTCTTCTCATAGTCATCCTTAGGTACCCCACCATGACTTGCCATGTAACTACTATAACAATAGATTTTCTCATGGTTCAATGTGAATGCGAGGTATGGTGGTCATGAAAACCAAAAACTTTATCTCCATCCTTTGACTCTCCTACCAAAATAACTCCCTCATATCTCTATGTCATCTACATAAAGAAAGGAACATGGGAACGAATCTTGCATCTTGTCTCCTCAATGATTCTCTCCAAATATGGATCATAAACCAACTCACTCTCTCCAAGAGCCTCCATGGATGAGTCAATCTCTTCCTTTGCTTATATGTATGAAGGCACACCTCCATCCCAATGAATCTTTTACATTAAGGGTGCCTCCCTCTCCTCTTTCATAGTAATTATAGGCATCGTAGATGCCTCTACAACTCGCTCCTTGGGTTATATTTTCTATCTCATAACTCTCTTTGTCAAATATCCTAGGATCTATGCATGATATAAAAAAAAGACTCAACAAAATCTATCTTGGCATCTATTGTAACACCATTCTCTGATTATTGATCCTCTTTGTCATGCTTATGAATAGAAGGAACTTTGGCTCTCAAATTTGTTCCTCCTCTAAAGGTATTCATTACAACTAGATTCAGTTGTAATATAATAAATAGATGATCCATATGAGGTACTAGTATGACCATATTTACTCTCAAAAAATCTTCACCTAGAATTACCTCATAGTCATCAAGTTGCACAATGGTAAGGTATATCCTTCCCTACCAATCTCTAAATATAATATGAACTTCCTTAATCATCCCAATCACTCCAATATCCTTAGAGTTAATAGCCCTAATGTATGCATGAACCAACATGGAATGATTGGATATTCAAAGCATATATTTTTCTTTTCATCATTGTCAATAATGAATATGCAAATACATGATAAATACAATGGGCACTCCTAGAGCTCTAGTAAATTTTTAATGACTAATACTCTATTTCATATGATGTTTTCTATTTATTTATTTCATTTAAATATAATTTATTATGTTGGAGGTTATGTATAATTGAAAATCGGATTTCCATAAATTAAATTTAATTATAAAAAATTATTAGGTAGATGGTATGGACTTAACTTCCATATAGGGTAAAAGCATGGAGTTGGATTACACTTTTTGACGAAAGAGGACACATTTGGATGCAAAAAACAATGGCTTGATCAAGCCATTTAAGCACTCAATCTAGCCTTTTTTAAGCACTTATCAAGCTTATTGGGTGCTAAAAGGTATCTCGACTGAGGGTTAAAAATTAACCCTTGAACGAGTTATAACACTTGATCAAGCCCCTTTTTTTAATATATACCACTCCACCGGTCTGTACATGCCATTTGCACATACCACAAGAGCTCGACCGGGAGTTTGACAATAGCTCAACTGAGAGTATTGGAGCTTGATCGAGCTATGGAGCATTTAAATCAATCTCGCCAACATGATATATCGGTGCCTCTCAGCCGTCCAAGAAGACATAGATACACGCCCTTTGATCTTAGGTATGCATCGTGCTATAGTTGGGATCATAAATTCAATAAGGCATGCAAAATATACCTAGCTTTCTCCCTTCGGTGCACATGGATGCCCTTACATTAGGCCAATCTATGGCTCTATGATCCCCTTCAATAATTTTTACTGTTGGCTTGCCTAGAATGGATCTTGGCTATCACCCTTTCCTCATAGTCTTGTGCTAATAGAGTTAATAAGCTGGCTCAATCCCTCTAGAGAAACCAAAGAAACCAAAGCCCAAAACCCTAGAAACTGATCAACGTGAAAATCTAATTTATTTTTTCACTAAAACCCTTCTGCAAGTATAGATATGATGATATAGATCTAATTTTCCAATTGAAAGATGAGAAACCAACTAGGGTGATATCAAATACCATGGAAGATGGAAATATCAGCTAGGATGAGAATAAATCCCATCGATTTTTTTATGCATAACACCCTTAGTCTCGGAGGATACACAACCCTTTACCACTATAAGATTCCAAACAGAAAAATTCTGAAGGGATTTGGATCACCAAAATGTTCCAATTAATAGCTATTATCTGATCTCATTATAATGCATACATTTACAACTAAAACCTTTAAGAAATCAATTTTCCAAAACACAGAACATAGGTTAAACCAAAAATTACAACCACTTTATTTAATAAATCATTATAGGAAAATGGTTCAGCCAACTGAACTCTAAAGCACAATCGTGGACCTTGGATGGATCCACCAAACAATTACACCCACGAGGTTTTCGTCCTTGGGATCAAACTGAAACTGGAATTGGCCTTGCCAAGTTCTCAACAAACACAAAATAGATAGACAATGCAGGATGATCCAAATGCCTAGTTCCTATCCCATTTTATAGGCTTGATGGACTCTATAGAAACATTATTTTGGTGTTTTTCCTCGAAAAATGAAGGAAAATTCCATGGGAAGATACGTGGGAAAATACCACGGTAAATACCATGGGTAGATTCCATCCATTTTGACGATATCAAGAAAAATTAATATTACAAAATTGTTTCCATCCTCAACAACACTCTATCCAAAAACTTATGTCACCAACTAAACACTGACTCTCAAATGAAATGTTATACCTTGTATCTTACCTAGATTTCATATACCCATGAACACTTGGCATGGATCCATGTGTTGTATCCCCCTATGTCTCTAGCTAATTAGGTAATTGTTATTATCATAATACCAAATCCATAAGAACTCATATCATCACACAAGTGCAATGACCTTGAATCTTAACATCATCCAAGTAGCTAATCAAAACATCTTGCTTTTTTCATATTCATCCTTAGGTACCGCACCATGAATCGTCATGTAACTACAATAACAATCCATTTGCTCACGGCTCAATGTGAATGGGAGGTATGGTGGTCATGGAAACCAAAAACTTTATCTCCATCCTTTGACTCTCCTACTGAAATAATTCCCTCATATCTCTACGTCATCTACATAAAGAAAGGAACATGGGAACGAATCTTGCATATTGTCTCATCAACGACTCTCTCTAAATATGGATCATCAACCGACTCACTCTCTCCAAGAGTCTCTATGGATGAGTCAATCTCTTCCTTTGCTTGTATGTATGAAGGCACACCTCCATCCCAATGACTCTTTTACAGTAAGGGTCCCTCTCTCTCCTCTGTCATAGTAATTATAGGCATCAAAGACCCCTATACAACTCACTCCTTGGGTTATATTTTCTATCTCATAACTCTATTTGTCAAATATGCTAGGATATGTGCATGATGTAAAAGAAAAGACTCAAAAAAATCTATCTTGACATCTATTGTAACACCATTCTCTGATTATTGATCCTCTTTGTCATGCCTATGAATAGAAGGAAATTTTGGCTCTCAAATATGTTCCTCCTCTAAAGGTATTCATTACAACTAGATTCAGTTGTAATAGAATAAATAGATGATCCATATGAGGTACTAGTATGACCATATTTACTCTTGGAAACTCTTAAACTAGAACCAACTCATAGTCATCAAGTTGCACAATGGTAAGGTATATCCTTCCCTACCAATCTCTAAATATAATATGAACTTCCTTAACCGTCCCAATCACTCCAATATCCTTAGAGTTAATAGCCCTAATGTATGCATGAACCAACATGGAATGATTGGATATTCAAAGAATATATTTTCCTTTTCATCATTGTCAATAATGAAAATGCAAATACATGATAAATTCAATGGGCACTCCGAGAGCTCTAGTAAATTTTTAATGACTAATACTCTATTTCATATGATATTTTATATTTATTTATTTGTTTATTTTATTTAAATATAATTTATTATGTTGGAGGTTATGTATAATTGAAAATAGGATTTCCATAAATTAAATTTGATTATAAAATATTATTTGGTAGATGGTAGGGATCTAACTTCCATATAGGGTGAAAGCATGGAGTTGGATTACACTTTTTGACGAAGGGAACATTTGGATGGAAAAAACAGTGGCTTGATCAAGCCATTTAAGCACTCAATCTAGCCTTTTTTAAGCACTTATCAAGCTTATTGGGTGCTAAAAAGGTATCTTGATGGAGGGTTAAAAAATAACCCTTGATCAAGGTATAACACTCGATCAAGCCCCTTTTTTTAATATATACCACTCCATCGGTCTATGTACGTCATTTACACAGACCGCGAGATTTTGACCAGGAGTTTGACAATAGCTCAACTAAGAGTATTGGAGCTCGATCGAGCTATGGATCGTTCAAGTCATTCTCGCCAACCACCCCACCAATATCGTAGAGGCTCAAACAAAGGTAGGTATTCTATCCCTTGTCTTTTTTTTTTTGCAAAATATAACAAATTAATTTAAAAAAAACAACCATTTACAAGAACCATGAAAACCAATTAATTAAAAAAAAAGAAACCATACAAAATCCACAAAAACCACAAAAAAACCTCAAAAATTCTTAAAAAATCACAAGACCAACCAAGAAAACTATTAAAAAAAACCTTCAAAACAACTTAGAAAACCACAAAACCAACCTAGAAAACCATTAAAAAAAACCCTTCAAAACAACCTAGAAAAGACTTTGAAACCACCAAAAAAAAACTATAATTTAAGTTTTAAATTTGTTTCTTACTTGCAATTTTTTATTTATTAAATGCATATTTCTAATTTTGAATGGTATAAACATTTTTTTCTAATTATTTATCTTTAAAGTTTTTCTTTAAGAATTTTGTGAAATAAATTTTCAATTTTTTTTATTATTATTTAAAATGCATATTAAATTTCTAGTAAATTTGACGACAGATATACCCCAAAAAAACTCCAAAAAAAAAGAAAAAAACTAAACAATCCAATAAATAAGTAAATTAGGAGCTTGAGATTGACATCATAAATATGATTGCTCATATTAAACCTTTATTTATAAAATAAGAAATGTTATTTTATTTTATTATTTATGCCGTAAGGCGTTTCCCTCTGAAGTGAACTCCCCTAAATGTCTTTCTGTCCTAATCTTAACCGTTAGATCTATTGTTAGACGATTCAACAATTCTCTGTCGTCCAAAGAAAACCCAACCCAGCCCGTCCATCTACCTAGCCAGTCCGTCTACTAGCACAGTTTGAATCTCCCACGCTAAACCCTCTTTCTTCTGCACTTTCCTTGAACAAACAAGGTAATCTCTCGTCATTCTCAGCTTTCCTTGAACGAACAAGGTAATCTCCCCCCTATTTCAGCTTCCGATAATTAGGATTAATGAGGAGTTGCGTCCTGGATTTGGGTTCGCATTTGAAGGAATTCTCTTTTTGGTGGTCTTCGACTTTGTTTTACAGTTCTAGGGCTCAACACCTGATTCTAACAGACAGCCCATACGAAATCCCCTGGTATACAGTGACACCCAATGAGTCCTTAGCGATGCTTGGTATCTGGGAAAAGTGCCTGCGAGTGGTCGGTCACATTGACAATTTAATAAATTAAACCATAAAAAGTTGGGTTCTTCACAGGCCTTAGATTGTTCCTGATCCACTTGTACTTCCAGAGGATATGAATCCAGCACTTGCAAACTTACTCGAAGGTCTTCTTTTCAAGGGTAAGTGATTTTTCTCAATTGAATGTTTTACTAGAGCAGATTTTAATTTTAAGAGTTGCATTGCTGCAAATTTTGAAATTCACCATAATAATCAAGCTGCCACTATTGGATTTCATAGATCCAAAGAAAAGGATGAGCTTAGAGGCTGTTGCAAGGCATCCGTGGGTTATGAAGGATTTCACATCAACTTTGCAAGTTTTGGGGAAATGTGAACAGGGTAGCTCCAGATATCATTCTGATCATCATGAGCAAACTGTAGTTTCCTCTGAAGCATTGTCAAAATCAGTTTAACAGGGATGGTTGTGGTTTTTATTTTTACATATTTCATGGCTGCTTAGTCATGCAAGAGATGCTGTGGTTCTTCAGAAGAGGGGGTTCCTCCAAGGATTTGAATTTCAAGTCTCTTTATTTACATAATACAACAATTGAGCTGCACCACTGTGACGCTTTCCATTAGAATATTATACCTGCTTTCAATTTTCAATGAATTTGTGAGTAAAACACTAAGCTTGCTCTCTCGAATATTGAAATAAACCAGAGTCCACAGTCAAAAAAGGTCCCTTCCAACACAATAATTTTAATTTAGTCTCAGTTTTCATGATCAATGTCAAGGCAATGTGAAACTCACAATGTGTCTTACAACAGTGGCACATTCATCTTTTATAGCCTCTAGGCAAGCAAAGCAGACAGATATTCACGTCAATGAACTAAACATAGTTGGGACTACTGCAAATTGATTCCAAACACCAAAACTCCAGAGGCTAGAGTTGGTGATGGGACTTGCTTTCATATTGCCTGTATCTTGTGTGGTGTTCCACCAATCAAGAGCATGTTTACCACCAGAGAAAATGACCCTAAACCAATTGGGAAGAGGCGATCTAAAATTGCTGATAGGCACTGTTTTTTTATCGCAAAGGTCTTTATAGCGTTATTTGAAGGAAGGATAATCCCAAAAGGAGAACGTAACATTGAGAAAGGTCCTTTGGAAGGATTTCATAATGAATTTTCAAATGGTTTGAGGCATACAAGATATGGTATATGTTGTTGGTAGGATCTAAAAGATCAAACAATTAATAATTGTTGAGAGATTTGATAGAGATTTTTCCCTGATTTGAAATGTCTTATGTGGACTTCTTTCCGCCATTACGATGTTGATATTTAAAGCTAATATAATGACTGGCCTTATAACATTAAAATCAACAACATCACTCAGATTCTCAGGCTTGTTTGAAAAGTTGTCAGGTGGCAGTAACATCTGCATCAGTAAAGATGAACTTTTAACATTCCCCAACTCTCTTGAGGACTTGGTTTATTTTATGCTTATAAGATGTGGGAAATTTATTTAGAACAAAGGAGGACATTTTAGATGCAAATAAAAGGAATATTTTAACACCCAAGGTACATCTTCTAGTGCAGCTTATTTTACTGTAGAGGAATGGTGAAGATATTTGTTGTGTTACATTTGTAAAAAGAGTGATTGTAGTAGCAATAATCTCTAGACTAAAGCAACGACTTGATTACCCTTCATTTGTCATCAATCACTACTTATCTATAGCAACTTCTACAGATTGTGGGAATAAGTAGCAAAAAACACAGAGATGTTTTCTATTAGCAAGGTAAATCCAAAGGCAAAGTTTTCTTTCAAGCTTGTACCAGAAACTGGCATTAGAATTATTCTCTGTGGAGTTGTCAAAGGTAATGCTGATATAATACAAATATCAGAACATGAAGGGGGCACTAGAGAAAGTTTGATAAGTTCTATAAAGCACAGGAATTTTGGGAGTCAAATGATGATCGTGAAGAACTCCTAGCAGCTGCAAATACTGCTATCAATGCAAGTGAAACTGCATGTTCATGACCATTTTGGAATAACTGGAGCCTCTTTTTGCATTCTTCACTTAGGATGGCCTAGACCTCCTCAAGGAACAAATCAAATAGGTAGAGGACATACATGCATCTACAAATTATATATCTGGAGACCATCAGAATGGAAGGCTGGTCTCATTATTACAAGCAAGCAAAAAAATATTGTCAAATGGAAGTGTGAATAACAAGGCCTTGAGGCTTGGAAGTTTGAATGACACAAAGGATATGGAGAGTTCAAAGAGTGCTCTCAGCTTTAATTATGGAAGACGACCTCCAAGAAGCTAGCATAATTCTATGTGACGGACAACAAGACAGCTCTGTTCAATGCACTAGTGAGGATTCTCCTTATGATACTATCTAGATTAGCAGTGACACTAAGAACACAAACAGTCACAATGCCTAAGGTAAATGGCTCCTCAAAATCTTAGAATATATCCCATGATTTCAAAAAAAATTGGGAGAATGTTACCTTGTAAGCCTTTTCCAAATTACGCATAACATCCAACATTACCTTTATTGCTACAACTCCAACCTACCACAATGAAATTGGTAAGGATTGCATCATGAAGAATCGCAAAATTCATGCAATTGATATGTTGGAATTTCTAAGAACGGATTCTGGTAAAGTGGTTCTGCTTAAGCTTTATTTGGGAACACAGAGGACTAGTCGATATTGAACCAATCCAATAAGTTTGGCAATTTTACTAGAGGTCTTTACCTTTAAATTATTTGTTGGATAGATTCCATAATGAACCAAAAAATTAATTGACAAGAGGGGATTCAAGTTATATTAACTAGAAGCACACCTTGCAAGAAAAGTTCTTATTGATGGATTCATCTTTAGCTACATGGTTGGATCAAGTACAAGGTGTGAGCTGACAGTGTTGAACAATTTATATGCATGCAAATTGATAAGAAAGAATTTCATACAGAAATTGATTTTTAAGGAAAATATCAAAGATGTGTAACACAAATCTGTTGTCCAAGTACATCAAGTGTTATAGGCTTTGTTCTAACACTGGAGTAGGAGCACAAACCAAGCTCATCTCTAACACTTGTAAGTGAAGTTGAAAAAGTCGATTGAGAAATAGAATTAGAAGTCAAAGTAAAAAAGAGTTGTCAAGAATATGTTGAAATGTCCCATTCAAAGCCTATACTTGATGTAAACTCCAACCAGCTTGTGACGTTGAAGAACAATAGTCTATTAATTGCAGTCGTGGCAAGAATTATAATTCATTGGTATTTGATGTGTGCACACAATTAACTTAGTGATAGTAAGCTCTTTGAGGGGGTTGGAATGGGAAGGTCAACATAACTCTCCTCTATTGTCTTATAATTGCAAATAGAATCATTAGTATTAGACAACTAAATAAACAAAAAAAATTCCCAGCTAAATAGAGATTCCTCTTTTACAATGATCAAGGCTTATAGTACAAGACTATGCCCAAACTGTACATTTTGATTCAATGAGAAGAAAGCTCCTGGAATTAGTTAAAATGAATGTTGGTGAATCACCAATGGATGAATAATCTAAAGGTGTGAAAAGTGATATCAAGAGAATGGTGAACCCATGAGTAACCAGGATGTAGTCCATATAGTCTCATGTGGTATTGATGTGGAAAAAAATACATTTAGAAACATGTGCAGGCAGTGTAGATCAATAAGTTCTCACGTGAAGGCAATCTTACAAATACATTTGATGGCATTTACAACTATTTGTTTTGAAGGTCAGTATCTTTCCAAGTTAAATACACCAAATCATCAGATACTAGAATGACACGGGTCTATTTGAGGCATTATATTTATCTCAAGTTTTATTAATTTTTCTATGCTAAGGTTAGCTACAGTCAGGCTTAGAACCATTAGTAGTTGGAGAATGGTGGCTTTGGTGCCTGGTCATACAATAAGAAGTAAAGGAAATGTACATAAAGTGATCAAAGAGGAGATTGGGATAAGGTAGGAGACAAGGAATGCCAAAGTTTTTCAAAGAGTTACCAAGAGCAGGAAGAGGTTCTATTTCCAGAAGCTCTATTACCTCTTCCAAGCTCTGTTCTATTTACAAACATAATTATTTCCAGAAGCTCTGTTACCATCTACCATGTGTTAACGTTTCCATAAAATCCTCCTTAACTCTAATAAATTTGACCTGCTTGAGACATAAATGACAAACCTCCATATCTGGGTTGAATACTTACAATTCTCACCATGGTTTGAGAGGTCCAGGGCCATGCAGCATAAATTATGCGGTGAATACTTATTTGTAACAAGTGAAACCATGGATTGAGAGGTCTAGGGTCATGCAGCATAACCTGTGGGCTGAATACTTACAATTCTCACCGTGATTTGAGAGGTCCAGGGCCATGCAACATAACTTATGGGCTAAATACTTATTTGTAACATGAGAAATCACTGCACTCCATTTTGTTTAGAGAAAGGATTTGTATTTTGGGTAACACTGGCATAAATGTAAGATATTATCCTCTCTATTTCTTTCATAGGAAAAATGAGTACCTGAATCTTCATTTTGAAGTGGCTCAAAAGTAACTCCTTGCCATATTCTCACTATGCCTTGAGAGGTATAGGGCCACGCAATTGCAAATACATTTTTGTAACATGAGAAGTCACTCCACTCCCTTTTTCTTAAGAGAGGATTTGTGATATTCTTTTATTGACTATGGAAGGATCAACGATGATTAATTGTCATTACACAAAATGGTACCAACTCTCAAGGCCAACGAACCTTGATTCATAAATACCATTAAAAGGCCATATCACTAGTGGGGATGAATCCAACTAAAAACTCGGCCTTGCATTGCACATGACAGTAATGACTATTCAAATTAGTTATATGTTCTGAGCATTATCATTGTATAGGGTGGTTGCATTAAAAGGCATCTCACTTGGTGTAAAAGATGTCAAAATTAGATTGTAACCTGTTTGATATGACTTATTTATTGTGTATCTTGTGGCCTAGAATAAAATGTTTTATCTTGTTGTTACAAGCATAAAATCTCCTCTATCCCTTCTGTAATGGATTATGTTCATGTTTTCGTGGAAACGTATCTACATTTATTTGAAATCCCCTACATAATCTACTAAGAATTTTTTTAAAGCACCAGAAGTTGCAATTCCATTTACCTTCGTTGTTTATAAATTTTATGTTTAATTTGGGAATAGATCAAGATAAAAGTATTGCAAATTATCCAGTCTACTAAGAGTGGCTGCAATGCTACAATGTACTGTAAGTTATTTTGACAAAAAAGGGGATAATTGAGTACATGGAATACTTGTAAGCGGGATAACTGGATACATGGAGAACTTATGAGAGATGGCTTCTGGATTCCAATATCAATGTTGTAACATTGTTCTAATGAGGAAATTATGTTCCTTTTACATTTTTGGTAGCAGTGGCATAAATTTAAGATAATGTCCTCTCTATTGCGCTCATAGGCAAAAACAGAGAACTTAATCTTTTATTTTGAAGTGGCTCAAATGTAACTCCATGCCACATTCTCACCATGGCTTGAGAGGTCCAGGGTCATGCACCATAACATGTGGGTTGAATACTTACAATTCTCACCATGGTTTGAGAGGTCCAGGGGCATGCAACATAACTTATAGGTTGAATACTTATTTGTAACATGAGAAACCATGGATTGAGAGGTCCAGTGTCATGCAGCATAACCTGTGGGCTAAATAATTACATTTCTCACCATGCTTTGAGACGTCCAGGGCCCTACAACATAACTTATGGGCTGAATACTTATTTGTAACATGAGAAATCACTGCACTCCATTTTGTTTAGAAAAAGGATTTGTATTTTGGGTAGCAGTGGCATAAATGTCAGATATTATCCTCTCTATTTCTTTCATAGGCAAAATGAGTACCTGAATCTTTATTTTGAAGTGGCTCAAAAGTACCTCCTTGCCATATTCTCACTATGGCTTGAGAGGTCGAGGGCCACGCAATTGTAAATAGATTTGTGTAACATGAGAAGTCACTGCACTCTCTTTTTCTTAAGAGAGGATTTGTGTTATTCTTTTATTGACTGTGGAAGGATCAGCACTGGTTAATTGTCATTACACAAAATGGTACCAACTCTCAAGGCCAACGAGCCTTGATTCATAAATACCTTTAAAAGGCCATATCACTAGTGGGGATGAATCCAACTAAAAACTTGGCCTTGCATTGCACAAGATAGTAATGACTATTCAAATTAGTTATATGTTCTCAGAGTTATCATTGTATAGGGTGGTTGCATTAAAAGGCATCTCACTTGGTGTAAAAGATGTCAAAATTAGATTGTAACCTATTTGATTTTGTGTATCTTGTGGCCTAGAGTAAGATGTTTTATCTTTTTGTTACAAGCATAAAATCTCCTCTATCCCTTCCGTAATGGATTATGTTCATGTTTTCTTGGAAACGTATCTACATTGATTTGAAATCCCCTACATAATATACTAAGAATTTTTTTAAAGCACCAGAAGTTGCAATTCCATTTACCTTCATTGTTTATAAATTTTGTGTTTAATTTGGGAATAGATCATCATATGGTTTGGAAAAACCCGGTATAGCGTAGATTTAGATTGGAAAAGGAACTAGAAAGTAGAAAATGGTCTCCCAAGTCTCAGGACAAGTATCCTATGTGTTGTCTACAATTTATGTTTAATTTGGGAATGATCAGTATATGGTTTGCTAAATTTAGGTGTAGTAAAATTGCAATAAAGGGTAGTATTTGGTTAATGTATGTGATTAAGGTTAGAGTTTATTTGAAAGCATATGACTTTATTGTTGTGGCATTGGCAACAACGATATATGATACAAGCTTTTTTTCTTATACTATTTAGATTAAAAACAACCTCTTTGATATTGATCTAAAACTGTTTTTGATAGTCTAAGAGTGGCATTCTTTCCAATTATTTGGATTAGAATGCAGACAACCATTTTCTAGGAATTGTCTGTCCCTCGGAATTTTCCTGTTTAGTCCATAATTTATGTTCTAATTTGCTAAATATACAATGAAATATAAAACAAATAAGTAAGCCAAATCCCCTTCCATCAATGTTCTAAAAAGGTGTGAGCATTGTGAGTCATCTGCCATGCTCCCATGTTTATGTTATTGAAGAAACATAGAACGACTAAATGTTTAACCAATTGTTTCGGCTAATGATTGCAGAGATTTTGGAGAGCTTTGGCAGAGCTTTGGCAGAGCTAAAAAGTGCTTGAAGATTTATGGTTCGATTAGGATTGAGAGCATGAGAGCGAGATTCAAGAGCATGGAAACTGATTACCCGAGATATAATTCTTCATCATCTATTGATAAGCTTGAGTGCACTACTCTAGAAGACCATGTGGCCGAATGGTTGGAGGTGTTAAGGAAGACAATGAAGGTCTTGGTTCCTTCTGAGAGGAAGCTCTGCAACAGGATTTTTCAAACATTTGATATTGAATTGTGGAAAGATTTATTTCATAAATTGGTTTTAGGAAGCGGTATGAAAGAACTGATAGAGTTTGGAGAGGTCGTTGCCCTGAGCTACAGAGAGCCTCAGAAGCTGTTGAATTTGTTGGACATGGTTCAATATCAAATGTCTGAAAACACTCCATTTTGTTTAGAGAAAGGATTTGTATTTTGGGTAGCAGTGGCATAAATGTAAGATATTATCCTCTCTATTTCTTTCATAGGCAAAATGAGTACCTGAATCTTTATTTTGAAGTGGCTCAAAAGTAACTCCTTGCCATATTCTCACTATGGCTTGAGAGGTCGAGGGCCACACAATTGTAAATACATTTGTGTAACATGAGAAGTCACTGCACACTCTTTTTCTTAAGAGAGCATTTGTGATATTCTTTTATTGACTGTGGAAGGATGAGCACTAATTAATTGTCATTACACAAAATGGTACCAACTCTCAAGGCCAACGAGCCTTGATTCATAAATACCTTTAAAAGGCCATATCACAAGTGTGGATGAATCCAACTAAAAACTTGGCCTTGCATTGCAGAGGACAGTAATGACTATTCAAATTAGTTATATGTTCTGAGCATTATCATTGTATAGGGTGGTTGCATTAAAAGGCATCTCACTTGGTGTAAAAGATTTCAAAATTAGATTGTAACCTGTTTGATATGACTTATTTATTGTGTATCTTGTGGCCTACAGTAAGATGTTTTATCTTGTTGTTACAAGCATAAAATCTCCTCTATCCCTTCCGTAATGGATTATGTTCCAATGTTTTCTTTGAAACGTATCTACATTTATTTGAAATCCCCTACATAATCTACTAAGAATTTTTTTAAAGCACCAGAAGTTGCAATTCCATTTACCTTCGTTGTTTATAAATTTTATGTTTAATTTGGGAATAGATCATCATATGGTTTGGAAAAAGTCGGTATAGCGTAGATTTAGATTGGAAAAGGAACTGGTAAGTAGAAAATGGTCTCCCAAGTCTCAGGACATGTATCCTATGTGTTGTCTACAATTTATGTTTAATTTGGGAATGATCAGCATATGGTTTGCTAAATTTAGGTGTAGTAAAATTGCAATAAGGGGTAGTATTTGGTTAATGTATGTGATTAAGGTTAGAGTTTATTTGAAAGCATATGAATTTACTGTTGTGGCATTGGCAATAACAATATATGATACAAGCTTTTTTGCTTATACTATTTAGATTGAAACAACCTTTTTGATATTGATCTCAAACTATTTTTGATAGTCTAAGAGTGGCATTCTTTCCAATTCTTTGGATTAGAATGCGGACAACCATTTTCTAAGAATTGTCTGTCCCTGGGCGTTTTCCTGTTGAGTCCATAATTTATGTTCTAATTTTCTAAATATACAATGAAATATAAAACAAATAAGTAAGCCAAATCCCCTTCAATCAATGTTCTAAAAAGGTGTGAGCATTGTGAGTCATCTGCCGTGCTTGCATGTTTATGTTATTGAAGAAACATAGAATGACTAAATGTTGAACCAATTGTTTCAATTAATGATTATAGAGATTTTGGAGAGCTTTGGTAGAGCTAAAAAGTGCTTGAAGATTTATGGTTCGATTAGGATTGAGAGAATGAGAGCGAGCTTCAAGAGCATGGAAACTAATTACCTGAGATATAATTCTTCATCATGTATTGATAAGCTTGAGTGGACTGCTCTAGAAGACCATGTGGCAGAATGGTTGGAGGTGTTAAGGAAGACAGGGAAGGTCTTGGTTTCTTCTGAGAGGAAGGTCTGCAACAGGATCTTTCAGACATTTGATATTGAATTTTGGATAGATTTCTTTCAGAAATTGGTTTTAGGAAGCGGTATGAAAGCACTGATATAGTTTGGAGAGGCAGTTTCCATGAGCTAGAGAGAGCCTCAGAAGCTGTTCAAGTTGTTGGACATGGTTGAAGGATTGGAGAGATTGAAGGAGGACTTCGAGGTGGTTTTTGAAGGGCCCAGATGCCTGGAGATCAGGCTTCGATTGAGCGAAATGGAGAAGCACTTGGTGCACAGTGCTTGTCAAGTTCTGTGGGACTTTGGGAAACAGGTAGAGGAGGATTCAGGATTGTTTGTTGATGGGAGTCCACCAAAGCTTACAAACTACGTTGTGAATTATCTCAAGTTTATGTTGACTAAATATGAGGAGGTTATGGCAATGGTCTGGGGAATGGAGAAAAACATAAGCCTTGCAGAGGTTGTTAGTCATGTGATGGATTCTTTGGAGTTGAGTTTGGAGACCAGAGCCACAGGATACAATGCATCTGGATTGTCACACATATTCCTCATGAATAATTGTTGGTATATATTCAAGAGAGCCAGAGACAACAAACTAGGGAATCTGTTGGGTGAGGCATGGCTAAAGCAGAGGAAGAGATTGGTTAACTAACATGTTTTGGGTTATGAAAAGGAAGTATGGGTTCCCCTGGTGAAGCTTTTGAACAGAGATGGACTGGCTATGTCCAGTGGTGGAAAAGGAGGAGCCAGGGATTTGTTTAAGCAGAGAATCCGCTCATTCAATTCCACATTTGAGAAGTCATATGAAGAGCACAAGAATTGGTTGATCTATGATGAAGAGCTCAGAGAGGGCACCTTTATGAAAATTGGGCAAGCTTTAATTCCTACTTATAGGAACTACATTGCAAATTTCAGCATATTGCTTGATCATTCTGCCAGTGAAAGAAAGCATTTGAGATACACTCCAGAGCAACTCGAGTTTATGTTATCACATTTGTTTACACAGAGATCAAGTAGGACTGGATTGTCCCACTGAAATAAAGTAGATATTCCAGGTCGGGAAGGTTAGGGCTTAAACAAAACCACATGATTACTAGGAACCCTTATTTTTTTTGGTCAATTTGGAGGTCTCTGCAAATTACTTACAGATTTTTAATCATCACAATCTATCAAATTACAAGATTTTAATATAGGGTATGTGAGTGCTTGGGAAATTAATATTCAGATATTACATTTGGTGCAAAGCATGTAGTATTGTAGGCATTTATGGTCTTTAGTGGGCCCTAAGTTATTACGTTTTCATTACCCAGCTAAGAGTATTTCAAATTATCCAATCTGCTAAGAGTGGCTGCAATGCTACAATGTACTGTAAGTTATTTTGACAAAAAAAAGGGGATAATTGAGTACATGGAATACTTGTAAATGGGATAACTGGATACATGGAGAACTTATGAGAGAGGGCTTCCGAATTCCAATATCAATGCTGTACCAGTGTTCTAATGAGGAAATTATGTTCCTTTTACATTTTGGGTAGCAGTGGCATAAATGTAAGATAATTTCCTCTCTATTGTTCTCATAGGAAAAAACAGAGAGCTTAATATTTTATTTTGAAGTGGCTTGAATGTAACTCCATGCCACATTCTCACCATGGCTTGAGAGGTCTAGGGTCATGCAACATAACCTGTGGGCTGAATACTTACAATTCTCACCATGGTTTGAGAGGTCCAGGGCCATGCAGCATAACTTATGGGCTGATACTTATTTGTAACATGAGAAACCATGGCTTGAGAGGTCCAGTGTCATGCAGCATAACCTCTGGGCTGAATACTTACAATTCTCACCATGGTTTGAGAGGTCCAGGGCCATGCAACATAACTTATGGGCTGAATACTTATTTATAACATGAGAAATCACTGCACTCCATTTTGTTTAGAGGAAGGATTTGTATTTTGGGTAGCAGTGGCATAAATGTAAGATATTATCCTCTCTATTTATTTCATAGGCAAAATGAGTACCTGAATCTTTATTTTGAAGTGGCTCAAAAGTAACTCCTTGCCATATTCTCACTATGGCTTGAGAGGTTGAGGGCCACAAAATTGTAAATAAATTTGTGTAACATGAGAAGTCACTGCACTCTATTTTTCTTAAGAGAGGATTTGTGATATTCTTTTATTGACTGTGGAAGGATCAACACTGATTAATTGTCATTACACAAAATGGTACCAACTCTCAAGGCCAACGAGCCTTGATTCATAAACACCTTTAAAAGTCCATATCACCAGTGGAGATGAATCCAACTAAAAACTTGGCCTTGCATTGCAGAGGACAGTAATGACTATTCAAATTAGTTATATGTTCTCAGCGTTATCATTGTATAGGGTGGTTTCATTAAAAGGCATCTCACTTGGTGTAAAAGATGTCAAAATGAGATTGTAACATGTTTGATATGACTTATTTATTGTGTATCTTCTGGCCTAGAGTAAGATGTTTTATCTTGTTGTTACAAGCATAAAATATCCTCTATCCCTTCCGTAATGGATTATGTTCATGTTTTCTTGGAAACGTATCTACATTGATTTGAAATCCCCTACATAATCTACTAAGAATTTTTTTAAAGCACCAGAAGTTGCAATTCCATTTACCTTCGTTGTTTATAAATTTTATGTTTAATTTGGGAATAGATCATCATATGGTTTGGAAAAACTCGGTATAGCGTAGATTTAGATTGGAAAAGGAACTGGTAAGTAGAAAATGGTCTCCCAAGTCTCAGGACAAGTATCCTATGTGTTGTCTACAATTTATGTTTAATTTGGGAATGATCAATATATGGTTTGCTAAATTTAGGTGTAGTAAAATTGCAATAAGTGGTAGTATTTGGTTAATGTATGTGATTAAGGTTAGAGTTTATTTGAAAGCATATGACTTTATTGTTGTGGCATTGGCAATAACAGTATATGATACAAGCTTTTTTGCTTATACTATTTAGATTGAAACAACCTTTTTGATATTGATCTAAAACTGTTTTTGATAGTCTAAGAGTGGCATTCTTTCCAATTCTTTGGATTAGAGTGCGGAAAACCATTTTCTAAAAATTGTCTGTCCCTGGGAATTTTCCTATTTAGTCCATAATTTATGTTCTAATTTGCTAAATATACAATGAAATATAAAACAAATGAGTAAGCCAAATCCCCTTCAATCAATGTTCTAAAAAGGTGTGAGCATTGTGAGCCATCTGCCATGCTCCCATGTTTATGTTATTGAAGAAACATAGAATGACTAAATGTTGAACCAATTGTTTCGGTTAATGATTGCAGAGATTTTGGAGAGCTTTGGCAGAGCTAGAAAGTGCTTGAAGATTTATGGTTCGATTAGGATTGAGAGCATGAGAAAGAGCTTTAAGAGCATGGAAACTGATTATCTGAGATATAATTCTTCATCATGTATTGATAAGCTTGAGTGGACTGCTCTAGAAGACCATGTGGCAGAATGGTTGGAGGTGTTAAGGAAGACAATGAAGGTCTTGGTTTCCTCTGAGAGGAAGCTCTGCAATAGGATTTTTCAGACATTTGATATTGAATTGTGGACATATTTCTTTTAGAAATTGGTTTTAGGAAGCGGTATGAAAGCATTGATAGAGTTTGGAGAGGTCGTTGCCCTGAGCCAGAGAGCCTCAGAATCTGTTCAAGTTGTTGGACATGTTTGAAGGATTGGAGAGATTGAAGGAGGACTTCGGGGTGGTTTTTGAAGGGCCCAAATGCCTAGAGATCAGGTTTCGGTTGAGCGAAATGGAGAAGCACTTGGTGCACAGTGCTTGAGAAACAGGTAGAGGAGGATTCGGGGTTGTTTGTTGATGGGAGTCCACCAAAGCTTAAAAACTACTTTGTGAATTATCTTAAGTTCATGTTGACGGAATATGAGGAGGTTAGGGCAATGGTCTCGAGAATGGAGACATTTGTGTAACATGAGAAGTCACTGCACTCTCTTTTTCTTAAGAGAGATTCTTTTATTGATTGTGGAAGGATCAGCACTGATTAATTGTCATTACAAAAAATGGTACCAACTCTCAAGGCCAACGAACCTTGATTCATAAATACCTTTAAAAGGCCATATCACTAGTGGGGATGAATCCAACTAGAAACGTGGCCTTGCATTGCACAGGACATTAATGACTATTCAAATTAGTTATATGTTCTGAGCGTTATCATTGTATAGGGTGGTTTCATTAAAAGGCATCTCAATTGGTGTAAAAGATGTCAAAATTAGATTGTAACATGTTTGATATGACTTATTTGTTGTGTATCTTGTGGCCCAGAGTAAGATGTTTTATCTTGTTCTTACAAGCATAAAATCTCCTCTATCCCTTCCGTAATGGATTATGTTCATGTTTTCTTGGAAACTTATCTGCATTGGTTTGAAATCCCCTACATAATCTACTAAGAATTTTTTTTAAAGCACAAGAAGTTGGAATTCCATTTACCTTCGTTGTTTATAAATTTTATGTTTAATTTGGGAATAGATTAAGCTAAAAGTATTGCAAATTATCCAATCTGCTAAGAGTGGCTACAATGCTACAATGTACTGTAAGTTATTTTCAAAAAAAAAGGGGATAATTGAGTACATGGAATACTTGTAAACGGGATAACTGGATACATGGAGAACTTATGAGAGAGGGCTTCCGGATTCCAATATCAATGTTGTACCACTGTTCTAATGAGGAAATTATGTTCCTTTTACATTTTGGGTAGTAGTGGCATAAATGTAAGATAATGTCCTCTCTATTGCTCTCATAGGCAAAAACAGAGAACTTAATATTTTATTTTGAAGTGGCTCAAATGTAACTCCATGCCACATTCTCACCATGGCTTGAGAGGTCCAGGGTCATGCACCATAACATGTGGGTTGAATACTTACAATTATCACCATGGTTTGAGAGGTCCATGGCCATGAAGCATAACTTATGGGCTGAATACTTATTTGTAACATGAGAAACCATCACTTGAGACGTCCAGGGTCATGCAGCATAACCTGTGGGCAGAATACTTACGATTCTCACCATGCTTTGAGAGGTCCAGGGCCATGCAACATAACTTATGGGCTGGATACTTATTTGTAACATGAGAAATCATTGCACTCCATTTTGTTTAGACAAAGGATTTGTATTTTGGGTAGCAGTGGCATAAATGTAAGATATTATCCTCTCTATTTCTTTCATAGGCAAAATGAGTACCCGAATCTTTATTTTGAAGTGGCTCAAAAGTAACTCCTTGCCATATTCTCACTATGGCTTGAGAGGTCGAGGGCCACACAATTGTAAATACATTTGTGTAACATGAGAAGTCATTGCACTCTATTTTTCTTAAGAGAGGATTTGTGATATTCTTTTATTGACTGTGGAAGGATCAACACTGATTAATTGTCATTACACAAAATGGTACCAACTCTCAAGGCCAACGAGCCTTGATTCATAAATACCTTTAAAAGGCCATATCGCTAGTGGGGATGAATTCAACTAAAAACTTGGCCTTGCATTTCATAGGACAGTAATGACTATTCAAGTCAGTTACATGTTCTCAACGTTATCATTGTATAGGGTGGTTGCATTAAAAGGCATCTCACTTGGTGTAAAAGATGTCAAAATTAGATTGTAACCTGTTTGATATGACTTATTTATTGTGTATCTTGTGGCCTACAGTAAGATGTTTTATCTTGTTGTTACAAGCATAAAATCTCCTCTATCCCTTCCGTAATGGATTATGTTCATGTTTTCTTGGAAACATATCTACATTGATTTGAAATCCCCTATATAATCTACTAAGAATTTTTTTAAAGCACCAGAAGTTGAAATTCCATTTACCTTTGTTGTTTATAAATTTTGTGTTTAATTTGGGAATAGATCATCATATGGTTTGGAAAAACTCGGTATAGCGTAGACTTAGATTGGAAAAGGAACTGGTAAATATAAAATGGTCTCCCAAGTCTCAAGACAAGTATCCTATGTGTTGTCTACAATTTATGTTTAATTTGGGAATGATCAGTATATGGTTTACTAAATTTAGGTGTAGTAAAATTGCAATAAGTGGTAGTATTTGGTTAATGTATGTGATTAAGGTTAGAGTTTATTTGAAAGCATATGACTTTATTGTTGTGGCATTGGCAATAATATTATATGTTACAAGATTTTTTGCTTATACTATTTATATTGAAACAACCTTTTAAAATATTGATCTCAAACTGTTTTTGATAGTCTAAGAGTGGCATTCTTTCCAATTCTTTGGATTAGAGTGCGGACAACCATTTTCTAAAAATTGCCTGTCCCGCTGTTTAGTCCATAATTTATATTATAATTTGCTAAATATACAATGAAATATAAAACAAATAAGTAAGCCAAATCCCCTTCCATCAATGTTCTAAAAAGGTGTGAGCATTGTGAGTCATCTGCCATTCTCCCATGTTTATGTTATTGAAGAAACATAGAATGACTAAATGTTGAACCAATTGTTTTGGTTAATGATTGCAAATATTTTGGGGAGATTTGGCAGAGCTAAAAAGTCCTTGAAGATTTATGGTTCTATTAGGATTGAGAGCATGAGAGCGAGCTTCAAGAGCATGGAAACTGATTACGTGAGATATAATTCTTCATCATCTATTGATAAGCTTGAGTGGACTGCTCTAGAAGACCATGTGGTAGAATGGTTGGAGGTGTTAAGGAAGACAGTGAAGGTCTTGGTTTCTTCTGAGAGGAAGCTCTGCAACAAGAATTTTCAGACATTTGATATTGAATTGTGGACAAATTTCTTTTAGAAATTGGTTTTAGGAAGTGTTATGAAAGCACTGATAGAGTTTGGAGAGGCTGTTGCCCTGAGCCAGAGAAAGCCTCAGAAGCTGTTCAAGTTATTGGACATGGTTGAAGGATTGGAGAGATTGAAGGAGGAATTCGGGATGGTTTTTGAAGGGCCCAGATGCCTGGAGATCAAGCTTCAGTTGAGCGAAATGGAGAAGCACTTGTTGCACAGTGCTTGTCAAGTTCTGTGGGACTTTGGGAAACATGTAGAGGAGGATTCAGGATTTTTTGTTGATGGGAGTCCACCAAAGCTTACAAACTACGTTGTGAATTATCTCAAGTTTATGTTGATTGAATATGAGGAGGTTATGGCAATGGTCTAGGGAATGGAGAACAACATAAGCCTTGCAGAGGTTGTTAGTCATGTGATGGATTCTTTGGAGCTGAGTTTGGAGACCAGAGCCACAGGATACAATGCATCTGGGTTGTCACACATATTCCTCATGAATAATGCACACACTATATGGATAATGGATTTCCGCACTTTATGGATAACAGATTTCCGCACTTTATGCCTTACGGCGTTTCCTTTGCAACATCTAGTGTAAATGCTAGTTTAAATTTAAATTAATTTAATTTTTTTAATAATAAATATAGTACGATTCTAATTTTAAAAATAAAATATTAATCCTTACATTTAAAAATATAAAAAAAAATTGTTATATATATATAACTCAAAATTATATAACATCATGTCACTATATATAATTATTATATTTTATGTAACATATATATAACATAACATGTAACTATATTTAACTATAACATCTCTCTCACACACACAATTCATTATATATATATATATATATATATATATATATATATATATATATATATATATAACTAACCTAACAAACACACACAGAGAGAGAGAGAGAGAGAGAGAGAGAGAGAGAGAGAGAGAGAGAGTTATAAGTAGATAGTTCATAACATAAATAGATAACTAGATATATAATTTAACTATTATATTATAATATCATATATATATATATATATGATTCTATAACTATTTATTGTAACATAAAATTATTTGACATAATATATACAAGTGATTGGAGACTTATACAGTTAGTCATATTGTAGATATTTCTAGAATAACACTGTGTAATATATGTGATTTTCCCAACATTTCGAATGGTGACTCCACCCATCATCAAGGCCCATGGAGAGGCTTCAGAGTAAATGATCCAACATTAAACAATTTCCTATAAAAAGGATCTCCAACACTCATTTACTCTCAAGGCTCTCCGTGGTCCCTAATGATGGATGTAGTTACCATTTGAAACGTTGGATAGATAACACAGATTACACAGTGTTATTCTAGAAATCTCTACAATATATATCTATATATATATATATATATATATATATATATATATATATATATATATATATGAAACTTAATGTAGCATGTACATTGAGTATAACTATAACATAATATAACTATAAATATAACATTTAATATAGTATAATTATTTATATAAGTTCATGTTTCAACAATGCATCATTGGGAGATATATTAAATCTATCACGAAAAATGCATTTGGTGTAGTGAGTAAAAGTATTTAGACTCTTTTCTAATTTGTACCATATTGTTTCATTATGTAGTGTGTTGTACAAGAAACATTGTCTTCATGTGCTTGCACCTAGTACATGTCATGTGTCAAAATCAAACATTAAGAACTTAAGGTGTATTGTAGTATTTCGTTGGCATGAAATTTATTAGTTTTGTAAATAGGTTTATTTCAATTTTTTACATATATATTTACATATTTATGGGCTATGAATAAAATTCATTATTTAGAAATGAGAAAAAGTGTGAGGGTAGATTTGATCACTTCTTTCGATTGTGTTTATGTAGAACTCAATGTACTTTGGCTAATAAATTATAAAAAAATGGACTCTAAAGTTTAAGGCTTCAGGCTAGATTATTATGCTTTAGAAATGTATTTTTTTGTCAACATTTTTTTCTTGGATTAGTTTATATGTATTATATGTAATATGATGAGGCATCCCATATATGCACCTCAACTGTAGGTCATCGAAATAAGAGGTTTTGTTATATTTGGTCGGGCTCGTGATAGATCATGTAGCCCATCGAGAGTTAAGATTCCCCTTGTAGGTCCTGCCTCTGATGTCAGTCGAAGTGTTAGAGAGAGTGTTTTTGTCTCTATTGATAACCATACTACATCCAGTGGACCTTCTTCACCCATTTCATGTACATTTCCTACATTTTAAAATCCTCTTTAAACTTTATGTGTTTATGTCTTGAAATTGTCTTCATTTTTTAAATTGACTTCAAGTGTTGTGTTTGAATTTAATGTATATGTTATTATGCTTCTAGTTTGTTATATATATATATATATATATATATATATATATATATATATATATTAAATTATGTTTATGATATATAGGTCATTAACAAGCTGAAGCTGAGGATAAGAGTGAAACATCGACCCATCCGTGGGATGATGCAACAACTCATATCATATTAGAGGATGTTATGACCCGTCATACACAGATCACAATGGAGATAGAGAACATCCTTGCCAATTCACTGAATCATCTTGTATTGTCTTTGATGTTGGATAACATCACTAGGTTGATCGAGACACATTGGAGGTCGAGCCCACATAACCAAATATTATAGTTCATACAAAGGATCATGAGGCATGAGCCTAGAGGCTTAGATTCTTAGGAGGTAGTGAAAGAGGCAACTAAGGACATTGATGTTTGTGTATAGCTTTTTGACATCCCTCTGAATCTCCCTACTAGACATAAATGTTTGATTGTACTGAAATATTGTACTAATGTTCATGTAGCCCCTTTCATGTATGATAGATTCATTAGAGTTTGGGGTTAGTTCCCCCACTATGACCACATCGTAATTTATTTTTCTAAGCATTTATATCCATAGTTTGTGTTATATATGATGCTAGAATGCAATAATACTAGATCTCAAAATTATGGACCTAGCTTGGGATGTACCTATGAGTGTGAGGGAGCTCGTAGGGACTCTGGGCATGTACCACTACCTCTAATATTCTTGCAACTACTTCCTCAGAGCTTGGTATTACAGATAGAGCTAGAGGAGTTGTCACAAATTAGTGGTGAGACATGGGATACTATTGCAGACAACATGCATATGTCATTGGCTGGTGCACGTGTTTCATTGGATGGAGATATTAGGAGACCACCACCACTACATCATGACCCACCAGTGCCCTTATATGATGATGCATTTCTCGTGAGTTTACCATTCGACCAGCTTTTGGCACATACATGTATGTATTGTGATGCCATCTGTGAGACTTGGAGGGTGCATGACCTATGCGACACATACCAAGCACACACACACACACACATACATATATATGAAAAATTTTACTCTTATTGTCTAATAATGTATAATTATTTATATTAAAATTTCTAGTTTGTATTAGATTTCATTTATATTAATAAGTTCATGATAACATGTAGACACATCCCAGCTATATGGATGCACTTCTAGGTCATCTAAGGGGTTAGTTGATTAGCTAGACCATCCTCGACCAGAGCATGTTTCCATGGATTCCGTGGAAAATTTTAGGGGATAACATTCACATGTGGGCTAATTTTTCATGCTTTTTCCAAAAAAAAGATTTTCTAATTTTTATTTTTCTTAAAAATGATTCACCCAAATTTTATAATATAAAACTATTTTACCTTAAAAATTGCCAAAATTTTATTTTGACACTATATAAAATTATTGGACATTTGAATATTTTTACAAAAGTATCATCAAACATTTTACAGATTGCATATTATGGACTGGTGAGATTCGCCAAGGTTTCTAAAATTTAAGATAAATATCCATCCTTAAAAAATTTTCTGATGGATTCTCTTCCACCTCCACCTCTACCTTATATGTTCACTAATGTGGAGGAGAGTCACTATGTACAATCACATGGAACAAGAGTTGAGGTAAAAAAACTTATTCCTAATATTTCAACATTTTTTTTTAAGTTACACATATATGCTAAGTGATTTGTAGACTAATTATACTTTGTCCTTTCCATTGTGTACAAAGGCCCATATGCGGAGTTTCATTGATGCCATTGTTATGTGGAGACATGAGTGGGATGCTAGGTTTAAAGGCATTGATGATGCGGGTCCATCGATGCATGCCACAATAATCGAGCAACAAGCAAAGAAGCACCTAAACTAGATTCATGATCAGACCCCCATCCTATCAGACTTGCATTTGGACTCGACTGAGGTTAGTAGATTCATGTATATGTAATTAAAAATGTGGTTCAATATCATTTATTTCCATGTTGTTGATTTTGTAGAAATAATGATCGAATTATTTTGAATTTTAATGTGTTATATTAAAATACCAACTTATGGACACTTACTTTGCATGACATAACTCACATAGGAGTTTTGGTGGCACTTACAGTGTCATAATTTGTATATTTTCAAGTTCATTTCATAGGGCATATTCACATCTGTGATACAAAATTTGGATATTTTCATACATGGACAGTTTATGGATGTATATCATGGAAATTATTTTAGTTTATGAATGCTTATAATTTCGGTTTATGGATGTTCATGTGATATTTGTAATTTGAATATATTTTCGTATGGATAGTTTGTTGATACATGTATTCACTATTTAGTTTATGGTTTTGTGTTAATCTTGTTTATGGATGCTCATTAATTTTTGAAGCTTATGGATCTATCAAAAATATTGCGCTAATTTAATAATTTTTCTATATACTATAACTTTTATTAGTAAAATATATGTTCAATTTTAATTTCCAGTTTCATAGACTAAGAAAACAAGTACAATATTAAGTTATGATGTAAGTCACTTTGGTACTTAAAATGAAGTAAAATATAGCATATATCAATTTAATATTGAACATGGAAAGAATTCTAATCATGCTTCATATTGGCTTGTAGAAAGTGTCTTTTAGTGCAATTAACATGTATCTTATGTTAGGTCCATTTAATACTAGTGTAGTCCCCTTATTGTTATTTTTAGTGTTGCCCCCCATTGTTATTGTTGTGCCCATGTATCCCCCATATCGTTATTGTTTTGACCTTACATTATTATAGTTGTGTAGCCTATGATTATATTGTGATCCCTTAGACTCTCATATACACCAAGGAGATATTATCTTTTTTTTTTTTTTGGTAAGTAAGCACCCACGGGGGATTTGAACCAGTGACCTATTGCAAGGAGTGCCTTAACAATACACCCATTCATTGTCAATCCAAAGCACTGTGGGCTACCAAAGAGATATTATCATTTGTATCATCCGAGAATTATTCATTTATGTTGTGTAAGGGAGGTTTCCCCCTTGAAGACACTATTTTATCAAGTCGTTGATCTATCTTTTCTTCCGTTTTGTGAGTTGGTTTCATAACATTTGGTATAAGAGCTTTGGATTCTAGGGTTTTGCTTTTTCAGACATGTCATCTTGGAATTTTCACTAATATTTTTTCTATGAGGATTCAAAAGCTAAAATTAAAACCACGTGGATAAAAATCTTGGTGAACTTCATGTACAAACTTTAGATTTTAGTTTGTTATATTTTATGAGATATGATCTGAGGAAGTTAGGGTTTTTTCATGCTCCACAATTCAGTCTCAAACATATGACCTCGGTAAATTCTTCATAACTTTATCTACGAGCATCAAATTTCAATTTTTTAAAAGTTCAATAAAAGTGCACATAATTTATTTTTCCATGTACCATTTTCAAGGCCAAATATTGAAATGGTGACATGTGGAATTCCCTAAAAGTTCACTCTACTAAACGAGTCGATAATCAAGACATCATGGGTGATTGGACATAACTTTACCTTGAAGAATCCAATCTCGATCTAACTTGTGGCATTGGAAAGAAGACTTAGAGGGATACCACAAGAATAAATTTTAGACCTTGGAGGGCTGAAATACAAAGATACAACAGTTTCAATATCGAGCTCCTAAAACCAAGAAAAAAGTGTGTATTTTTGTTTTTTTCTTTGCTTGTTTGTTTGTTTGTTTGTTTGTTTGTTTGTTTTTTTTTTTTTTTTTTTTTATTTTGCATAATTTTTGTTTGAAAAAATAGTTTGAAGTGATTCAAAGGCCATAATGAAGCATATATATCATTGTTTGATTCCAAAATTCCTCAAAGAAAAAAATGGACACACCTAGTAAGCAACCAAAATCTCTACTATGACACATGAAGAAGAGGAAGAAATTCAACATGATATATATAAATTACAAGATCAAGTGCAACAAATTTCACTCTCGCAAAGAGTAACCAAAAATGAATTGGAAGCGATAATGAATGCTAATATGGAAGGTTTGAAGGATGGTTTAAAATAATATGTGGAAGCAATGATGAATATCAAGATGGAAAGATTGACAAAGTTGTTGCAAGAAAGACTTTCCAGTGGTTAGAAGATAATCCATGAAAATCATGATGAGGAAAAAAGGAATATGAATTATGATTTTAGAGACTCCAATGTTGGGTTTAAGACCAATCACATTCCAAAGATTGATATGAGAAAGTTTGATGGCAAGGTGTAACAACCCCGATCAAAATTCCATGTAATAAAGTTAATAAAGGAAAAATAATAACCAAGGTCATGGGGAACGTATTCCAAGCTGAGAGTTGGGAAAACATCCTAGTGTGGGTGCTCATTTGGTTTATTGTGGCTAAAGAAATTGGCAAAGTTAAAGGCTTTGGGAAGGCATGAGGCATTAATTGGCATTTTATTTATGAAAATAATGGAAATTAGGAGAAAAGGAAGGTGAAAGGTCACAAGTTGCATGAGAGGAGGAAATGAAGGAAAATAATGGAAAATTGAAAAAAAAATAAAGGTCTCATTAATAAAAAAGCTTATGACAATCACTTGGTACCTTTTATAAGTTCATTTTTGGAGCTCTCTCTATTCTCTCTCTCTCTCACTCGTGTACATTTAGAGCATTCTTGGAGCACTATAGCATTGGATCAAAGAAATAAAAGGAAGGAAAAATAAGGAAAAGGGAAGCAAAGATCAAGAAAGGTAGCGTAGAATCAAGAAGCTAAAATGGGATTACTTGCAGGTATCGATTTTCATGTGTGATTTCCTTACTAGATTTGGCCTGTATGGTACATGCATGTGAGTATTTGGTTCTATTGCTATCATTGGAATGAGTTTTTCCAAGTGTGATAGTGATTCTCAGTCTTGCCTTACTATTTTTGTATAATCATGGTGTGATGGGTTCTATTTTATTTGGTTAAGTTGGATTGCTGGATGGTTTCAAAACTGAGTGGGGTGGTCTCTGAAAAAGAACACAAGACCTGGGAATACATGGACCAAATAAGGTGGGATTGCGATAAAGTCATATTTTGTGTACCTTAGTGGGCCTAGGAATACTCAACCGGTGAATGGAAGGATATACGATAAAGCCTATAGGTGTGCTCCCTCTATCAGACCTAGGAATCCTCGATTAGTGAATGATGACATATACGATAAATTCTGGAGGGTGGAGTCTCAATTGGTCCTAGGAATCCTCGATTTGTGAATGGAAGGATATACAGTAAAGCCTAGAGACTAGGACATAGACAAATTCTGCATGATGTAGGTGGATAAATCTGGTGGAATCCATGCTTGTTTAGGGCCTAGTGATCCAGTGGGGATTGTAGTAAATCCTGAGGAAACTTCAATTAGTTTTCTTGTGAATCCCACATTCATGCTTGGAATATGGCACATGAGTTATTAGCTGAAAGAAAGCTTTGGTCTAGCCAATATATGGTCAATTGGTTCATGAAAGTCCCATAACTGGTTGGATTATGAATTCATTAATAAGAGCTCTTTCTCCTTGGTATAACATATGTAACTATATTGGTTCATATGTGATTATTATGGTTGTTATATCCTTGTTATTTATGTTGGTTATATGTTGGTTATGAGTATGTTTTATGATAGACTTGATGTGTGTCTCTCATCATGTTTTGATTTCTAAACAAATGTAAAATGAATATATTAACTAATATATGATAATGTAGCTGTTGCAATAGAGAAAAAAATACTTCTTTACAGAACTCAGATAAGTATGAGAGCCATATGCTCAAATCTGTTGTTAATACCTGTAGATTACATATTGGTGACATGTTTGATGAAATGATTTTCATGGCTATTAGGGGTCAGTTCAAGTGCTTGTACTAATTATTGCATTAGTAGACTTGTTCCACTGTTATTTATCATTTATGAAAGTTTCATGAAGTTTTACGTAGTGGCCTGAGACCTAGCCCTAAAAAAGTGGCACAAAATCTGAGGGTTGTCTTAGAACTGCTTGAAAAAGTCCACAGTCGCTAGCATGCCTTTCTTTGGGAGTGACCAGAAGGCCTCAGTTGCATGAATGGCTTTTCATGGGAGCGGCTGAGGGACCAGATCAGTGAAATGTCAAGTTGACTCAGAGGTTGGTCACCCAGAAAGGTTGGTTGGCTTCTAAAGGTTTTGTAGCATGTGTGGAAGGTCAAAATAGTTTTTTTTTTTTCGGTTCCAGTTCCTTAAATGTACATGGGGAGTTGAATCACATCATAGTAGCCTCTCATCACATGTTTACCTCACCGGACTAGTTAGCTTGGGTAAATGTGGGAGGAGGGTGTTACAGAGAAATCTCAAACTTGGTTGGCTTATGAATTCATTAATAAAATCTCTTTCTCCTTGGTATTTAATGTGTAAATATACTGGCTCCTATGTGATTCTTATGGATGTTATATCCTTGTTATTTCTATTGGTTATATGTTGGTTATGAGTATGCTTTATGACATAATTGATGCATGGTTCTCATCATGTTTTGATTTGAAAATGAATATAAAATGAATATATGACCTAAAATATGATAATGCAGCTATTGTGATACAAAAACAATTCCTCTTTAAGAATCTCAAATAATTATGAGACTCCTATGCTCAACTATGTTGTTATGACCTATAGATTACATATTAGTGACATGTTTGATGAAATTCTTATCATAGTTAGTAGGGGTCAGAATAAGTATTTGTACTAATGATTGCATTAATAGCCTTATTCCATTTTTATTTATCATTTCTAAAAGTTTCATGAATTTTTGGGTAGTGGCCTGAGACCTAGCCCTATAAAAATGGCATGAAATCCGAGGTCATTGGCTCAAAACTATATGAAAAAGTCCATAGTCCTTGGAATGGCTTGCTGTGGCAGAAACTGGAAGGCCTCATTCACATGCATGGCTTGTCATGGGAGCAACTGAGCAACCAGATCAGTGAAATGTTAATTTTTCTCTGGGGTTGGTCACCTGGAAAGGTTGGTTGGATTTTGAAGGTTTTGTAGCATGTGTGGAAGGCCATGATGTTTTTTTTTTGGTTCCACTTCCTTAACTATACACGGGGAGTTGAATCACATCATAGTAGCCTCTCATCACATGTCTACCCCAACAGACTAGTTAACTTAGGTAAATGTGGGAGGAGGGTGTTACAGAATGCTATTAGAGCATGGCTCACCCCTTGGACTAGATGGGAAGTGTACGTTGAATATGCATGCATGTTGGTTGCATATTTGTTCTTCAAGCTCGTGGTCTATGCGCTTGTTTTGTATGCATGGTGTTGTTCATGGTTTCATTTGTGTCGCCATGTGAATTTTGGTGGTGTTGTTGTTGGACATGTTTGTCGTGAGTGTATGTTGTCCATGCATTGGTTATGCATGTCAATGATTATATGTTTTTATGCATAAACTGACTTGGTTATAGTTGTCATGCATGAGATCATGGTATGTGTTTGGTATGGCCATGAATTGTAACTAGATGATGGTTGAAATGATGTTTATGTATTGATATGATTATGATTATACATATATTGTGCCAATCTGATTGACCTTGTAGATGAGATATCCTCCTCTGAACTATAATGAGGTATATTGAGTATGTTATGTTTTGGTTTAAGATAACATGGTATTCTTGAAGGAAGAAGATCAAATATGACTAGAAAGATAGTAGACTACAATTCACGACGCTCTCCCGGATCAGATGAGCAGTGTGGTGTTGGGTACTCTTATGATATAAAAAACACATTGATAATCTTGAAGGCAAAAATAAGAAGTTGCAAGGCAGATAATGACAGAATCATGCAAGCAGAGGAGAAAAAAGCAGAAGTTAATGCAATCATCCTTTAGAATTTGTCAGAATTGGAGAGTCAGGGACCACTTAAGATCATCCATGGGTAGGAGGATAAAACTAATGGGGCATATGGCAGTAGGTCTCATGGTGGGCACAGGTCAGATAGGGATGACATGATTCAATATGGAAATCTCTTGGATACTTTGGATAAAGGAGGTGATGGAAATAGGTTATATTCTAGTCCTGGTTTTGATAAGCACTATGATCATCATCGATATCATCCTTACAGGAGAGTTTTTGGTGTGTACAGACACTTTCAAGAGAGTAATTTGTGGCGTCATGATACAGCAAGGATAGGTAGTATTCTATGAGTCACATAAACTAAATGAGCATGAGCAAAATTATCCAACACATGATCTCGAGTTGGTAGTGATCATCCATGCATTGAAGATGTGGAGACACTATCTTATTGGCAGGAGGTTTGTATTGATGAGTGATTAGAGTGGATTGAGGTATCTATTTGACCAATTGAATCTAAAGGCCAAATAATAGATGGTTTGCCAATATTAGTGAGCTCGAATATGAGATCAAGCACATTAAAGTTAAATAGAACATGGTTGCATATGCTATTAGAAGGAGGATACATGTAATCATATAACAACTATGCGTTCTTATGGGATAGACTTACATTATCAGATCTTATAGGCAGGACAATAGGATGAAAGCTACATGGAGCTCATGGAAATATTACAGTAGGGTATAAGTGGTTAGGATGTGGACTATCATCTTACAGAAGATGGGTTGGTCATATTTAGGGACAAGATATATGTGTCGAATGATAGTGAGCTCAAGAAGATTATCTTGCAATAGTTTCATGCAAAACCATATTTAGGTCATCCAAGATACTAGAAGATGTTGACAAAAGTGGATAATTTTTTTATCATTGGCTGAACCTGAAGAAGGAAGTGGCAGAGTTTTGTGGCTAAGGCATTGTTAGTAGGTGAAAGCCAACCGTAAGAATCTAGGTGGACTACTACAACTGATTTCGACTTGAGAGTGAAAATGGAAGGTCATTTCGATGGATTTCATCACAAGTTTACTGAGGACATCTAGACAACATGATTCCGTCATGGTTTTGGTGGATAGGTTGCTTAAGGTAGTGCACTTCATTCAAGTGAACTCTACTTATTCAACTAATGATGTGGCGCATGTATCCATGAGAGATGTAGTGAGGCTACATGGTATTCCAAGAAATATTGTGTTAGACATGTATATTAAGTTCACTTCCAAGTTTTGGAAGGAGTTGTTTGTAGGTTTTGGGATAGAGTTGGACTTCAACACAATTTATCATCCCCAGATTGATGGACAGACATAGAGGGTTAGTAGGATATTGGAGGACATATTGAGGATGTATGTGATGCATCAAAAGAGGATATGGTAGGAGTACATTCCATTAGTTGAGTTTGCATATAACAATGGGTATCTAGAGTCACTAAGGATGAGTCTATTTCAGGCAGTCTATGGGTGCAGTTGTAAAACTCCCATCAGTTGGAGTGATCTAGTTAATGGGGTGTTGATTAGACTACACATGTTGGCAGAGATGGAATAGGAAATATAGGTTATGAAGAAGAATCTAAAGGAATCACAAGATGAGAAGAAAATTTATGTAGATCATAACAATTTTTTTAAGGAGTTTCATGTTGGGGAACAAGTGTATTTATGCATCAAGCCCAAGAAGATCTCATTGAGGATTGTATTGTGTGCCAAGATGCCACCTTAGTTTTGTGGACCTTTTAATATCCTTAATAGGATTAGACCAATAGCATATTGACTTGCATTTCCTCCGACAATGAAAGTCAATAATGTTTTACATGTTTCATTTCTTAAGAAGTATGTTAAAGATGCTAATCATATGATTGACTAGTTTGTATTGCAGGTGGAGCCAAATGGAGAATTCCAACCGAAACCTCAACGTGTATTGCAGAAAAATATGGTCATGCTCTAGAACAAAGCAATTAGGAAGGTTAAAGTGTAGTGGAAGCACTTTGTGCCTGATGAAGCTACATGGGAGATGGTGGATCAGATGCGGGCTATGTATCCTTATGTATTTGCTAGTTTAGAAAATGTTTTTGGTATATGTACATATGCATATGGATGTAAATACTGCCATAAGTTGTGCTATAAAGCTCCAATAAGTGGTATGGGTTTCATGTAGTTATGGTTTTTATGTGTCATGTTGGTTTGCTTTTGAGCAGGTTGATCAATGTAAATACTGCATCAAGCTAAGTTATAAAGCTCCATGGGTAGTATGTTTTTCTTCTCATCAGTTTTGTTGGTTGTAGGTGTCATTGAACACCAAGGATGGTGTTCCCCCAAGGAGGAGGGTTCTATAACAACCCTGGTGAAAATTCCATGTAATAAAGTTAATAAAGGCAAAAAAATAACCAAGGTCATGGGGCACATATTCCAAGTTGAGTGTGGGGAAAAACATCCTAGTGTGGGTGTTCATTTGGTTTATTATGGCTAAGGAAATTGGAAAAGGCCAAGGAAAACGTTTTGGGAAGGCACGAGGCATTAATTGGCATTTTATTTATGAAAAGAATGAAAATTAAGCGAAAAGGAAGGTGAAAGGTAGCAAGTTGCATGTAATGAGGAAAATGAAGGAAAATAATGGAAAATTAAAGAAAATTAAAGAAAATAGAGGTCTCATTAATAAAAAGGATTATGAGGATCAATTGGTACCTTTTGTTAGTTCAGTTTTGGACTTCTCTATATTCTCTCTTTCTCACACTCTTAGACACTTAGAGCATTCTTGGAGCACTCTCGAATTCGATCAAGGAAGGTAAGGGAAGGAAAAATAAGGCAAAGGGAAGAAAATAACAAGCAAGGAAGATCATGATCAAACAAATACAACGAGATTAATTGCAGGTATTGATTTGCACGTGTCATTTCCTTGCTATATCTGGCATGCATGGTACATGCATGTGATTATTTGGTTTTATTACTATCATTGGAATGGCTTTTAATAGGTGTGACAGTTATTTTCATCCCTTCTTTTCCATTTCTGAATAGCCATGCTATGATGGGTTCTCTTTTATTTGGTTAAGCTATATTGCCAGATGGTTTTGAAATTGAGTGGGGTGGTCTTTGAAGAAGAACACAAGCCCTAGGAATCCATGGACTGGAGAAGGTGGGATTGCAGTAAAGCCAAATTTTGTGTACCTTGGTGGGCCTAGGAATCCTTAATTGGTGAACGACGGGATATACTCTAAATACTAGAGGGTGGAGTCTCAATTGGGCATAAGAACCATTTACTAGTGAATAAAGAGATATATGATAAATCTTAAAGACTAGGAGACAAACATATTCCTCACGATGTAGGTGGAGAAATCCAATGGCATCCATGCTTATATAAGGCTTAGTGATTTGGTGGGGATTGCAGTAAAGCCCGAGGAAACTTGGATTGGTTTTTTTGTGAGTCCCACATTCATGCTTGGAATATGGCACATGGGTGATTGGATGAAAGAAATATTTGGTTCAACCAATCTATGGTTGGGTGATTCGTGGAAGTCCTGGACCTGGTTGGCTTATGCATTCATTAATAAGAGCTCCTTCTCCTTAGTATTTCATGTGTAAATATATTGGTTCATATGTGATTCTTATGGATGTTATATCCTTTTTATTTTTGTTGGTTATATGTTGGTTATTCATGAGTATTTTTTATGATAAATATGATGTATGGATCTCATCATGTTTTGATTTTGAAATGAGTGTATAATGAATATATGACCTAATATATGATAGTGCAACTATTGTGTTAGAGAAACAATGCTTCTTTACGAATCTCAGACAAGTTTTCAAACACCTATGCTTAGATCTCTTGTTATGACCTATAGATTACATATTGGTGACATTTTTGACGAAATGCATGTAATGGATAGTAGGGGTTAGATCAAGTAATTATACCAATTATTGCATTAGTATCCTTATTCCATTATTATTTATCATTTTCTGAAAGTTTCATGAAGTTTTAGGTAGTGGCCCGAGACCTAGCCCTTAAAAGTGGCACAAAATCCGGGGCCACAGGCTCATAACTGCCTAAAAAAGTCCACAGTCAATGGCATGCCTTGTTGTGAGAGAGAATGGGAGGCTTTAGTTTCATACATGTATTTTCATGGGATCAGCTGAGGGACCAAATCAGTGAAATTGCAAGTTGTCTCAGGGATTGGTCACCTAGAAAGGTTGGTTGGCTCTTGAAGGTTCTGTAGCATGTGTGTAAGGTCAGAATGGTTTTGTTTTATCAATTCCACATCCTAAACTATACATGGGGATTTGAATCACATCATAGTAGCCTCTCATCACATGTTTACCTCAGTGGACTGTAAATGTGGGAGGAGCGTGTTACACAAGGATAATATAGATGGTACACATTACATCTTTATATTTAGAGCCCAATCAGTTTTTATGGTATCATTAGATTTTTTCTCATATACCACTTGTCACTTGGTCAAATTTTATGGAGAAAATGATAGCACATTATGATGATACAAAGAGCAACACCTTCTTTAGCCAATTGATAAATCTCAAACAAAAGTGTTCAATGGCAGATCACATTGGGGACTTCCAAAAATTGAATATTAGGGTAACTAATATTCCAGAGGAGCATAGTATTGATGTCTTCATAGGGACTCTAAAGGATAACATCCAACATGAAGTTCACCTTTGGGAACCTGATTCATTGGAGAAGGAATTCACGGTGGCAAGAAAAGTTGAAAGAAAATTTATGGAAATAAGGAAGTCTACCACTCACAACTATAAATATGGAAGTGTTGCTTCTCCTAGCCTTCCATAACCTACAAGGTTTACACCACAAAAATTGGAGGAAGAAAGAGAAAAGGGTATTTGTTACAATTGCGATAACAAATACAATAAAGGTAATAAGTTTCCTGAGAATAAATTATTTTACATAGATTGTTAAGAGTATGAAGAAAAGGAATAAGAAACATCAAAATAGGAAGATATACACTAGGAACCAACCCCAAAGAAAGAAGAAATGAATATGACCATATCTTGTAATGCATTGGCGGGAATTATAACCTCTCCTCAAACTATGAAGATAGAAGGATATATCAACAATAGAAGGGTAAGAGTCTTGATTGATTAGGGTAGTACCCATAATTTTATTTGTTGTAAGATAGCCAAGGAATTGAATTGCTTTCTATATCTAACACTAGAGTGTCAAGTGATGGTTGCAAATGGAGGAATTATAAATTTCTCTAGAAAGTGTTATAATATAAAGCTAGACATGGGGGAATATGTAATGAATAGTATAATTCTTTACATTCCAATGGGTTATGTTAATGTTGTACTAGGAGTCCAATGGTTACAATATTTGGGGACGATAGATTTTAATTTTCAAGAATGTTTCTTGAATTTTTTCGGAAGGAAAGGAAATTAAATTAAAGGGTATCGTAGGGAAACTAGGAAAGATACTCAACTCTAATGGCATGAAAAATCTTTTGAAGAAAGAACAATGGGGCATAATTGCACAATTATTCTCACTAGAGGTTCAAACATATAAATCATATATTTCTCCAGATCTCCAAAAAAATTTGGACAATCATTCTAAGGTATTTGTGATGCCCAAAGGCATCCCACCTATTCGTGATCATTTCATGCTATTCATTTGATTCCAGGAAGTGTTCCTCCAAACATCAGGCCTTAAAAATATCCCTATTCCCAAAAGAGTGAAATTGAACATATGGTTGAAGAAATGCTAGAGGTCGGTATAATTCAACCTAGTCAAAGTTCTTTCTCCACTCCAGTAGTATTGGTGCACAATAATGATGGATCATGGTCTATGTGTTTGGATTATAGGGAGCTCAAAAAGATCCCTAGTAAAGATGAATTTTCTATTCTTGTGATTGATGAATAGTTGGATGAATTACATGAAGCAATTTACTTCACCAAACTAGATCTTCATTCAAGATATCATCAAATTAGAATAAAAACTGAATACATTCTGAAAACATTCAGAACTCATGAAGGTAATTATGAATTTTTGGTTATGCCTTTTGGCCTTACTAATATGCTTTCCACATTTCAAGGTTTGATGAATTTTGTTTTCAAACCCTTAGAAAATTTGTGTTAGTATTTTTGATGATATACTAGTCTACATCAAGTCTTGGAAGGATCATGTTCAACATGTTGACAAGGTGCTCAAACTATTGGATGAGAGACAATTATATGAAAAAACGTCCAAATGTTTCTTTGGAGTACAAGAGGTGGAAATTTGGGTCATATTGTATCTCATTAGGGTGTTAAGGTAAACCCTAACAAAATTAAAGCCATTAAAGAATGGAAAATCCCCACAACCCTAATGCATATTTGAGCACTTATTGGGTTGATAGGGTATTATTGAAATTTTGTTAAGAATTACTGGAGAATAATAGCCCCTCTAACAAAATTACTAAAAAAATATGCATTTTGTTGGAATCTAGAAGAAACTAAGGCCTTTGAACATATTAAAGAGTCAATATGCCAAGCACTAGTCTTAGCTATGCCATATGTTGGGTTCCTATAATACTAGTGATTACCCCATTACTATTGTAGTTGCATCCCTTATTAATATTTTTGTGCCCCTATTATTCCCATATTGTTATTACTGTGCCCCATAGAATCCATCTATTGTTATTTTTGTGGCTTTATATTATTATTGTTAGGTCGGCTGGGTTATATCGTGACTCCTTAGACTCCTATATATAGAAAGAAGGCTTTTTCAATTGAATCATCCAAGAATTTTTCATTTATGTAATGTGAAGGAGGTTTCCCCCTCAAAGAGTCTGAATTCTAAGGCATTGATCTATATTTTCTATCTTTTCTTGAGCTGGTTTCATAACATTTGGTATCAGAGCTTTGGATTCTAGGGTTTCGCTACTCCAAATAGGTCATCTTGGAATTTTCATTATAACTTTTTTTTGTGACGTTTTAGAAGCTAAAGAAAACCCATTTGAGAAGAAATTGTGTTGAACCTTGGATCGGAATTTAAGAGCTTTTTGTGCTATATTTGCAGAGATATGATCTGAGGAAGTTGGTCTTTTTGCAGACTCCTGAATTACATTCCAAATAGGTGACCTGGGGAAAATCATCATAACTTTCTCTCTGAGCATTAGATTGAAATTTTGTAAGAAGATATAGAAAGAGGATGGACTGTAGTTTTTTGTATATATTTTTTAGAGCCAAAGTTCGAAACTGTGACTCGTGGCATGTCATACAAGTTTGCTCTACTGAACTAGTCTATAATCAGGTCATTGTGGGAGATTTCGCATAACTCTTCCTTAGAGAATCCAATTTGGATCAGACTGGTGGCATTGGAAAGAGGACATATAGGGCTACTGCAAGTCACAATTTCAAAACTGGATGATCTGAAAGTACAGAGATACATCAGAGACAATATCAAGCTCCTACAAAGTGAAAAAGGTTGTGTAGATTCTTTTAAATTTTTGCTTAAGATTGGTTTGAAATTTTATTTTGAAGGAATTCAAAGGGCATAGTAGAGCATTATTATCGGTAATTGGTGCCTCGAGGAAAGAAAATGCAAACAACTAGTAAGCAACCTGAAAGCTCTAGCATGACTCATGAAGAAGAGAAAGAAATGCTACATGATATATCAAAATTACAAGAACAAGTGCAACAAATGTCACTCTCACAAAAGCTAACAGAAGCTAAGATAAATGGCGTGGAATCTAAGATAAAGGACGTGGAAGCTAAGATGGATGATTTGAAGACAGATTTGAAGAGAGACATGGCAGATTTGAAGACAGACATGTCAGATTTGAAGACAGATTTGACAACTTTTATACAAGAAATACTTACTAGTGGTGAAAAGGTAGTAAAGGAAACTCATGGTGCGAAAAAAAGAAATGTTAATCGTGAATTCATAGACTCTAATGTGGGATCAAAGACCCACCATATTCCAAAAATTGATATGCGGAAGTTTGATGGCAAGTATCCCGCAACATGGATATTACAGATGGAGCAATTTTTCGATCTCAATAATGTGAAAAACACACAAAAGGTACGTATTGCAACTTTATATTTGGAACCAAATTAGTTTGTATGGTATCAATGGATTTGCTCTCTAAACAAATTATCACTTGGGCAATTTTTACGGAGGAATTGATAGCACATTATGAGGATACAAAAAACAACACTTTTTTTAGCCAATTGATAAGTCCCAAACAAAAGGGTTCAATAATGGAGCACATTGAGGAGTTCCAAAAATTGAACATAAGGGTAAAAAATATTCTAGAGGAGCATACGATTGATGTGTTCATAGGGACTTTAAAGGATAATATCCAACATGATGTTCACCTTTGGGAACCCGATTCATTAGAGAAGGCATTCAAGTTAGCAAGAAAAAAGGAAAGCAAAATTATGGCAACCAGGAAGCATACCACTCACAACTATAAAGATGGAAGTGTTGTTGCCCCTAGTATTCCACAACCTATAAGGTTGAAAACACAACAATTGGAAGAAAAAAGAGCAAAAGGGCTTTTTTACAGTTGTGATAGCAAATACACTAAAGGTCATAAGTGTGCTAAGAAGAAATTATTCTACATAGATTGCGAAGAGGAAGAAGAAAAGGAGCAAAAAAGGTCAAAAGAAGAGGATATATTCCAGGAACAAAGCCTAGATAAAGAAGAAATGAATCCAACAATATCTTTTAATGCATTGGTGGGAATTACCACTCCTCAAACCATCAAGATAGAAGGACAAATCAAGAAGAAAAAGGTAATAGTGTTGATTTATTCAAGAAGTACGCACAATTTTATTCATTGTAAGGTAGCAAAACAGTTGAATTGCTTCTTATATCCAGCACGAGAGTGTCAAGTGATGGTTGCAAATGGAGGAACAATAAATTGCTCTAGAAAGTGCCATAATATCAAGCTATCGATGGGAGAATATGTATTGACTAGCCCAATGCTTTCCATTCCAATGGGAGGTGTTGATGTTGTACTAGGAGTCCAACGGATACAATCCTTGGGTACAATAGCTTTTAATTTTCAAGAAATTTTCATGAAATTTTATGTGGAAGGAAATGAAGTTGAATTAAGGGGTATTTCAGGGAAACCGGGAAAGATAATCAGCTCTAATGGTATGACAAAGCTTCTAAAAAAGGAACAAAGGGGTGTAATTGCACAATTATGTTCACTAGATGTTTCCACATTGGAATTATCTATTTCTCTAGATCTCCAAAAAGTCTTGGACAATCATTCCAAGGTATTTGAGACTCCCAAAGGTCTCCCAACTATTCGTCATCATGATCATGTTATTCATCTGATTCCAGGAAGTGTTCCTCCTAACATCAGGCTGTACAGATATCCCTATGCCCAAAAGAGTGAAATTGAACATATGGTTGCAGAAATGCTAGAGGCTGGTATAATTCAACCGAGTCAAAGTTATTTCTCTGCTCCAGTAGTAATAGCGCACAAGAAGGATGGATCATAGCACATGTGTTTGGATTATAGGGAGCTCAACAAGCTCACTATTAAAGATAAGTTTCCCATTCTTGTCATTGATGAATTACTGGATGAATTGCATGGATCAATTTACTTCACCAAGTTGGATCTTCATTCAGGATATCATCAAATCAGAATGAAGACTGAAGACATTCCAAAAACAACATTTAGAACTCATGAGGGTCATTATGAATTTTTGGTCATGCCTTCTGGCCTTACCAATGCACCTTCAACATTTCAAGGTTTGATGAATTCCATTTTCAAACCATTCATTAGAAAATTTTTGTTAGTATTTTTTGATGATATATTAATCTACAACAAGTCTTGGAAGGATCATGTCGAACATGTTGATAGGGTGCTACAACTATTGGAGGAGAAACAATTATATGCAAAAAGATCCAAATGTTTCTTTGGAGTACAAGAGGTGGAATATTTGGGTCATTTTGTATCTCATGAAGGAGTTAAGGTAGACCCTAGCAAAATTAAAGCCATTAAGGAATGGAAAATCCCCACATCCATAAAGCATCTGCGAGGATTTCTCGGGTTGACAGGGTATTATTGCAAGTTTGTTAAGAATTATGGGAGAATAGTAGCACCTATAACAACATTATTGAAGAAAGATTCATTTTCATGGACTCCAGAAGCAACAAAGGCCTTTGAACATCTTAAAGAGGCAATGTGCCAAGCACCAGCCTTAGCTACACCGGACTTCAAAAAACCCTTTATTGTGGAATGTGATGCTTCAGGAAATGGAATTGGTGTTGTTTTAATGCAATATGAAAGACCCATTGCTTTTGAAAGTCGTCCAATCAAGGGAAAGTTTTTACACAAAGTTATTTATGAGAACGAAATGTTGGCAATACTCCATGCACTTAAGAAATGGTGACCCTACCTAATGGAAAGACACTTCAAGGTAAAAACGAATCATGATAGCCTTAAATACTTTTTAGAACAAAGATTATCCTCTGAAGAGCAACAAAAGTGGGTCACAAAGATGTTGGGTTATGACTTTGAAATCATCTACAAAAAAGGGAAGCAAAATGTGGTGGCAGATGCACTCTCAAGAATGGATGAGGATGTGGAAGCATTGTTGTGCGCCATTTATATTATCCAACCAGATTAGATAAACAAAGCGAGGGAGGAATGGAAGAATGATGAAGAAGTGTGGGCACTTATTCGAAAGTTACAACAATATTCCAGTACGTCTAATACATTTAGCTGGAAAAATGATTCTTTATGGTACGAATATTACTTATACCTCTGTAAGAATTCCCAACTAAAACAAAAGATTCTTATGGAATTGCACACTTCTCCCTTTGGAGGGCACTCGGGATTTTTAAAAACTTACCATAGAGTTAAGAATGATTTTTTTTAGGATGGCCTTAAATCGGATATTCAAAAATTTGTGGTGGAATGTTTGGTTTGCCAACAAAATAAAGTTAAAACAATTAAGACACCAGGTCTATTACAACCTTTATCCATTTGAAGCCAATGTTGGGAGGAGGTTTCAATGGATTTTATCACAGGTTTACCCAAGTCTGAGGGAAAGAGTGTCATCATGGTGGTAGTTGACAGACTTACTAAGTATGCACACTTTTGTGCATTATCACATCCATTTAAAGCCAGTACAATTTCTACTGCATTTATGGAAAAAATTCAAAAGCTACATGGAAACTCAAAGATTATTGTAAGTGACAGAGATCCCATTTTCACTGGAAATTTTTGGATAGAATTATTTTCTTTTCTTGGTTCTCAGTGAGCTCATAGCTCATCTTGTCATCCTCAATCTAATGGGAAAACTGAGATAGTAAACAAATGTTTGGAAGGATATCTTCGTTGCTTTGCATATGATAAACAGACACAATGGGTCAAATGGTTGCCTCTGGCTGAATGGTGGTATAACACTTCCTTCCATACAACAACAAAAATGACCCCATTTAAGGCACTTTATGGATATCAACCACCATCCATCACATCATATTTAAGAGAAAATTCTAAGGTTCAAGCAATGGAACATCACATCGAACATCAACAACAAGTCCTCCAACTCTTAAAGGATAACCTCGTGTTGGGCACATAATAGAATGAAACAACAGGCAGATCAACATCGCAGTGAAAGAAGTTTTGATGTAGGTGATTGGGTATTCCTACGACTACAACCATATAAGAAAATGTCCCTCAAGAAAGCTAAGAAGGATAATAAATTATCACCAAAGTATTATGGTCTGTACAAGGTGTTGTAAAAGATTGGTACTATGGCATACAAATTGGAGCTTCCTACAACTTCTCGATTGCACCCAGTTTTCCATGTTTCATGTTTAAAGAAGGTTATAGGCGACAAGCTCCTAGTTCAAACAATATTTCCAGAACTTGACGAGGAAGGAAAAATTATATTGGAACCGGAAGTAGTCACAGAAACAAGAACTTGACAGCTACAAAACCAATCAATTTCGGAGTATCTTATCAAGTGGAAGAACTTATCCGTTGAAGATTCCACATGGGAGGATGAGAATTTTATATAGAAGCAACCAGAACTACTCAAGCATTGAGGACAACACTTTTTTGAAGGAGAGGGGCATGTTGGGTTCCTATAATACTAGTGATTACCCCATTAATATTGTAGTTGCATCCCTTATTAATATTGTTGTGCCCCTATTATCCCCATATTGTTATTACTGTGCCCCATAGAATCCCTCTATTGTTATTTTTGTGGATTTATATTATTATTGTTAGGTCGGCTGGGTTATATTGTGACTTCTTAGACTCCTATATATAGAAAGGAGGTTTTGTCATTTGAATCATCCACAAATTATTCATATATGTAATGTAAAGAGGTTGCTCCCTCAAAGAGGTTGAATTCTAAGGCATTGATCTATCTTTTCTATATTTTCTTAAGCTGGTTTCATAACACCATACTTCACAAAAACCTTTATTGTGGAATGTGATGCCTCAAGAAATGGAATTGGTGTTGCTTTAATGTAAGAAGGAAGACCCACTACTTTTGAAAGTCATCTAATCAAGTGAAAGTATTTACACAAACCTATTTATGAGAAGGAAATGTCGGAAATACTACCTGCGCTAAAGAAATGGTGACCTTACCCAATGGGAAGATACTTCACGGTAAAAAAACATCATGCTAGCCTTAAATAATTTTTGAAACAATGATTATCTTCATAAAAGAAACAAAAATGGGTCACAAAGATGTTGGGTTATGACTTTGAAATCATCTACAAAAAAGGGAAGAAAAATGTTGTTGCAAATGCACTCTCAATAAAAGATAAGGACGTGGAAGCATTGCTTTGTGCCATTTCTATAATCCAACTAAAATAGATAACTGAAGCAAGGGATGAATATATGAATGGCTAAGAGGTGCGAACACTCATTCAAAATTTGTAGCAATATCCCAGTACATCTCATACATTTATCTAGAAAAATGATTCATTATGCTACAAATATTACTTAAGAATTCCCAACTCAAACAAAAGATTCTTTTGGAATTTCACACCTCTCCCTTAGGAGGGTACACATGATCTTTAGGAACTTACCATAGGATCAAGAAATAATTTTTTTGGGATGGCCTTAAATCTGATATTCAAAAGTTTGTGGAAGAATGTTTGATTTGATAACGAAATAAAATTGAGACAATTAATACCTTAGGTCTGTTACAACCTTTAGCCATTCCAAGTCAAATTTGGGAGGAGGCCTCAATGGAATTTATCACAGGTTTACCCAAGTCTAAAGGGAAAAGTGTCATCATGGTGGTAGTTGATTGACTTACTAAGTGTGCACACTTTTATGCATTATCTCATCCTTTTCAATCCATTACAATTGCTACTACATTTATGGAAATAATTCAAAAGCTACATGGAAACCCAAAGATTATTATAAGTGACAAATATCCCATTTCGCTGGAAATTTTTCGATGTAATTATTTTCTTTCCTTGGTACTCAATTAGCTCGTAACTCATCTTATCATCCTCAATTTGACGGGAAACTAAGATAGTGAAAAATTGTTTGGAAGGATATATTCATTGCTATGTATATGGTAAACAAACATAATGGGTCAAGTGGTTACCTCTGAAAGAATAATGGTATAACACTCCCCTCTATACTACAACAAAAATGACCCTATTTATGGCAGTTTATGGATATTATCCACCATCCATCACATCATATTTACGAGAAAATTCTAAGGTTAAAGCAGTGGAAGATCACATCAAGCATCAAAAACAACTTCTACAACTCTTAAATGGTAACCTAACTTTGGCGTATAATCGAATGAAACAACAAGCAGATTAGCATCGCAGTGAAAGAAGTTTTGATGTAGGTGACTTGGTATTTTTACGGCTACAAACATACAAACAAATATCCCTCAAGCAAGCTAATAAGGATAATAAATTATCACCCAAGTACTATGGTCCTTACAAAGTGTTGCAAAAGATTGGTACTATGGCATAGAAATTGGAGGTGCCTGAATCTTTGCTAGCACACCTAGTTTTCCATGTTTTGATGCTTAAAGGAGGTTATCGGTGATAAGCTCCTATTTCAAACAATATTTCTAGAACTTGACTACGAAGGAAAAATCATATTTGAGCCTGAATAATTCATGGAAACAAGAACCTAACAACTAAAATATCGATTAATTTCAGAGTATCTCATTAAGTGGAAGAACTTACCTGCTGAAGATTCCACATGGGAGGATGAGAATTTTATACAGAAGCATCTGGAACTACTCAAGTGTTGAGGACAATACTTTTTTGAAGGAGAGGGGCATGTAAAGTCCCTATAATACTAGTGTAGCCACCTTATTGTTATTATTAATGTAACTTCATATTATTATTTTTCTGCCCATGTAGCCCGCATATTATTATTTTTGTGCCCCATAGAAGCCCACTATTGTTATTGTTGTGCCCTTACATTTTTATTGTTATGTTGTCTCAAATTATATTGTGACCCATTAGATTCCTATATATACCAAGGAGGTCTTATCATTTATATCATCCAATAATTGTTCATTTATGTAATGTAAAGGATGATGTCTTCATTTCTTTGTATATGGAAAACAAACGCAATGGGTCAAGTGGTTACCTTTGGTAGAATAATGGTATAACAATTCCTTCTATACTGCAGAAAAATGACCCTATTTATGGAACTTTATGGATATCATCCACCATCCATCACATCATATTTAAGAGAAAATTATAAGGTTCAAGCAGTGGAATATGACATCAAGCATAAAAAACGAGTTATACAACTCTTAAAGGATAACCTAACTTTGGCGTATAATCAAATGAAAAAACAAAAAGATAGCAAGACAATGAAAGAAGTTTTGATGTAGGTGACTTGGTATTTTTATGGCTACAGCCATACAAACAAATGTCCCTCAAGCAAGCTAAGAAGGTTAATAAATTATCACCCAAGCACTATGGTCCTTACAAAGTATTGCAAAATATTGGTACTATGGCATACAAATTGGAGGTTCCTGCATCTTCGAGGGTACACCCAATTTTCCATGTTTCATGCGTAAAGGAGGTTATCGGTGACAAGCTCCCATTTCAAACAATATTTATAGAACTTGAAGATGAAGGAAAAATCATATTTGAGCCTGAATCAATCATGGAAACGAAGAACCTGATAGCTACAAAACCAATTAATTGCAGAGTATCTCATTAAGTGGAATAACGTACCCACTAAACATTCCACATGGGAGGATGAGAATTTTATACAGAGGCATTTGGAACTACTCAAGTGTTGAGCACAACACTTTTTTGAAGGGGAAGGGCATGTTAGGTCCCTATAATACTAGTGTAGCCCTCTTATTTTTATTATTAATGTAACTTCCTATTATCATTTTTGTGCCCATGTTGCCCCCATATTATTATTGTTTTGCCCCATAGAAACCCACTATTGTTATTGTTGTTCCCTTACATTATTATTGTTATGTAGGCCCTAATTATATTATGATCTGAACTTAAACAGGAATGCAATAAAATACAGAGATAACCGTAAAGACAGATATGCAGTGGAAATAATACTTCATTTCATTACTGTAAAATACTGAAATATGCTTACAAACAGAAATGGAAATAAAACAGCTAGGGCGATGGTAGCTTATCTTTGAGAAGAGATGTGGCGGCTACATGACTCTAAACTATCTTACAATGAGGCTCAAGGGCCTTTTTATTATTGAACAATAAGAGAAAACCCTAAAACAACCAAAACCCTAACCCGAGGAGATGTAACACCAAGAGTTTGTGGGCCTCGTTGGGGTGAGTTGGACAACCAACTTCCCAGGGTCGTGAATTGGTCATATTATCTCCATTTGATGCGCATGATAGCCCATTGGAAAGATCTCTCCGGGGAATACGATAGAAAATAAAATTGTTGGTGGTAGATTTCCCAAAAAACGTCATTTAGGGCCTCAAAACGGCTCCAGAAGTTTAGGACCCGAAAAACTGCTAAAAATAGTAAACTGTGCTACAATTTAGGAAACTAAAAAGATTGAAAGAGACATTTGTGGGGGTCCAAATGGGATAGGTGGGTGGCCACCAACATCCACCTAGATCATTCCTCTCCCCTTAGGAATCAGTGGTCCCCATTGCATTGAGTTCCTCCGTGAGATGAGGAAGCTTCTGCTGAGATGGGTCTTTGGTGAGTTGTTCTGCAATCTCTGATGTGTCCAGAAATGGTTGGAAGCATGGTCGATGACGGTCCACATTGAAAACTTGGTGCAAGCCAAGGAATGGAGGGATGTTGTGCTTCAAAGCATTATTTCCCGTAGCCTTGGTATTAGTGTAAGGACCATGTCGGAGTCGCCTGAGTTTCTGATGGGTTCTGGTAAGGTGTTCCCTCTGCAGATGTAACCAAAATTTGTTGCCCACCTAAAACTTTTGTGGTACCTGGTGGGCCCCAGTATTGTAGCAATAATGCTACAACTCCTGGAACTCCCTTCTTTAATTTTATCAACCCGGTAGTTCGTAACAAACTTGGAAGCGACGGTGCTGTATGCACAAGTACTAGCTCTTTCCGCAGCTGTCACTTGGTCAGCTGGCACAAGTCCGCTAGGAGCTTAAGCCAACTTCTATGAGCTCTGAGAAGAAGCTTTTTAATTGATCAATGAAATCTAACTCGAAGGAAGCTAATCTAATTTCAAAAAGAAACTGAAAGCCAAAAAGAAACGCAAACCCTAGCAAACCCTAATTCTACCAGCTAGTCCTACTGACGCAAAGGAGAGCATGCAAACTACTAAAAGAGATGCCATTACTTCTATGAAGGTAAAATACATGTGTCTAGACTACCTCTATCTGAAGAAAACATCTTTTTTAATTTTTGATTAAGTTGTTGGAATTATCATGCATGTGCTTTTAACTATTTTTGACTGTGCAGAGGTGGATCAAGGAGGAGAAATTCTTGGGAAAGGTTGGGAAGGTTCAGAGAGGGTCTAAGGGTTCCCTAACATCCTTCCAGAGAGTCTCACAAAGTTCGGCTGCCAAGAAACCGTGTTTATGAGCTTCTACAGGAAGTCTGCAGGGGTTCTACAAGATGTTCAGGATTTCTACAGGGTGTTCTGTAATTCTTCTACAGGATGTTTCGAAATGGGATTTTGGAGCATGGATGGAGGGAAAAAGATGGAGGAATGAGTATGGAGGTGAAATAGGGGTGTGAATAGGTCTAGGACTTGGTGGATGAGGCTAAGGAGCGATTGGATTTGTTCAAGGATGGAGGAAGCGATGATGCACAAGAATGTAGGAATTAGGGAAAGGTGGGGAAAGTATGGCAAATGAAGGGTACGAATCATGGACTAAGGGTTGGAGCAGATTATCTGATGGATTATGGGTAGATAGAGAAGGATAACAAGTGCTCTGCAAGTTATTTTTCGAATTTAACAAATGAAGACTTGGAAAATCAAGAACCTAATTACCTTGACCTAATCTGACCTAGATAATAGCAAAAGAAATGGAACAGAAATTTATTTGCACAAAATCAGATGAACTAACTATGCAACTAAGCAATCATAACCCTAAGCATGCAGTCAAAACTGATATCAAGTTTGACAACTAAGAATCCAACACTAATACTTGCATGGTGAAGCAAAACAGCGTTTTTGTGGGCAACAAGGTCACCTTTGTCCCAACTCACGATCCCACTGAGGAAGAGGTAGGATCAGAGGTGCTTGAGCCCATTTTTCCAAGGATTCTTTATGTTATTAATCTATCCAAATCAATCTGAACATGAAAATCTACTTTAATCATCAAAAGCAACCTAAATAACACAACAAGTTTTAAATCTAAATAGCAGATTTTACTCTAAGAATGCAACAAAGACACATGAAAGTAAACAAAGGAGGTACTGGGCACTTGAGATGGGCCCAACCCCAAGAGCTACAGCCTCCTAAGAGAGATTTAGAGCTGGTGCAAAGCTGGGTTCATCTTTATTGAGCAAGAAAAGAAGAGTTACATCAAAACTGTCCACAAGGAGAACTTGAAAATGAGCTGACAGCAAAACTAATCTATTGCCTAAAAATCGAACTACAAAATGAATACAACAAGACTATGAAATGACTAACTACCAGCTACAAAATGACTAACCAATAGCTAAGCAAAATTAGGCCCTAAGCCTTCTTATTTATACAAATTGAGGACCCCAACAGTCCTCCTAAACTTTAGGGACTCGACTGCCCAAGACTTGTAGTTAACAGCAGTCCCACTTGACTTGCTTGGCTGCCCTTGTGCTGATTGATTTGGTGGCCCTTGAACTCCGAGCTGATGGTGGAGAATTCGAGGTAAGGGCCCATAAATGAAGGGGACACCTTCCTACAAATCCTCTCCCTTGTTCTCCCACGAATTTGGCTGCCAAGTGCTCATTAAGACCTTCAATTTTGTCTCCAAATTGACCAAAAAGGCTACACAAAGCACACATTAGACTTGTTGGCATAATGACTAACCCAATTCACTCTATTAGCATAAATATAATTAAAAAAATGCAATAAACTAATGAGAATGGTGGATTAATTCAAATTAGGAGGTTGAATGAGCCCAAATAATTATCCATTTTTGGGGCTCATCATCACCCCCCTACTGAAAGTGTTGCTCATCCTCTGAGCAACCAATCTCTCTCCTCATATTTGATGGCCCTGGTGGCCTCCTTGTCATGCCAAGCTTCTGAATTGATGTCCTCTTTTCTGTCATGAAACCATGCTTCTTTGCTTCTTCCCACTGCATGTTCCTTTTCCTAGTGAATTCTCAGCCTTGGTATGATTGTGCAAGTATATTCTATCTGATGGCGGCAATGGTGGTGAAAGGATATGAAACCAGTGGAGGATGGAAGAAAAGAGTGATTGCGTGCCTCCTCAATAGACTTCAAGCTCCCAATCCCTCTCCATAATTGATTCTGGCCTTCCCAAAGGCTTCTATAGGATGTTTCTGTTAAAAATACAGAACTTCCTGTAGAAAGTCCTGTAGCTTCCTGTAGAACTGTCTCAGCTTCCTGTAGAACTGTCTTTGAGTCCATCATCTTGATTTTCTCTCTCTAGGTGAAGGTTTTTAGCTTCCTCATTCACAGATGATGGATCTCTTTGAAGGAGACTCTTCCTTTTGTTTAGCTGTGGTGTCCTCAATTGTAATTGGCTCCTCTAACTGTGGCTAGGGTCTGCCAGCTTTTATCCACATGCTCCTTCTTGCCTTAAAGTACATGGAAGGCTCCCTTTTTTTGCTTCCCTTTTTGCTTCGGAGATGTGCTTAGGGCATCTAGCACTGCTACCGCCTCCCTGGCCAAAATGTCGATTTCTCCCTTTGCTGCTCCGTTTCTAGACTTCCTGTAGAAAGTCCTGTGTCAACTGTTTTCTGGCTTCCTGTAGAAAGTGTCTTCACTGTTTTGGTCTGCGTGGCTGGGGGTGTCTTCCCTTTTAATTTTGGTGTGGTTGCCTTGGTTTTGTCTTCACTTGTTTGGACTTTTTCAGTCCTCTCTGCCCTGCTTTGCAATTGTTTCTTCCGGGGTGTTTGTGTCTTTATCTCACCTGCAGCTTTGGCCTCAACAGCTTGTCCTGTTTCTTGCTTTTCTTGTGGCTTCTCCTGTGATTTTTCCTATGATGGTCTTCCCTCGATTTTCTTACCCTTAGCTTTCTTCCCCTCTATTTTCCTCTCTCCCTCGATGTGCTCCGGTTCCTTGCTGCTGGATGAGGTGAACTCTTCGGCTAGAGTCTGGATGTCATCACCCTTGGACATATTGTGGAAAAACTCCCAAGAAATAGGGACAGTATAAGTATGGAGAGCATCTTCTACAAGGATCTTGATAAGCCCATGATGGGCCAGCTGGTCTGGTGTTTCCTCCAGTTTCGTGTTATACTTAACCAATGACTATATGAGGAAGTATGTAATGCTCAATTTTTGTTTTGAGGGCAAATCCATCGTGTGTCTGAGCTCTGTTAACAAGAGGAAGTGATAACCATACACAATGCTTAATCGCCCTTCACAGGTAATATATTTCACAATTTGAAGGCCGAATTCACCCCAAAATGGTTGTAGGCTAGCTCTCTGGACCCCATTTTTATCCTCTGAATACTGCTCTTCTGGTAGGAAGAATTCCTTTTTGGCTTTTTTTTTTTGGCCCAACTTCCTTTCCTCCTTATCCCAGGGCATCTCCAATGGCAATCCAGTGATCCGGCTAATGAGTTCACAGGTAAATAGTCCTACCACCTCAGGAGTTTCCCTCAACTTCTTGGAGTCTGAGGGTTCCTTTCTGATAAACCCTCCAGGCATGGTGAAAACACCCTATTTTTGGCTTGATCTCTGGTTAAGGTGGAAATTCAGATGTGATTTTTCTTCTTGGTTCTTATGACAGAGTTTCATCACTGTGTAGATCTCTCCTCTCACCACTTCTCGGGTTATAATACTGCTGTTGCCCCAAAACTCGACTGATCAACAAGAATTAAGCTCTCACAGACATAGTGCAGAGCTAATTTTTACACCAACCATGTAACAGTTGCAAAACAGAGATTGGATATGTGCACAGGTGAGTGTTACAATGGTTTATCACTTCCAACAGAGGAATTTCTTAATAGGAACTGTGGAAGAGAATTTGACGCAGAACCAATTGAAACATTCCGTGTAACACACAGGAAAACTGCTATTCTGGATTCACAGGAAGACTTGTTCCATATTTTCTTATTCAAAAACAACTTTAATTCGCCACCTTTCAGATGTATCATGCATGGAAGAGTGTTTTTTCCAATCCTACCTCTCTCAGAACTCCAAATTCGATGAAGAAAAGTCCGGGCTTCTCTGGTCCAGAATGTTGTGCCATACTTCCTGTAGAAGACCCCACCCGTTTCCTGTAGAATGTTATTCTGCCTTTGAGTGAGCCCGATACACTAGAGAAATTCGAACCAGGCTGCAAAGCTCAGTGGAGGGCGATAGGTTAACCGATTGTGGGAGCAGAGGACACATACTTCGGCTAAGAATGTTGCAAGTGCAAATTAATCAGCGGATGGTGAGAGCCAGCCGAGCCTGTTTTTCAATTACAGCGTGATTCGTGGTGAGGAAGTGAAGTGGCCAGGCATACGTGGCCACATGCAGACTGCAGTGCTATCATGAACTGCATGTTCTCTTCTGGATCAGTTGCACTAGAGTTCAAACGGCCAACACTTCCTGTTTTTTTAATTTTCACGTGAGTCACCTGTCCACATGTACTGCGTGACTGCCGGCTGAGTGCTAGAGAAGACAATCGGCTTAACCTTGCTAATTCGTGGCTTAATCCCACCATTCCATTAACTCATGCCGTTTTTAAATTAAATTTGTGCAATAGAAGAACGAGTTTCAGTCACATACCTCGAAGTCGAATGGCTGCCGTGAGCTGTTGTGGGCTGTCATTGCTGCATGCATTTGATTTTATGGTTGCATGATGGCTTGGTTGCTGATTCATGGCTGGTTTCCTTGTGCAGGTGTCCTCTGGCCAGATGCATGCAACAAGAGTTCATTTCCACGTTCAGATCTGCACCCTCAAGCTGCTGCTGCTGCATTGTCACAGAACCAGAACTTGTTTTCGCCATTTCTCCCAAACGGCAAAGCGGATCGATCTGAAACTTTCTGAGCATGTTTCTATCATCATTATGCATCTCCCATAGCAAAATCGTGATCAATGGATGCACGGATTTCAAGAAAAATAGAAAATGGCTGAAGATTTCAGAGATCGATTTCTCGGAAACCGTGCATCGGAATCGGCTGAAACTGCTTGGGTAGGTTACTATCACTCACGTGCATATCCCCATGAAACAGGTTTTGAAATGGATGCACGGATATGGAGAAAATGCAAAAATGGCTGATGGTGATGGAGGCTAATTTCTTGGAAACCGTGCACCGGAACGGCATGAAACTGCTCAGGCATGTTTTCATCACCCTTGTACAATTCCCCATAAAACGGTTTGTCAAATGGATGCATGGTTTTCAAGTTATGGCAAAAACAAATTTTGTTCTATGTGTTTTTGCTTCAAGGCACTTTGCAAGTGTTTGCATGGAAGGGAAAACTGAGCTTGGGCTGTGATGCAGGTATGGAGATGATGGAGGAGGAGTTGGAAGATTGCATGAGGACTTCTAAACCCTTGAGGAAGCTACCATGTTCGCCAAACCACTTTTTGAGATCCATGTCTAGTTTCCCACAATTTCTACAGGAAGTTCCTGTAGAAGCACAACGAGAAGCACAATGAGGTGGAAAAAATGATGGAGAAAGGCAAGGGATGGAAACACAAGTGCTTGTAGGCCTAATCAACAGATTCCCACCATCAGATTCCATTTTAGACTTGAATTTGGTTCATTCAAAGGTTCTATAGGATGTTTCCTGTAGAAATACAGAGCTTCCTATAGAAGGCACAAGAAAAATTCCTTTAACCTTGATTTGAGTGCTCCTCCTGTCATGAAACGTCCTTCTTGCAACCTGCAATTAGCCAATGGAATTAGTTTTATTTTTCTTTTTCTTTTTCTCTTCTGGTTTTTTTTTTTAAAAACAACTAGGGCGCCCCATGGAGGTTTTCACCCTAATTGCCTGCCTTGGGCGCCTCTAAGGGAGGTTTTCACCCAAAGATCTTATTCTCTTTTCTCTTTTTTTCCAACCCATTGACCGCCTCATGGAGGTTTTCAATCAATGAGCCAATCTAAGGCGCCTCCGAGGAGGTTTTCACCTTAGATTTCTATTTTCCTCTTTTTTCATTTTTTCTTTTTCTTTTTTCTCTTTTTTCTTTTTTTTTTCTTTTTTCCTACCCTACCCTACTTGAAAAACAAAATCGTTCTCAAGTATAAGAATACTTCCAATGGAGCCATGTGCACATTGAGATTAGAGACAAAATGATGTGGAGGCTCGAAATGCATGCTTGGATAGGTATCCAGATCTCAGAGACCAAATGATCTGACTTTGAAGGGATCAAACATAGCTAAAGAAGATAGTACCGCTGCAACTTAGTGACCATCTGAAACAATATCTCAATATAGCTCTGATATCCTTGGTCCTTTTGCTGATCTGGATCATTCTTCATGTCACCTTCTATCATGACTTTCTCATCTTCCTCTTTTTGCTGATCTTTCTCTTGAGTACATGGAGGATTTGATGGTAACCATGAAGGAACTCTCTCGGTCTCTGATTCTAATCTCTTCTCTTCATCAAGTGTAGCCCATGGTTCTTTGATCTCCTCTTTGGAATCTTCTTTTTCCTTTGGTCCTTCAATGTTGTCAATATAATCTCTGTTTTGCAACACTCTTCCTGAGCTTTGGTGAACATCATTGAGCTCAAGAGGAGTCATTTGCACATGTTGTGCCTCAATTTTGCAATTGGGTTGAGCTACTCCATTGTATGGCTTTGGAAATGGTATGGGTAGTTGAGTGGAGGTGTGAAATTGAGATGGAGATGGATGGCATTGTGGTTGGGTAGGCATTTGGGGTTGCCTTGGTGGAGGAGGAGGCGATGGTTGTGGATGGGCAGGTGGTGGAGGAAAAGAAGTGGGAGGAGTGTTGTACTGGGGTCTCCACCCCTGATGAGGTGCATTCCACTGAGGCTGTGGCTGAGCATAAGAGTGAAATGAATGAGCAGCTGGTTGGGCATAATATGGATCTATGGAGGAACAAGAAGGAGGTGTGAACCAGGAAGGATGAGCAGGGGAACCCCAAGAAGGCATGAAAGTGGCTTGATAGGGGTCATAATAGGTCTCGGATGTCCCTTGCAGTTCCTGCTGATAAGATCTAGGTTCATGTGGCCTCCTTTGGTTCATATAATAGAGTGATTCAGTGACTCCTTTGGCTCTCTGATATGCAGCTTTGGTTCTGGGTAAGGAAGGGCACTGATTTGTAGGATGGTATTCTTCACAGACAAAACACACTTCTATGGAGTACAATGGATATTCATTCCTAGGATGCTTTCTAGTGCACCTAGGACAAAAAATGGCCAAAGCCCTCTTGGCTTCTTATTGCTTCTTTTGGATCCGCAAGGTATCCAGTTGCATGGAAAGAAACTGCCTCATATCACTCTTGAAATCTTCGATCTGATTCACAAATTCATTTCTGGATAAGGTACTGCTCCAAACATTTCTACTTGTAGCCATTTGCTCCAGAGGAATGTTTTCTTCTTCTTCTCCCCTAGAGGTTCTTTAAATATGCCTTGATTTCCATCCAAGGGTTCTTCTTAGTCACAGCCATCGAAGAAGAGAGAAGGTTGGCCGTGTGAAGCAATGGGAGGTGTTGTGAAATCATTTTTCTAACTTATCTCTACTCCTACAAGGCATGAAAGGAAATATTTGTGGTTGATTTTTTTGTATTTTTCTTCTTGTACCTGCAAAACTAAAATAGATTGAACTGCAACTAACTATCTTGCTAAAATGAAAATGCGGAATTGAAACGAAAGCAGGAAAGGACTAATCTACTTTGCTCAAATGAAATTGCAGGAATGAAATGCTAGTCTACGCTATGTTTCGAAATGGGATTTTGGAGCATGGATGGAGGGAAAAAGATGGAGGAATGAGTATGGAGGTGAAATAGGGGTGTGAAGAGGTCTAGGACTTGGTGGATGAGGCTAAGGAGCGAGTGGATTTGTTCAAGGATGGAGGAAGCGATGATGCACAAGAATGTAGGAATTAGGGCAAGGTGGGGAAAGTATGGCAAATGAAGGGTACGAATCATGGACTAAGGGTTGGAGCAGATTATCTGATGGATTATGGGTAGATAGAGAAGGATAACAGGTGCTCTTCAAGTTATTTTTCGAATTTAACAAATGAAGACTTGGAAAATCAAGAACCTAATTACCTTGACCTAATCTGACCTAGATAATAGAAAAAGAAATGGAACATAAGTTTATTTGCACAAAATCAGATGAACTAACTATGCAACTAAGCAATCATAACCATAAGCATGCAGTCAAAACTGATATCAAGTTTGACAACTAAGAATGCAACACTAATACTTGCATGGTGAAGCAAAACAACGTTTTTGTGGGCAGCAAGGTCACCTTTGTCCCAACTCACGATCCCACTGAGGAAGAGGTAGGATCAGAGGTGCTTGAGCCCATTTTTCCGAGGATTCTTTATGTTATTAATCTATCCAAATCAATCTGAACATGAAAATCTACTTTAATCATCAAAAGCAACCTAAATAACACAACAAGTTTTAAATCTAAATAGCAGATTTTACTCTAAGAATGCAGCAAAGACACATGAAAGTAAACAAAGGAGGTACTGGGCACTTGAGATGGGCCCAACCCCAAGAGCTACAGCCTCCTAAGAGAGATTTAGAGCTGGTGCAAAGCTGGATTCATCTTTATTGAGCAAGAAAAGAAGAGTTACATCAAAACTGTCCACAAGGAGAACTTGAAAATGAGCTGACAGAAAAACTAATCTATTGCCTAAAAATCGAACTACAAAATGAATACAACAAGACTATGAAATGACTAACTACCAGCTACAAAATGACTAACCACTAGCTAACCAAAATGAGGCCCTAAGCCTTCTTATTTATACAAATTGAGGACCCCAACAGTCCTCCTAAACTTTAGGGACTCGGCTGCCCAAGACTTGTAGTTAACAGCAGTCCCACTTGACTTGCTTGGCTGCCCTTGTGCTGATTGATTTGGTGGCCCTTGAACTCCGAGCTGATGGTGGAGAATTCGAGGTAAGGGCCCATAAATGAAGGGGACACCTTCCTACAAATCCTCTCCCTTGTTCTCCCACGAATTTGGCTGCCAAGTGCTCATTAAGACCTTCAATTTTGTCTCCAAATTGACCAAAAAGGCTACACAAAGCACACATTAGACTTGTTGGCATAATGACTAACCAAATTCACTCTATTAGCATAAATATAATTAAAAACATGCAATAAACTAATGAGAATGGTGGATTAAGTCAAATTAGGAGGTTGAATGAGCCCAAATAATTATCCATTTTTGGGGCTCATCAGTACCCCTGTGGGTAAGGAGACATTGTTCCTGTGTTCTGTCATGACCATATCCCTTTGTTGCTGCTGCTGCGTGGAGGAACCCTTTGCGGGGGTCATGGATGTAGCAACGATCTTCCCCTTACTTTGGGAGTGAACCAGAAAGAAAATGAATTTCCTAGCCTGGGAGATAAGCTTGCTACCTTTCTTGGCAGTGATCAAAGAGGTGGCGGTAGGTGGGGCTGCCTCCGGTATCCTGTATAATGAATTATCCAAAGAAATAATAACAGCGCGAGGCCTTGTTTCATACACAACATGTCACCTCCATAAGTATGGCTAGCCTAATAGTACATCGCAAGCATCTAGAGGTGTAACGTCACACAATACCTAATCTGTGAAGGGCTTGATACTGTAGGGAAGGCGGCATTGCTGACGAACTTTGAGATCTCGTCCTTCGTGAAGCCACCCAATACTGTACGGCTGTGGGTGTGGTGTAGTCGGTAAGCCCAACTGCTTAACGACCTCTGCTGAAACGAGGTTCTTTTGGCTCCCACTGTCAACAATGAATTGTAGCGGTGAACCCTTCACCCACATTTGTGAATGGAAAAGGCGCCCCCCCTCCTCTGGGTCTCCAGGCTCATTCTTTTGGATCTTGGTAGTGGCAACAGTGGCGCTGGGCTCTACATCAATGATTTGCTTCCCTTTGCCATTCCCCTTGTCAGGTTTTGGTTCAGGGTCGAAACATGCATCTAATTCGGTAGCCTTCAATTCAGACACCAGTGACTGCTTGGTCCGAAACTCACTTGTGTCATGAGTGGGACTCTTGTGGAACTCACACCACTCTCCTATGTCCTTCTTCAGCTTTGTGGTGTTTTTCTTTTCTTGCGGCTTCGACAGGTTGTCTTGGGTCACCCCTCCTTGGCTTTGTCCTTTGGGCTTCGGATTTGTAGATCCAAAGTCTCGCTTCTTCTGTTTGAACTTTTGCTCGATTTTGATAGTGTATCGATATGTTTTGCCGAGTGAGGAGATGTTTAAGAACTCCATCTCTTCTTGGATGTATCTGTGTAGGCAGCCACAATATTTGAGTATCAGATGTAGCTCAGAATATTTGATACCCAACTGTGTGTGAAGGGTATGGAAAATGTTTGTGAACTCTGGCACATCTTGGTCTCGTCCCTGCCGAAGTGTGGTCCATTTGATGTATTTGTCCTCATAGCTTTTGATAGGTTAGTACTGCTCCTTGATGGCATCCCGAAAGTCATTCCAAGTGGTTACAGCTGAAAATAATGAGCTTGTACTTTCATCCTTCTGCTCGTAGTAGGTTTCCCACAAGTCCTTGGTGTGGGGGGCTTCTTTGAGAAGAGCGAAAACAATCTTTTCCTGACTTGAAAATTCATGAACAGAAAAATACCCATCTAGTAGATTTAACCATTTATCTACGACATCTGCATCTATCTGACCCTTGAATATGGGGATTTCAAAATTAACTTGTACCATTAAGGGCATGGAATTTTCAGAGTAGCTACTGGAAGCTGCTGCTTCACTTCTAGGTAGTCGTTGAAGGATCTGGGCAAAGCTGTCCATCATCGCGTTCCATTGTCACTCGAGGGCTTCTTCGAGCAAGATTTTGATAGGATCTCCTACCCCCTCGTCTTTCTTCTCATTCACCATGGGAGGCCATCGGGATTTTCGAGGTTGGTCTTGCAAAGGTTTGACCAGTTCAAGCCATAACTCCTTATATCCTGACCTCGTTGGGGACATGCAAAGAAAAACAAAGAAAAAGTAGACCGCTCTGATACCACTGATCCGAACTTAAACAGGAACGAAATAAAATGCAGAGATAACCATAAAGACATATATGCAATGGAAATAATACTTCATTTCATTACTGTAAAATACTGAAATATGTTGACAAACAGAAATGGAAATAAACCAGCTAGGGCGATGCTAGCATATCTCTAAGAAGAGATGTGGCAGCTACATGCCTCTAAACTATCTTACAATGAGCCTCAAGGGCCTTTTTATTATTGAAAAATAAGAGAAAACCTAAACAACCAAAACTATAACCCAAGGAGATGTAACACCAAGAGTTTGTGGGCCCCATTGGGGTGAGTTGGACAGCCAACTTCCCGGGGTCACGAAATGGTCATATTATCTTTGTTTGACGCGCATGATAGCCCATTGGAAAGATCTCTCCGAGGACTACAACAAAAAAGGTGATTTTTTTGACAAAAAATCGCAGGTGGTAGATTTCCCAAAAAATGTCGTTTAGGGCCTCAAAACGGCTCCGGAAGTTTAGGACCCGAAAAACTGCTAAAAATAGTAAACTATGCTACAATTTAGGAAACTGAAAAGACTGAAAGAGACAGTTGTGGGGGTCCAAATGGGATAGGTGGGTGGCCACCAACATCCACCTAGATCATATTATGACCCCTTAGACTCCTATATATACCAAGGAGTTCTTATCATTTGTATTATCCAATAATTGTTCATTTATGTGAAGTAAAGGAGGTTGTCCCCTCAAAGATGTTATTTCTCAAGTTGTTGATCTATCTTTTCTTATGCTTTGTGAGCTGGCTGCATAACATGTTATTACAATTCAATTTTAAAAATAAATTATTTGAATTATAAAATAATCCATATTATATATATATGAAAATTTTTGTGACCATCCCATATACCATTGCATGGACAAAATTTTGAAGTACTTCAATTAATTTCTTATCTCAAGGTTCAGTTAAAGAACACAAATAGGATTAAAATACGTTTTATTCAATTTTAATATTAGAATATGTCATGCAAACAACAAATGGGTTTTATTCAACATTTTTTATTTTGAGACTATCTAGAAGAACTTAATCATAACATGACATAAGTCAATCTCATTGAATTTTAATATATAGGCCAAACAACATTATATGGCAACATTGCTATAATTTTATATTATGTTATCAACTTTCCTAAATTTACAAGTAGTTAAGTACAAGTATTTCAATCAAATCCTTATTATAGAAGTAAGTTTTATTTATCTTTTAAAAAATCAAATATGATGGAATTAAGTTATATACTAAATTTTAAAATATGTGGAGATATAAAAGTTACAAATACAAGTTTTATTTGATTTTATTATTTTTGAGTTTATCTACAAACTCTTAGTCATAATTCACGTCGTTAATATTTTTTTGTTCTTACACTAAAACCCATGCACAATGTTAAACTAATTACCTTGAAAATCTAGTTACATTATTGATAAAATATCAACATCTTCACTAAAATAAATGCATATAATGCAAGAAATCAAATAGGATGAGAAATAAACATCTACACTCAAATAAATTCATCTAATGCAAACAATAAAATAAGATTAGAAACCAACATCTACACTGAAATCAGTGCATCTAATGCTGCAAGTAATCAAATAGGATTATAAATCAACATCTAAACTAAAATCAATGCATCTAATGCAATTTCAATAAAACAAGATTATAAATTAACATCTTTAATGAAATGAATACATCTAATGCAAGCAATGAAATAGAATTATAAATCAACATCTACATAGAAATAAATGCATCTAATTTGCAAGAAATCAAATAGGATTAGGAATCAACACCGTACATTGAAGTCAATGCATTTAGTGCAAGAAATTTTCTTCCCTTTCTCTCCCCCCTCCATCTATATTGATATTTCCATCCATATATCCTTTGTCTCTTTATCTCACCCACCTAGAAACACACAAACTCTCTCTTCATATCTATCTCTCCCCCTCTCTCCCTTAATCTCTCTCTTCTTTCCTCTATCCCCCTTTCATCTATATCTCTATCACCCTCTATCTCTCCTTCTTCGTATCTCTATATCAACCTGCAAACATACACATTGTTTCTCCATATCTATCTATATCTTCCTCCCTCTCCCTCTCTCTCCATTTCCCTTGTCACTCCATCTCTCTCTCTCCATCTCGCTTGCCACTCCCTCTCTCTCTCTCCCCCTTTCTATCTCTATATGTATTTCTTATTACCTCCCTCTCTCTCCCCCTCCAACTCCATCTTTATCTCTCCCTCCCTCTCAAGTACTCTCTCTCTTCCTTTCTCTCCACCCCCCTCTATGTCTCTCCCACATCATTCACTCACTCGCTCTCTCTCTCTTTCGAGCTTCATCCTGAAACTCTATTGACTATCTCCCTACCTCTTTCATTCTCTCCATCTCTCCTTATTTTTCATTCTATCTCACCCCCAAACATACACACTCTCTCTCCATATCTCCCTTGTCATTCCCCCCCTCTCTCTCTCTCTATCCACCTCTCTCTTTATATGCCTTGAATTTCTTCCTTCCCTATATTTTCTTCCAACTCCATCTCTCGATCTCCCCCTCTTTCTTGGAAACTCTCTCCATATTTGTATCTCCCTATCTCTCTGTTACCCATCTCTCTGACTCTCTCTCACTCCTTTCTCCAAAAGATTTAAAACACTTTAACAATTAAAATCATATATATATATATATATATATATATATATATATATATATATATATATATATATATATATATATATATATATTGATGTCATACAAGAGTTTTTTTTTATATATATAATACATATTTAAAATGCAAGGTTTCAAATGTGTGTTGTACATTCTTTTTTTGCTGAAGCAAGAGTCGTACCTTCTATTTCATTAAATCAAACATAGTTTACAATATATACACGTTTCCTTCCCACAGAGTGGTGTAAGCCACCAAAGAAAAAGTCCTATAGAATCTATGCCCTTTGACCTCAAGACATGCTTGCCACTCACATTTGAGTACTATAAAAACCAAGCAATGGGAGTCACAAGGCACAAGAACTCTCCCCACCGAAACCCACACCAGCAAACCTTTATCCTGCCTCAAAAAACACTACCGACCAAGATCCAACTTAAATCCAATGATGGAAATGCTTATCGCTCCAAAAAGTAGCCAGAAGTTTAATCCCCCGGTCCCACCAAACCGCACACCCCATCCTGATCGTTGACAAAGCTTGCACTGATCGGACGGCAGCGCTGATGATCTCTCGCCTGAAATGACCGATGTTTAATGTGCAATGAGGGTGGTTTTCATACCCCACCCTTATCCATGTGTCAGTCGTTATATGGTATCGCTGCCCCGAAATCGAAACCGCCTTCCACTTGAACGCGGTGCGATCGCACCAAAACCACCCTAGAAGCGGTTTTAACTCCCAACGTTGGAAAAAATGAGAAATGATGTCACCCGTGCAGGGCCATCGGATATTCCTCTCATCCTTTCCCCTAAATATGAGAACCAAAATCCCACCTCTGGGAATTTTCGCTAATGTGGTACCCATAGTTGTTGAGGCCGTTCCTGGCGAGCTAACTACTGTTGACCTGTCTGACCAAAAATGTGATTCCTACATCAATCTGCTCATTGCATGTTGTTTTCCTTTGTTTTGTTCTGATACACTCTCTTGTCCTCTTCTACCTGGTTATGGAAAAGTTCTTCTAGGCCACTCTGTGGCATTGCAGGCCAACCCAACGAAATTTCACTATCCTTGCAGGTGACACCTTGGTTGGCTAGAATGTCTGCCAATTTATTGGCCTTTCTACAGACATGGATGAATCTAATTGTGCATAGTCCCTGCAGATGATCCTAAATTTTATGGAGCACCCTTGTTAACCTCTAGTGTTTTGTAACTTTTTCTAGTCCTGTTCCACGGCTAATTTTCTTGGCTACATTGATGACTAACTCTGAGTCTGCTTCTATTATCACATTTTGGTAGTTTTCCTATTTCAAAAGTTATAAGCACTACTCCAATGCCATAAGTTCCGCCATGTTGTTGGTGGCTTTTCCTAAATGACAATGGAAAAGGGAGATGATGTTTCCATTTTCATCTTGAAGAACTCCTCCAAAGCCCGTTATTCCTGGGTTACCTTTCGAAGCCCCATCGATGTTGTATTTCAAAAAGCCTTCCGCGGGGGGGTTCCAGAATTCGTTAACCTTTTCCTTCATGCTTATTTTCCTTTCCATACCTTGTGGAATGAGCCCCTGCATATCTAACTACTTGAGTATTTCCAACTCTGTTTTTGAGGGAGGAGTTTTGGGGATATCCCTAACTGTTGTGCTTACTATCTCTTTTAGTTGTTTCAAGATCTGCTCCAGCAGGCGAAGAGAGGAATTCTTTTCTTCTTTGAAAATTCTTTTGTTTCTTTCTTTCCACACGTTCCATATTATGAAACTTGGCAAGAAAGCCCATGCCAAGTTAAGAACTTCATTGTCCTAAACCTTATTCCTCCAATTGTTTAGGGTGTTGGTTATACTATCTTTGTCTCTATCAGGCTGCTTGAAGAGGGTGGCAAAAAAATCCCATAACCCTGAGGTGAGACTGCAACTGTTGAGAATATGTTCCATTGTTTCCTCTTGTGCTTCACAGAGCTGGCATCTGGAGGGTCCCAGCATGCCCTTCTTTCTAATATTGTCCCAGGTTAGGATTTTCCTGTGGTGAACCAGGCACATAAAGAGTTTGATCTTCATCCAACTTTTGCTCCTCCATAGCTTCTGCCAAGTTCTGACTGGAGCTTGGGATTCCAGCCCCAGGAGAATACCTTTTTCTTCCTTAATATTGAAGTTGCCCTCTTTGTTGTTACCCCATCTGAGTTGATCCTATCCTTTAGTGACAAGAATCATCCTCTTATCCAACATCCACTTTAGGTTCTTTGTTATCCTGTTTAGGGTGTTGTCCTCTCTGCCATCTATTTTTTTCCATGTTCTCCATTTTCTTGTGTTTCTATCATGATCCCAAAAGTCCTTAACTTTTACTAAATCTTGGTTGTCTGTCTCTTGCTTGAGTCCAATAAATGCCTCTTTCAAGAGTGCTGGTTCTTGTTGCCATTTATCCTCCCAGAATAGTGCAATATCTCCATCTCTGATTTCCAGGAAACTATTGTTTTGAACCACCTCTTTGTTCTCCCAGGCCTTGCTCCATATAGGAGAGCCCTTTATATTTCCAGTCATTCTTATTAGCTCAGAAAAATGCTAGGAGCTGGCATATTTTTCATTCCAGGTGCTTGCCCATTAAGCCTTAGGATCCCTAACCCACTGCGACCAAAGCTTGGCCCCTAGAACCTTATTGAGAATCTTTGGATCATCCAATCCTAGGCCTCATTGGTTCTTAGGTTTGCATATTTTTTCCCATGACACTAAAGCCCATTTTTTCCTGGTTTCCTCCTTGCCCCAAAGAAAATCTCTTAGTATATTTGTAAATTGTTGTAAGACTCCTTTTGGAACTGGGAGAGCTGATAGCATAAAGATTGGGATAGCTTGGAGCATGGCCTTAGTTAGGACCAGTCTACTAGCCAGATTTAAAGACCTAAATGTCCATTTTCTGACCTTGTCTTGCATCTTGATGATTAATGGTTCCCAAATGCTCTTATGCAAAGGTTTGGCTATTAGAGGAACTCCCAAATACTTAGAGGGGAGGGATTCTCTTTGAAAGCCAAGGATTCTGGAGATATTCCTCTGAATGGCAATGTGGGTGTTAAAGAAAAAAAATTGATTTGGAAAGATTAACCTCCATACTTGATGCCATTGCAAAGTCATTCAATATTTGTTTGTAAGCAAGTGCTTCCTTGACTGGGGATTCCCTGTAACATGGTATCATCTACAAACTGTTGATGGGTCAGAACTTGACCATTCTCCGATAGTTGGAGTCCTTGAATTTTGCCCATTATCTTGGCCTACTTAATGGACCGCCCTAGCCCTTCCATCATGAGGATGAAAAGAAAAGGAGAGACTGGATCTCCCTATCCAAGCCCTCTATAAGGAAGAAAAATTTCAGAGGGAGAGCCATTAACTAAAATTGAGAAGATGGAGGAAGTCACCAGGGCCATGACCCCTCTGATCCAATTATGATCAAAACTAAATGCGCTTAGCACCTTATGGATATATGTCCAGTTTACTTTATCATAAGATTTGGATATGTCGAATTGCATTATCATTCCTGCTTTCCTTTTGCTAGTTAGCGAGTGCACCACCTCGTGAGATTGAATGATGTTATCTAGGATTTGTCGGCCTTCCACATACCTAGATTATTCCCCCAAGACCAGCGTGGGAAACAAAGGTTTGATTCTGTTGGCTACCACCTTGGAAATTATCTTGTAGACTACATTGCATAAGGATATGGGTCTATACCTTTCTGGCATTTGTGCATTATCCTGTTTTGGAATTAGGGCGATGAAGGAGGTGTTTGGAGCTTTTCAAATAGTTCTACTTAGCTTGCAATCTTCCACAACCCTTACGATATCCTCTTTGACAATGTTCCAACAAACTTTGAAGAAATCCATATTGAATCCATCCGGACTTGGAGCTTTGCCATTTTGCATTTCCTTGAGTACCTCACTGACCTCCTGTTCAGATACGAGTCTGTTTAAATTACAGTTGTCCTCTTTGGATACCAACTTAGGAATATGTTTAGTAAAGTCCTTGATGAAAGGTTCCCTTACTAAGACATTTTCCTGAGCAATATCTCTGAAATGTCTAACCAACACAGCTTCTATATCCTCATGGGATTGGTGAATCTGCTCGTCCTTGTCCTTGATCAAAGATATTATGTTGTGAGTCCTATTAGCAATGGTGGAACAGTGGAAACATTTAGTGTTGGACTCTCCCTCCTTTAGCCATTGAACTCTTGATTTTTGTTTCCAAAAAATTTCTTCTTCTTTGAACAACTCTTCCCATTCTAGTTGATGTTTCTCTACTTTATCATTTTTTATTTTATCAAATCCATCCTTGATCAAAGCTTGGTTGAGCTCTAGAATTTTGTTTTCAACCAATTTCTTACCTGCAAAAATATTCCAAATTCATTCCTGTTCCAGTCTTTTAGTTTCATTTTAATGTGCTTTAATATTTTGTGAACCAGAAACATTGTTGATCCCTGAATCTGCAAATCTTTCGCCCACCATTTTTCTATGTTGCTTCTAAAATTTGGGTGTGAAAGCCATATATTTTCAAATCTAAAAGGTCGATTCCTTGGGGTGCGTGTGCCTTTGATCTCCATTTGAACCGGCCAGTGATTTGAGCCACCATAAGGTATAATTTCTGCCATTATTTCCTTGTCTAAAAGCATGAGATCTTCAGAGATCATGAATCTATCTAACTTGGAGGCTACGTGGGAGTCCCCTCCTCTTTTGTTATTCCATGTGTAGAAGTCATTGTTTGTCTCAATGTCAACATGCTTCACGTTTTCTGAAAATATTTGGAATGTTGAGAAATCTTTATTTAAAGCTCTTGTACCTCCTTTTTTCTCTGAGAGTGATCTAATCATATTGAAGTCTCCTCCTATGACCCGAGGTAACCCTACATGTCTGGCTTGGATATCCCCAAGGAGTCTATGAACCGGATTTTGTCATCTAGTCTTTGGGGGCCATAAACATTCATGACTAGATAAGTATCCCTGTCTCCTATAGGTTGTATGACTACTAATAAATAGTTCCTTGATGCCTCCATATCAATTATTCCAATCTTTTGGGGAATCCAGAGAGTGAGGATACCCCCTGCTGAGTTTTCAGCTTTAACTTCCAGAAACTCAAATCTGCTAAGCCATTTACTATGGATTTGTCTTAACTTTTGAATAGAGCATTTCGTTTCTTGGACAAATATTATATCTGGGGCTGCTTGCTGCATTCTGTTATTCAACATTTGCAGTTTTCTCTTGCTGTCGAGACCTCTAATATTCCAAGTTGTGAACTTCATAATTAACAATTGGTGAAGGAGTAACTGGTTAGATATTTCATCTTACCTGAGTCTACCATGAGCTTGCCACATTCCATCAGGAGCTCGTTCTGCTTTTTCCTGCCTCTTTTTTTCTTATATTTCTCGGTGCTAACCCTGGAGTCATTTTTACTGCTTTCCCTCCTTCATTTCTCTGTCTTTCAGTGTTGTTTACTTCCTCCAAACCCTTAGCCTGAGTTTTCCATAGGAATAACTACTTTATTCTATTGATCTCTTCTTGTGGTAGTGATTCTACCCCGCCCATAGTTCCTTGATTCAAGAACCCTTCTAGATCTAGGTTTTCTCTGTCCAGAACCTCCTGTATCTCATTATCTTCTGTTTCCATCTCACTCTGGTTCATTTCCTGATCCATTTCCAGTTCTAAATCACTCATCATGTTTCCTTTATGTTTTTCATTTTCCTGTGTATGGTCATTATTTTCTTCCTTGTCCCTGTGCTCATACCCTTCCTTCATTACTTGATCCTCTGCTACTATATCTTCATTCTCTTCAAGGACTTGGAACTGATTTTGACTAACGTTTTGCCCTCCCGCTTGGTTTTTCTTTGGCCCTTTTTTGCCACTTTTTCCTTTATGAACTACTTTGTGAAAACTGTTTGTGTCTTTTTCTGTGTTAGTATTTCCTTTGATTTCTACTTTAGTGAGTGGGAAGTCTCTTAGAAGGTGCCCATGCTCATGGCATCTACAACATCTAAATGGAATATGCTTGTAGTATACTATTTGCACCAATTCCTCATAAAAAAACTCCAAGATAACTTCATCTAGAAGAGCTCCAAATAGATCCATCTCCACACAGATCCTTGCAAAGGAGGTATAATTTCCCCTCCTTGTGGCTTCAATAGCTTTGACAAACCTTCCTAATTTATTGCCTATGGCATCTAGCGATTTTGTTTGCCAATAATCAAGAGGTAGAGAGTAGAGTCTTACCCAAACTGAGACTGAAGTAAAGGTTTCCCTCTCCGGAAAAAAATTCATTCTCCATGGCCTCATATAGAGTCCTGCTACTACATAGAAGTAGGGCCCGCCTTCAAACACTCTTTCTTTATCCTCAATGTTGGTGAACACTACAGTGAAGAAACCCTTGGACCCTAGATGAAGATCACTGCTTCCTTTAGCTTCCAGTGGTATTTGATCCAGGTTTGTAAGGCTTTTTCCGTTGGCCATAGCCCCATGAATTTGCATATGATTTCATAAGTCTGCATGTGCTCCCTGTGTGCCTGCAGCTCTGGATTGTTTAATACTACTCTAGGAGTGATTTTTGCCTTGGGTTTGCATGGTCCCTTCTGTTTTTTGCCAGTTGTTCCCTTTTTTTGTCATTTTCCTCCTTGTCTTTTGTGCTATCATTCTTCTTCGAAATGGAACCGTATGTTTCCTCTTCCCCATTTCTCCTACCTTCTTCAGCATTATCTCTGCCTCTCTCCAGAGGTTTCTTGTACTTGTTGGCCACTGCCTCCTTGTAGGAGGTAGAGGAGCTCCCCCCTCTGCACGCATCCATGGGGAAAATTCCTCAAAAACCCTCAAACCCTAGCCGCTCCCTTGTCGCTTCTGCTCCTGCCAACTTGCCGAGAGTTATTTGATCCTTCTAAATTCTCCTCCTCGCAATGTATGTTGTACATTCACCTGGAGGGAAAATGATAATTTTCCATGGAAATATTATCTAAATTTTTCCAAAATATTAATGTTCCATCTACCTCCATCAAAGATGCATAGAGTGCTTCATGTATTCCAATTGAAACTATTTAGGTTTTATTTCTTTAAAGTTAGATTTAGGTTATGATTACTTCAGGATTGTAAAAATATTATATATTTTATTTGTTAGATTTATAAAAAAAATTACGTTAAATAAAATTAACATACTGAGTCAGCTTGTACGAATATTTTTGTGTTAATGACTCTTTTGTTGATGTCTATGGTGTATATCAACCACATGTTTATATTATATTAAAGATCCAAAATTAATAAATTTAATATTAACATTAATATATATCAATATTAAATTTTTTATATCAATATCATTCCATCATTTAATTTAATAATAATAATATTCTTTTAATATTAATATTAAATTTAATAAGGTTTTGACATGACACTATAACAAAATTCTAATAATATTTGGAATTAAGAAAAACATAATTAATACGAAAAACTTATCTCTCTCCGTGTAGATAATGTTTATATCTATATATATATATATATATATATATATACACACTAAAAATTATGCATTTTAGACTAAGTTATGCTATGTAAAAACACACATACCTCGTAAGATGTGTGAAAATTTGCAAGGAAAAGCATTTCATTTAATAGGAAATTGATATATTATACGACAATAAATATTTTTACAAAAAATATCATTAAGACAACATCATAATTCTTCACAATTTGTCATTTTACTCTGAATCAAAATTTACACCGCTTATTGGAATTTTGAGGGCTTCAACTCGATAAAAGAGGAAAAACTTGAAATTTCATCGCCACATTTGGCTCAAAAGTGCAAGCCATCTTGATGCTTTCACCCTATAATATTCTAGTATACAAAGAATAAAGGTTGTGATTTATTTTAAAATTAGTTATACCTTTTTGGTTATTTTAATTTTATTAATTAATTTTAAAAAATGTCATATAAACAAATGAATATGAAATGAGTTATAGTTTTTTTGGGTATGCGGTATTGATAAGCCATGGCACAATCCATGGTATTGTAACAAACCTTATTTACAAATTAAGAATCTCTATGATAAAGTAGGGGTGAATCTCCAACCTGTCTTTTTAAAATGTATATATGTTCAACCTATATATTAATTCATTTATATCACAATTTTTTTTTGTAAGTTAATAATTTCCATTAATCATTCAAAGACACATAGCAATCTAGTTTTCCTTGGTTGGTTTGCCACTGGGAAAACCAAACCAGATATAGAAGAACACATTTTTTGTCCAAAATTTTGTAAAAGGAGAATATATCGAGTGGCATTTGTTGTCTAAGAATATGATATCAACATAACTATACTTAACAACCCACCAAGATTTGATAAAGAGGAAAGGGCATCCAAGTTGTACATGAAACTTGTAGGTAGCTAGCATAGGAAGAGAACCAGCAAAATTGAGATCCATGTAGATTTAGAAAGACATTGATACATCAATAAGCTCAACAGGGGTCCCTGGTAAAGTAGGGCACTTTCCTTTCTGTAATAGTGCTTCGATTTTAGCTAGAGGGAGAGACATGTCTTTGTGCTTGAGCCTCATGTATTTAACATCCATTTTCAACTCATCTATTAGCATGATAATCTTTCACTTCACCTCGTTGTGCTCCGACAATACTTTCTTGAGTAGTGTCTTCATATTCCAATGTAACTCAATAATACATAAATACATATTTTGGCACCCATGAATGTGACATGGATCTGACACCCACTTAACCATAAAGGTGAGAGTTTCCTCATCTATTTCATCTTGATCTTCCTACACTTCCATGTCTACATGAACTACTTCTTCAAGAATAAGTGTAGGGGTCTATGTTTGGAGGTGCCTAGAAATGCAAGGAGCATGAAGGTGTCCACATGCATTCTATTCCACCCTCAAGTAGGAGCCTCTACAAATCCTCATCCATTGTTTAGGCATTGAGGTCGATGAGGAAATAAAGAAATGAGGAAAAGGGGAGGGGGAGAGGGATAGTAAGAGTGGCCAAAGAAAAAGAAGCAAATAATGGGCCATGAGAGTTGCTAGGTCCCTATAATACTAATGATTTCCCCATTACTATTGTCATTGTAACCCCTTATTATTATTGTTGTGCCCCAGTTGTCCCCACATTGTTATTATTGTGCCCCATAGAATCCCACTATTGTTATTGTTGTGTCCTTATATTATTATTGTTATGTCGGCTTTGATTATATTGTGACCCCTTAGACTCCTATATATAGAAAGGAGGTTTTTTTCATTTGAATGATCCAATAATTGTTCATTTGTGTAATTTAAAGGAAGATCCCCCCTCGAAGAGCCTTATTCTGAAGTTGTTGATATACCTTTTCTTCTATTTTGTAAGTTGGTTGCTTAACATTTGGTATGAAAGCTTTGTATTTTATGGTTTCGTTGCTCCAAACAAGTCATTGTTGAATTTTCACTATAACGTTTTTTATATGATGTTTTAGAAGCTAAAAAACAAAACCCATTTGAGCTGAAATCTTGTTGACCGTTGAGTCCAAATTTCAGAGCTTGTCTCACTAAAATTTGGGAGATATGATCCAGGAACTTAGGGTTTATGCAGGATCCCGAATTACTTCCCAAACTGGTTACCTTGGGAAAATCATCATAACTTTCTCTCTGAGTATCAGATTGAAATTTTGTAAGAATTTATAGAAATAGGACATACTATAGTTTTCTATTCATCATTTTGAAGTTTGAAGGTGGACAGAATGACACGTGGAACTTCGTAGAAGTTCACTCTAATGAAAAAGTGTATAATCAGGTCATGTTGGGAGATTGGGCATAACTCTTTCTTGGAGAATCCAGTTTCAATCAGATTGGTGGCATTGGAAAGAGGAATCAGAGGGATACCACAGTTCACAATTTCAGACCTTGGAGATCTGAAATTTCATAGACATCTCATAGTCAATATCAAGCTCCTACAAAAAGGAAAAGAAAAGTGTGTATCCTTTTTAAAAACTTGCATAATTTTTGTTTGAAAATTTAGTTTGAAGTGATTAAAAGGGGATAGTGAAGAAAACTATCATTAGTTGATGTCCCGAAGAAAGAAAATGGAAACACCTAGCAAGCAACCTGAAAGATCTACTATGACACATGAAGAAGAGGAAGAAATGCAACATGATATATCAAAATTACGAGACCAAGTGCAACAAATTTCTCTCTCACAAAAAGTAACAGAAACTAAGATGGATGGTTTGAAGAATGACATCAATGGTATGAAAGATAACATTGGAGATTTCCAGAAAGACATGGAAGGTTGGAAGGAAGGTTTGACAAAGTTGCTACAAGAAAGGCTTCTTAATGGAGAAAATTTAGTAGAGAAAACTCATAATGAGAACAAAAGAAATGTTAATCATGATTCAAAGAATTACAACATTGAAGATTTGAAGAAGACGTGGAAGATTTGACAAAGTTTCTACAATAAAGGCTTCCTAATGGCGAAAAGGTGGTAGAGGAAATTCATGATGAGAACAAAAGAAATGTTAATCATGATTTCATTGACTCTAATGTTGGGAAAAGACCCACCACGTTCCAAAAATCGATATGAGGAAGTTTGATGGCAAGGATCCTGTAACATGGATACTATAGAGGGAACAATATTTCAATCTCCATAATGTGAAAAACACACAAAAAATACACATTACAAATTTATATTTGGAACCCAATCAGTTTGTATGGTATTGATGGCTTTGCTCTCATAAACAAATTGTCACTTGGTCAATTTTTACAGACAAAATGATAGCACATTATGAGGATACAAAGAGAAACACCTTCTTTAGCCAATTGATAAATCTCAAACAAAAGGGTTCAATGGTGGAGCACATTGAGGACTTTCAAAAATTGAATATAAGGGTAAATGATATTCCGTAGGAGCATAGGATTGATATGTTCATAGGGAATTTAAAGGATAACATCCAACATGAGGTTCGCCTTTGGGAACCTCATTCATTGGAGAAGGCATTCATGTTTGCAAGAAAAACTGAAAGCAAAATTATGGCAACAAGGAAGCCTACCACTCACAACTATAAAGATGGAAGCGTTGCTACCCCTAGCCTTCCACAACCTACAAGGCTAACACTAGAAAAATTGGAAGAAAAAAAGCAAAAGGGGATTTGTTACAATTGTGATAGAAAATACACTAAAGGTCATAAGTGTGATAAGAAGAAATTAGTTTATATAGATTGTGAAGAGGAGGAAGAAAAGGAACAAGAAACGTCAAAAGAAGAGGATATACATCAGGAACCAACCCTAGAGAAAGAAGAAATGAATCCAACCATATCTTGTAATGAATTCACAAGAATTACTGCTCCTCAAACTCTCAAGATAGAAGGACATATCAAGAAGAAAAGATAATAGTGTTAATTGATTCAGGTGGTACCCATAATTGTATTCATTGTAAGATAGCCAAGGAATTGAATTGCTTCCTATATCCAGCACCAAAGTTCCAAGTGATGGTTGCAAATGGAGGAACCATAAATTTCTATGGAAAGTGCCATAATATCAAGTCATCCATGGGAGAATATGTATTGAATAGTCATATGCTTTCTATTCCAATGGGTGGTGCTGATGTTGTACTAGGAGTCCAATGGCTACAACCTTTGGGTACAATAGATTTTAATTTTCAAGAATGTTTCATGAAATTTTGTTGGGAAGGAAAAGAAGTTGAATTAAGGGTTATTGCAGGAAAACTAGGAAAGATAATCAGCTCTAACAACATGACAAAGCTTCTAAACAAAGAACAATGGGGCATAATTGCACAATTATATTCACTGGAAGTTCCCACAATGAAATCGTCTATTTCTCCAGATCTCCAAAAAGCCTTGGATGATCATTCCAAGGCGTTTGAGACTACCAAAGACTGCCCAACTATTCATGATCATGATCATGATCATGCTATTCATTTGATTCCAAGAAGTGTTCCTCCAAGCATCAGGCCTTACAGATATCCCTATGCCCAAAAGAGTGAAATTGAACATATGATTGCAGAAATGTTAAAGGCTAGTATAAGTCAACCTAGTCAAAGTTCTTTCTCTGCTCCAGTAGTATTGGTGCACAAGAAGGATGGATTATGGTGCATGTTTCCATATTATAGGGAGCTCAACAAGCTCACTATTAAAGATAAATTTCCCATTCCTATCATTGATGAATTATTGGATGAATTACATGGAGCAATTTACTTCACCAAGTTGGATCTTCATTAAGGATATCATCAAATCGGAATGAAGACTAAAGACATTCTGAAAACAAAATTTAGAACTCATGGAGGACATTATGAATTTTTGGTCATGCCTTTTGGCCTTATGAATGCACCTTCTACATTTAAAGTTTTGGTGAATTCCATTTTCAAACCATTCCTTAGAAAATTTGTATTAGTATTTTTTTATGATATACTAATCTACAACAAGTATTGGAAGGATAATGTTCAAGATGTTAATAGGGTGCTCAAACTATTGGAGGAAAAATAATTATATGCAAAAACATCCAAATGTTTCTTTGGAGTACAGGAGGTGGAATATCTGGGTCATATTGTATCTCATGAAGGTGTTAGACCCTAGTAAAATTAAAGCCATTAAGGAATGGAAAATCCCCACATCCATAAATCATCTGTGATAATTTCTCGGGTTGACAAGGTATTATTGCATGATTATTAATAATTATGGGAAAATAGCAGCCCCTCTAACAACATTACTAAAGAAAGATGCATTTTATTGGACTTGAGAAGCAACGAAGGCCTTTGAATATCTTAAAGAGAAAATGTGTTAAGCACTGGTCTTAGCTATGCCACAATTAACAAAAACCTTTACTGTGGAATATGATGCCTTAGGAAATGGAATTAGCATTGTTTTAATGCAAGAAAGAAGACCCATTTCTTTTGAAAGTCATCCAATCAAAGGAAAGTATTTACACAAAGCTATTTATGAGAATGAGATGTTGGCAATACTACACGCACTTAAGAAATAGCGACCATACCTAATGGGAAGACATTTCAAGGTAAAAATAGACCATGATAGTTTTAAATACTTTTTAGAATAAATATTATCTTCAGAGGAGAAAAAAAAAGGGGTCACAAATATGTTGGGTTATGACTTTGAAATCATCTACAAAAAAGGGAAGAAAAATGTTTTCACAGATACACTCTCAAGAAATGATGAGGATGTGAAAGCATTGCTTTGTGCCATCTCTATCATCCAACCAGATTGGATAAACGAAGCAAGGGATGAATGGAAGAATGATGAAGAAGTGTGAGCACTTGTTCAAAAATTACAGTAAGATCCCAGTACATTTGATACATTTAGCTGGAAATATCATTCGTTATGGTACAAAGATTGCTTATACCTCTGCAAAAATTCTGAAATCAAATAAAATTTTCTTTTGGAATTGCACACCTCTCCCTTAGGAGGGCACTTAGGATTTTTAAAAACTTACCATAGGGTTAAGAAGGAATTTTTTTGGGATGGCCTTAAATCTTATATTCAAAGGTTTGTGGAAGAATGTTTGGTTTTCCAACAAAATAAAGTTGAGACAATTAAGACCCTGGGTCTGTTACAACCTTTATCCATTCCAAGTCAACGTTGGGAGGAGGTTTCAATGGATTTTATCATAGGTTTACCCAATTTCGAAGGAAAGAGTGTCATCATGGTGGTAGTTGATAGACTTACCAAATATGCACACTTTTGTGCATTATCTCATCCATTTAAAGCCCATGTAGTTGCTATTTTATTTATGGAAATAATTCAAAAGCTACATGGAAACCCAAATATTATTGTAAGCGACAAAGATCCCATTTTCACTAGAAATTTTTGGACTGAATTATTTTATTATCTAGGTACTTAGTTAGCTCATAGTTAATCTTATCATCCTCAATCTGATGGGAAAACTGAGATAGTGAACAAATGTTTGGAAGGATATCTTTTTTGCTTTGTATCTGATAAACAAACACAATGGGTTAAGTGGTTGCCTCTGGCTGATGGTGGTATAACACTTCCTTCCATACTCCAGCAAAAATGACCCCATTTATGACACTTTATGGTATCATCGACCGTCCATCACAACATCTTTAAGAGAAAATTATAAGGTTCAAGCAATGGAAGATCACATCAAGCATCAACAATAGGTTCTCCAACTATTAAAGGATAACCTCACTTTGGCATAGAATAGAATGAAATAACAAGAATATCAACATCGCAACGAAATAAGTTTTGATGTAGGTGATTGGGTATTTCTACGACTACAACCATACAAACAAATGTCCCTCAAGCAAGATAAGAAGGATAATAAATTATCGCTAAAGTATTATGGTCCATGCAAGGCGTTGCAAAAGATTGGTACTATGGCATACAAATTGGAGCTTCCTGCATCTTCCCGAGTGCACCCAGTTTTCCATGTTTCATAATTTAAGAAGGTTATAGGTGACAATCTCCCAATTCAAACAATATTGCCAAAACTTGAAGAGGAAGGAAAAATCGTATTGGAACCTAAAGCAATCACAGAAACAAGAAATCAACAACTATGAAATTGTTCAATTTCAGAGTGTCTCATCAAGGAAAGAACTTACCCGATAATGATTCCACATGGGAGGATGATAATTTTATACATAAGCATCAAGAACTACTCAAGAGTTAAGGACAACACATTTTTGAAGGAGAAGGGCATGTTAGGTCCCTATAATACAAACGATTCCCCCATTACTATTGTCACTGTAGCCACTTATTGTTATTGTTGTTCCCCAGTTTTCCCCACATTTCTATTATTGTGCCCCATAGAAGCCCACTATACTTATTGTTGTGCCTTTGTTGTCCCCACATTGATATTATTGTGCCCCATAAAAGCCCAATATTCTTATTATTGTGCCCTTATATTATTATTGTTATGTCGATTTTGTGACCCCTTAGATTCCTATAAATATAAATGAGGTTTTGTCATTTTAATCATCCAAGAATTGTTCATTTGTGTAATGTAAAGGAGGTTCCCCACTCGAAGAGGCTTATTCTAAAGTCGTTGATCTATTTTTTCTTCTATTTTGTGAGCTCGTTGCATAACAAGAGCCAAGGTGTCAAAAGACAGTAATAGGGGACCAATATTCTAAGAAACACAACAAAAGGCCAACCATCGACACTCAAAACAAATGTGAAGAACCAAATATAATGTAGCTACCCACGAAATTATTTTATTACTAAAAATAAAAATAATAATATTAAGTAATGTTATAATTTAGTTAATTCTTATGATTTTTTTAAATGAGATATATGATGAAGTGAGGTTTTGATTTTTATTATGGATTGATGCCTATAAACATTTACCAACTACTTAATTTATATGGTTACACGAGTATATGTTTCGTTTGCTTTTTTATTTTTTTCAGTAGGTAATGTGAGTCAGGAGATGACTGATCCACCTAACCTATGGCTTAGGTGACCATGACCCTAGTACATCTAAGAAATGAAAATCACATTGGGATTTCACTAGACCTAACCACACTAACTATTACCATGGCTGGATTTTTTCCCATGAACTTTCAAACTGGTGATTTTAACACCATAGATTTCCCTAACAGAACACCCTATCACCATCTACTCTATGCCCCGTGGAGAGGCTCTATTAATTTTTAATGTGTATATATATATAGATTAACTTTGCGATTTTTTATTTTTTTTACTATAAAATAAAATAAAACCAAGTAAAATCCTAAATGTACATGTTTTATATTATTTTGAAAAGAACAAACATATTGAATCAAGATTGTTACTATGGATCTAGCCCGTTATTTGGATCAATTACATGTGGTTATTATTTATGTACATTCATCACTTTTTTAAGACATGTTGAACTATTCTTAAAATGTTCTCAAGTAGTTTAATCATACCCATTAGATATAAGATATTTCACAGAGGAGCAATTTATCTCAACTTTCAACTTAATAAGCTAGATTGAAAGAGGACCTTAATTCTTCTAGTGCATTGTGTGGGATTGAAAGATGTGAGTTTATATGAAGAAACGTCTTTTGGAGTATTCCAAAATACCTGATGTGGGTGCAACGAGTCATAATGTACTCTGAGCCCATCACATCCTTACCTCAGAGTTTATGGGCACAATGAAATCCTTGCTTATTTCTGAGTTTCATCACATAACTACCTTCTTTTATTTTCTCCACTCCTATTTGAAATTTCTTCCATATAAGATATCTAAGTTATAAATATATATGTAATATATATCTTTGTGTATCACAAAAACATACATACATAAATGGATCTATATCTCACATGCGCAGACACACACATAAAAAAAATGGATATGGGCAAATTTTTAACTCACTTATCAAATTAATGGTTCTCAAAATTAACTAGATGTTTGAAAGTCAAGGAAATTATCTATCAAATTTAACCACTGGATAGATATGTATGGTTGCTACCAATTTATCATAGAAAATAAGTTTAATTATAGTTAGCACCTTAACATTAAGAAGAAAAATCAAAGTTTTAGTAATCATAGTACAATTTTGGTAATTGTGCCCAGACGTGCTCTACAACTCAATATATGGGAAAATGTGTAGGCGTCAATGTTTGTATAATTTAACATAATTAAAAAATAATAAAAAGATAAAAGTAATATAGGGTCGAGTATGGGGGAGATGTTGTAGTGTAGGCGTAAATGTTAGTAAGCTTTAACATTTAACATTTACATGTCATCTCAATCAAGAAATAATAAAAGGTTAAAAGAAATATCCATCCGGGAGATGTTGTAGTGTTTGTAAATGAGTGTAAACATTTAAATCTTGGTTCAATTAATAAGAATAAAAATAATAAAATTCAATTTGTTATATTGTTATTTTGTCTTGTAAGGAAGCTTAGTCCTTCCAACTCAAGTTATAAATTATCTACTCACAAAAATTGCGTAAATAATTATAAGTTACATTGGTCAATGCTAAATTAATAATAGTTGAAAGAAAAATGATCCTATAGTCTTAGTTTGGCATGAAGTAATAAATTAAGATGTGAGGTGGATAAGTAAATTGCTTGCTTAAATTTTGGTGAATAGTAGCCATTAGTAAGTCTACACATTTACAGTTTTTTTGAGTGTTGAAAAAACAATGAATAATGGTGGGAAGTAACTCCTGTAAGTATATATTTTACATCTTATTCCTATTCATTTCTTATGCAAAGCCTTGCTTAAATTATGGTGGGAAGTAATTTATAATAAATATGTTATTTATTTGATGGATAGTAGTCATTTCTAGTTTCGCTGAGTGTTAAAAAAAAACATAAATAATGGTGAGAAATAACTCTTGTAAGTATATACTTTACATCTTATTCTTATTCATTTTTTATGCAAAGCCTTGCTTAAATTATGGTGGGAAGTAATTGATAGTAAATATGTTATTTATCTGAGTGTAAATCATTTTCAAGTATTTTAATTTTTTATAGTTTTCTGCAAATATTAAGAATAAAAAATCACTAAACAAATATTTAAAAATCATGCATTGATATTGCAACCATAACCATAAATTATGGTATAAAATATGTAACGGAGTTATCCACATGGCATTATATTGTGCAAAAGTTGCAATAAGTCCTTCAAATTATTGTCCAATCAAATGTTTGGAAAATATTTTTTTCAATAATATTAAAAATAAATATTTATTTTTCAAAGCTACACATTATAAATTACGTTGGTAAATGCTAAAATAATAATAATCAACAAATAAATTGATTCATGGCAACACTAATAAGGATTCCAAAATCATATCTAAATTTAATTAATAAGCACATAAAAACATGGGGTTACAATAAAGTTACAATATGACAAGTTCATTAACCATAGATATCCACCTCCACTTTACCATGGATTTATTAACTTGTGATTAGATTTTTTTACAATACCATGGACCAGGGCCATGACTTATCAATACAATATGCCCAAAAACAATAACTCATGTCATAATAAAAAATTAAAATGTAAAATATATTAGACATTACCTATATCATTGATTACATAAAGTGAAAATTCTCAATCATATGGATGGAGGGGGCAGAGTGAGGGTGGGAGGGGAAGGAAAGAGGGTGGGATGGAGATAGAGAGAGGGTGGGGAGGGAAAGGGGAGAGCCAGGAAGATAGTGATAGAGTTGGATGGTGGAGAGAGAAAGAGAGGGAGAGAGGGAGGTGTGACAGAGAGGGAGATAGAGGAAAGAAGAGGGGGAGAGGGAGAGAGAGAGAGAGAGAGAGAGAGGGAAGAACAAAGACATAGAGAGATATTGGTAGAGAGATAGGGAGTGATAAGGGAGAGATGGAGAGAGAGTGAGGGAGAGAGGAGTGGAGGAAAGAAAGAGAAGTAGAGGAGAGAGAGAGAAAGAGAAAGGGGAGAGAGAGGAAGGGATACATAGAGATCGAGAGGGGAGAGAAGGAGAGAGGGAGGGAGATAGTGACAGAGTTGGAAGAGAGAAAAGGAGAGAGAGATTGTGGGCAGAGACAGAGGGATGTGGAAGAGAAAAGGAGAGAGAGGAAGGAAGAGAGAGGGTTTGAGAAAGAGAAGGGGAAGAGAGAGAGGGAGAGAAAGAGACTCGAGCAGGAGAGAGAGAAAGAGAGGGAAGCAAAAACACACTAAGAGATAAGGTTGAGAGAGAGGTAGTGACAAGAAAGAGATGAAGATATAGTGAGTGAGAGAGGAGAGGAGAGAGAAGAGGAGAGAAAGGAAAGAGAGAGAGAGGAAGACATAGTGATGGAGGGTGGAGAGAAGGAGATAGGGAGGGAGATAGTGACAAAGTTGTAGCGTAGAGAGAGACTGTGTGATGGGGGGAGAGATAGAAGGGGGTAGGAGAGAAAGGGAGACAAAGGACTCGAGAGAGAAGGAGAGAGGGAGGGGGAGAGATAAGGAGGAAAGAAGAAATACATAAAGAGAAAGGTGGAGAGAGAAGAAGGGAAGAAGAAATACATAAAGAGAAAGGTGGAGAGAGAGGGTGACAAGGGAGGGATGTAGAGATAGCGAGAAAGAGAGTAGAAAGGGAGGAAAGAGAGAGAGGGAGAGATGGATCTAGCCTATATATGGTACGTGTGTATATAAAAACCAGCCTAGATCCATCTTAACCCCAAGATCTATAAGTGTCAAGTCCCTTGAGGTGCAAACTTCTTTTTAGTGTAAAACTTGAAAAAAAATTTGCACTCCTAAATATTTGATCCATCCCTTGATAGATCGAAAGTTAAAATAAATCTATGAAAGTGAGGCTTCATTAGTAAATAAATCATTATGTATTCATTATATTGTCTCGGAGGTGCGGCATTTATGTAGGGAGCATTATGAAGTGGAATTATGAATAAATCTTTTCCCTTTTTTTTTGAAATCCCGGAATTTTTTTAATTCGAGCGAATGGAAGGAACTATAAAACAAGTTTTTATGATAGATTCGTCCAGAAATTGGCTTCGCTCTCCTCAGGCCATGAGTCGAAAGTGCCCACCGCTCATCTGATTTAACAGTCCTCGACGTAAGCCCTCTCCGCTTCACACATTCTTGTGTTGATTCAGATAATATTGAAATTAAAAAGTTCTGATCCCCACTACGTTCTTAATGGTGACGATGTACAAAAGCTTATCCTTTGCTAATTTTTAATATCCCACGCCGACATGATAAGGTTTAAATATGTGGAGTTACACAACAACTTTATAGTGACCTTCATCCGCGATCACGCTGGCCAATTTAGTGGCAGCCACACTCCAGATTGTGTATGCCATTATTTTCTCGTGCTCGCGTTGGCCAATCTTGTTGCAACCATACTCCAGATTGTGTATGCCATTATCTTCTCGTGTTCCCGTTGGTCAATCTAGCTGCGGCCAGACTCTAGAATGAGTACGGCGTTCCTTTCCCACATCCACTTTGACCCGGTATGGCATTTCCAACATTAGCGTTGGGCAATCTTGTTGCGGCCACGCTCCAGATTGTGTACGGCATTTTTTTTCCTCGTCTCCACGTTGAATAATTTTGTGGCAGTCACACTCCAGATTGCGTACGGCCCCTGTTAGGCTCAGTCAATTTTTGGATTCTTTTCCCTCCATTATTTTGGCCAATTTTGTTGCAGAGAATATCAATATCGTGCGTGGCATTCTCAATTTCCGTGAGACTCATAATTGTCGCCGATTAATCTTATGCTATTCAATTGATTCTTCCATTTTAGACTTAGGGGAGTGCTTTGAAATACATTATATTTTATGGATTGATTTCACTTAATTTTCTTTTATCATCATGTTTATTTTATAAGTTGGTATTCAGTATAGTTTGATTATTTTTAAAAATCAGTTGAATCGAAGTTTTCAAAGTGCAGGTTTTCATAAACGTGAAAATCGAATATAAACGAATTAAAATTTAATTTCAAAAAATATAATAATATTTCCCATATATTAAATTAAGTTTCCTTAAAATTTTAAATAAAAGTTATATATATATATATATATATATAATGGTTATCTGAAATAAAAAAATAATATGGATCCGATTCCTTAAGTTAAGAAAATAATTATCGTTATTGTTTTCGGCAAATAAAAAACAATTGATAATCGTTCATAATCATAAATAAATATATATTTAAAAGTATTATTTAATTATTAGGTAATCATAAATATGGATAAATTTAATAATATCATTTCAAATATATAATTCTATTTCAAATATGTTAAATTATGTTTTTCGTTAAATTTCAAGTAAAAATTTAATTGAATTGATATTTCTGTGATCTATATCAATTTTTTTGAAGAATTTTTGGCGAAAATCACATAGAAAATTTTTTGTGGACTTTAGGTTGGTTCCAAACGTGTAGACAAAAATTTTTCTATGTGATTTTAGCCGAAGATTCTTCAAAAAATTTAATTAATATTGACATACTTGTTACATAGAATAAGAAAGATAATATAGATTAGATTTCTGCCAAAAAAATAATTTCATTTCAGCAATCTAAAATAATCATAAACATTATATATTTAACAATACTATTTAAATTACAATTAAAATAAAGTCATAGAAATAAAAATATTAAAAATAATTAGATAAAATTAATTTATATATTATTTTAGATTTAGTTGTTTATTAATTTTGAGTTTGCATTCTAATCTTGTGTTATTAGGTGTTATATCCTTATCCCTAGAACCTGAAATTATAGGTTTAATAAAAATGGAAAATATTTTTGATGTGCTTCAATTGGCACCAAGAATTAATTGCAGAATGACTTAAACTACCATATGGATAACTGTGTAATTATTCACAAATCATTTACCTGGACTGTTGGCAGGCTTCTTGCCATCTTCGGTTGTTTCCTTCGCAAGGGATGTGGTTTTGGCCAGGGCTTCGTCTCTTCCACCGATTCATTTCATAATCTCAACGATATTTGACATAAACACGGTGCATTTTACAATGTGGAGAAGCGACGTATTTATATATTTTTATAATCTCACTAAGAACTATGTAAAACTCAATCACATGGTTTTCATTGCCCTTGTAAGAAAATCATATGGTTTTCATTGCCCTTGTAAGGGGGCGACTAGGAAAATTGGATCAAAATATATGAGGACGCCAATCAACGGATAAATTGGATGCTCTAACAATGACAAAAAGTAAGGCCATAAAGCAACAAAAGCATTGACGCATCTTCTACTTTAAACACATCATTCCTTACCTTATATTCGGATGACTTTTCATAGAAAATGGGACGCATGTTTCTTGCATCAATCTTCAACAATATTAATATAAATATTTCCACCAAGATACTATGTATGTCGCACACCGTATTGAACATTTGGGCACTGGATACAGCCTACAAGTTATATTCCATTCCTTTTTAACATGTTATTGGATTTCTTTAACATGTTATCTGTGGATTTCTTTAGAATTTTTTCATGGTTTATATTCCATTCCTTTTTAACATGTTCTCTCTGGATTTCTTTAGAATTTTTTTTTATAGTGTTTGTGCATAGAGGGAAGAGGTAGAGTTATTCATGTTAATTTCTTCAAAAAGATTTCATTAGAAGGACTATGTAGTTTCCGTGGACATAGAGATAGAGATATTATGCGGTTATTTTGCGTAGAGGTAGAGTTAACCATGTTAATGTTTTTTTGAAAAAATTGAGTTAACCATATTAATTTCTTTGAAAAAATTTAATTGTTCTTGTGTGGGGTTATAGGGTAATATTGGTGTTCATTTTTTCCCTTGCTTATTTGGTTATCTTGATAATATGGACACTTTGCATAACGTTGAAAATTACAACGCTCATTATGTTTTTAAGAAGCCTCATTAAATGATGAATGTTAATGATGCAAAGTTGTACCAGAAAGAATTACGTTAACAAGTTGCATTAACAATTGTTATCTTATGAAATTTGTGATTCCTTTTCTAAGGTTAGTTCACTTAATGATCTTTCTTATATAATTTGACTATCAATTAAGGAGTATGGGATATGTCCTTCGAGAATATTACATAGTGGTAACACTAATAAAAATTTATAATCCTATGTATTTTATACTAGGTATACTGAGAAATGTTACATTAGTGAAACTAGACGAGGCACGAAAGCTCAATTTTATTAAATAACATACAAAAGATTTATCAATTGAAAACCAAAACCACAACAAGTTTATCTGAGAGACATTGCTTCTTGGGCTATACTATGGAAAAACAAAAGCAGTACTAGACACTAAGTGCATGATATTATGAAATATATATAATATTATATTTTTCCAGAGTTTGGAGCTACATAAATGGGGTCCCCGTTACATGCTAGAGAGTGTGTTAGTGCCAAGGTTAAACGAAAATGATTTACAACTCTTTGTAGTCTAATATCCATAGTACAAATAAAGATCCATAGTCTATATGTTTTCTAATTAGGGAAGTAGCGCCTCTCTAACAATGTGTATGTCCACTAGAACATATTCAAGTAGCAACTCTAGGTGCCAATAGAGGTTAATTATGTCCATGTAATGGTTGAGGCAACCCCTGGAGTTCCCAATGTCTAGATCCAAAGTTTCCAACTCAACTAGGAACTCTAAGTTAATGAGACATAATCGTTCATCAATAATGTCCCTCTTGGCTTGCAAATTTTAGCTTAAATATTTATAAAGTGAATTCTTGATACTGCATTGTGGAGCTTTTAGATTGTTATTGTGCTCTAGGATTGCCAATGTATTTATAGTAGGTGGCCTCTTGGTAGACCCATGGCCATTTCATCGACATGCTAATACCCTTAAAAAAGACTTTCCATTGAAGGGTGTAGAGGAGAAGAGAAGTGATAAAGAGGTTATAATCTAAAAGAAAGGGGGGGAGGGAATTGAGGATATGGAGAGGGAAGCCAGAAATAGGGAGAGTTGAATGGAGAAAAGTAAGTGAGGGTTCAAGCTCACGAAGAGGAAAGTCGAGGGGGGAAAGTCCGACAACTAGGGAGGCTCCCCCTACTCTTCAAGATCCAAATGAAAGATAGTAGGAAATGCTAAGGGAGCCAGACGTTAATAAGGTAATGTACATCGATAGCGAGAGGATACATATTTTTCCAAATAAATAGTAGAGTACCAAGTTGATGGCTCCATGAAATTGTAGGTTCCATCATATTCCATATCCACAAAACAAGATTGCACACCTAGTAGTCCACCTCCCCCATATAAAAGAAGGATTATAATGCATGCTGACATAATTGTTGGCCTCACAACATGACCAATGTGTTGGTTATTAGCCTACTTAGAAGCTACACTATGAGCTTTATGGTACAAAAAAAATTAATTACCCAATACAATTGCATATGACCATGAAAATCTTCCATTAATGCAAGCATCGTTGAAATAACTAGCCAATTTAGCAGACAATTAAGTCTCATTAATCTCGAAATGATGTGAGTTATGTGGTGAAAGAAATATAGAGCCTAGATACTAGGAGGAAGACAAATTCCTCACAGTGTAGGTTGAGAAATCTGGTGGCATCCATGCTTGTTTAGGGACTAGTGATCCGTTGAGGATTGTGATAAAGTATGAGAAAACTTTGATTAGTTTTGTTGTGATTCCCACATTCATGCTTGGAATATGGCATGAGGGTGATTGGTTGAAAGAAAGATTTGGTTCATCTAATCTATGGTTGGGTGGCTTATAATTCTTTAATAAGACCTCTTTCTCCTTGGCATTTCATCTATAAATATACTAGTCCATATGTGATTCTTATGGATGTTATATCCTTGTTATTTTTGTTGGTTCTATGCTGGTTATGAGTATGTTTTATGACAGACTTGATGTATGACTCTCATCATGTTTGATTTTCAAATGAATGTACGATGAATATATGACCTAATATATGATAATGCAGCTATTGTGATAGCAACAATGCTTCTCTCAGATAAGTATGAGACCCCTATGCTCAAATCTATTGTTATGACCTGTAGACTACATATTGATGACAAGTTTGATGAAATTACAATCATGGCTAGTAGGGGTAAGATCAAGTACTTGTACCAATGATTTCATTAGTAACCTTATTCCATTGTTATTTATCATTTCTGAAAGTTTCATGAAGTTTTGGGTAGTGGCCTGGGACCTATGTAGAATTTTCTCTACAAATAAGTTAGCTCACTGATATCATGTAGAATTTTCACCTGCAGATCCAACTGATATATGCAATGTAGTAAAGCATAATACTAGATCTACATCTATTGTAAACTTACGGAAGCTTAATTGAACATGAGAAACATCAAGCATGAATAGATATAACTGAGAATGAGAAGTAATCAACCATAACACAGAAGATATAACCTGGGGAAAGCACTAGCCTAAAACCCCATCTTTGTATTATCAATCAAGTGGAAATCCTCAACAACATACAAAAAAAATCAGCTCAAAAGCTATCTTGTTGTCTCTGTACTCTGATGATGTAGCTCATGGACTACCTAGGCCTGTATATATAGGCTGCACAAGTCCTCCAAGCTCCTATTTCCTTGTGCAGTTTTGATTGGGGTCCAATGTCATAACATGTGTGAATTGGCCACATCATACCTACTGTAACCTTAGGTCCAACTACGCAATTCATAAGGAACAATATTCCTTCTACATGCAAGGAATATTCACCAAGGAATATCCTAGCAACTGATAATACATTGTCCCTCCATCTGATCTCAACTGGGTCTCTGTCTGAACTAACATGCATGAGTTATCCATGAGTGAATCTTCAATTATCTAAAAATAATAGTTGTTACATGCATGCAAGCATTAACAAACTGAATCTCATTAATTTAACAACTTTTTAAATTAATCTAACTGGACTTGACTCAGTTAACCGAGCCAACTAATTACAACTCATCCTCATCCTTTAACTGATGGTTAAATCCCTCAATCAAAGGAGAAACTATTGCATGTCCACACATAGACTTCAAGTTCATAATTCCTTAACTAATTAACTCAAACTGAATTAATTAATTAATTTACAACCTGCTTCAAATTTTACTTCCTAATTCTAGTCCAGGGACTGACTAAAATAGGAATCCACACTGAACTGCTAAAAAAAGAACTTCTATTTTTAGCACTTCCATTTTTCATTCCCTATTGCCCAATCTAGCACTGATACCCAAACTACTATTTTTAGCAGTGCTATTTTTAGCAATTTCTTGTTGCCATTTTTCAACAACCTAGCCCTAAAAAAGTGGCACAGAATCTGGGATCGCTGGCTCAAAACTACTTGAAAAAGTCCACAGTTGCTAGCATGCCTTATTGTGGGAGTGACTAGAAAGCCTCAATCACATGCATGGCTTTTCATGGGAGTGGCTAGTAGACCAGATTAGTTAAAAGTCAAGTTGTCTCAAGGGGTTGGTCACCTGGAAAGGTTGGTTGACTCCTGAAGGTTATGTAGCATGTGTGGAAGGTCAGAATGGTTTTTTTTTTCAGTTCCACGTCCTTAACTATGCATTTGGAGTTAAATCACATCATAGTAGCATCTCGTCACATGTTTACCCCAGTGAACTGATTAGCTTAGGTAAATATTGGATGAGGGCATTTCATAGGGATCGAGTAACACGGATACTACAGATGAAGCAATATTTTTATCTCCATGATGTGAAACAAACATAAAAAGTATGCATTGCATATTTATATTTAGAAATAAATCAATTTTTATGGTATCAATGGCTTTTTTCTCGTATACCACTTGTCACTTGGTTAAGTTTTACGAAGGAAATGATAGCACATTATAAGGATACAAAGTGAAACACCTTATTTATCCAATTGATAAATCTCAAACAAAAGGGTTCAGTGGGGGAGCACATTGAGGACTTCCAAAAATTGAATATCAAGATAACTAATATTCCAAAGGAACATAAGGTTGGTTTCTTCATAGGGACTCTAAAGGATAAGATCCAACATAAAGTTCACCTTTGGGAACCTAATTCATTGGAGAAGGCATTCAAGGTGGCATGAAAAGTTGAAAAAAAATTATGGAAACAAGGAAGTCAACCACTCACAACTACGAAGATGGAAGTGTTGCTGCTCCTAGCCTTCTACAAACTACAAGGTTGACATAAAAAATATTGGAGGAAAAAAGAGAAAAAGGTCTTTGTTACAGTTGTGATAACAAATAAACTAAAGGTCATAAGTGTCCTGAGAAGAAATTATTTTACATAGATTGTCAAGAGGAGTAAGAGAAAGAACAAGAAACATCAAAAGAGGAATATATACCCTAGGAACCAAACCCAAAGAAAGAAGAAATGAATATGACCATATATTGTAATATATTGGCGAGAATTACCACTCCAAAAACTTTAAAGATAGAAGGATATATCAATAAAAAAGGTAATAGTGCTAATTGATTCAAGTAGTATCCATAATTTTATTCATTGTAATATAACCAAGAAATTGAATTGCGTTCTATATCCAACACCAAAGCGTCAAGTGATGGTTGCAAGTAGAGAAACTGAAAATTTCTCTATAAAATGTCATAATATGACTCTAACCATGGGGGAATATGTACTAAATAGCCCAAGTCTTTCCATTACAATGGGTGGTACTAATGTTTTACTAGGATTCCAATGGTCACAATCTTTGGGGACGATAGCTTTTAATTTTCAAGAAGTTTTCTTGATTTTTTACTGGGAAGGAAAGGAAGTTGAATTAAGGGGTATCACAGGGAAACCAAGAAAGATAATCAAATCTAATGGCATGATAAAGCTTCTGAAGAAATAATACCGAGGCATAATTTCACAAATATGCTCACTAGAGGTTTAAACATTGAAATAATATATTTCTCCAGATCCCCAAAACATTTTGGACAATCCTTCTAAGGTATTTGAGACTCCTAAAGGCCTCCCACCTATTCGTGATCATGATCATGTTATTTATTTGATTCAAAGAAGTGTTCCTCCAAACATCAGACCTTAGAGATATCCCTATGCCCAAAAGAGTGAAATTAAATGTATGGTTGCAGAAATGCTAGAGGCCAGTATAATTCAACCTAGTTAAAGTTCCTTCTCTACTCTAGTTGTATTGGTGCACAAGAAGGATGGATCATGACATATGTGTTCAGATTATAGGGAGCTCAACAAGCTCACTAATAAAGATAAATTTCCTATTCTTGTCATTGTTGAATTGTTGGATGAATTACATGCAGCAATTTACTTCACCAAGTTGGCTCTTCATTCAGAATATCATCAAATTAGAATTAATACTGAAGACATTTTGAAGACAACATTCATAACTAATGAAGGTCATTATGAATGTTTGGTCATGTCTTTTGGCCTTACTAATATACCTTTCACATTTCAAGGTTTGATGAATTACATTTCAAATGCTTCCTTAGAAATTTTTTGTTAGAATTTTTGGATGATATACTAATCTACATCAAGTCTTTGAAGGATCATGTTCAACAAGTTGACACGATGCTCAAACTATTGGAGGAGAAACAATTATATGAAAAAACCTCCAAATGTTTCTTTGGAGTACATGAGGTGGAATATTTGGGTCATATTGTATCTCATGGGGGTGGTAAGGTAAACCATAACAAAATTAGATCCATTAAGGAATGGAAAACCCCCCCAACCCTAATGAATCTTTGAGGATTTATTGGGTTGACAGGGTATTATTGCAAGTGTGTTAAGAGTTATGGGAGAATATGAACACCTGTAACAACATTACTAAAAAAGATGAATTTTGTTGGAATCTAGAAGCAACTAAGGCCTTTGAACATCTTAAAAATGCAATGTAGCAAGAACCAGCCTTAGCTACGTTGAACTTCAAAAAAACCTTTATTGTGGAATGGGATGACTTAGGAAATGGAATTTGTGCTTCTTTAATGCAAGAAATAATACCCATTGGTTTTGAAAGTCATCCAATTAAGGGAAAGTATTTACACAAACCTATTTATGAAAAGGAAATGTTGGAAATACTACATGCACTAAACCAATGATGACCTTACATAATGGGAAGACACTTCAAGGTCAAAACACATCATGATAGTCTTAAATGCTTTTTGGAACAAATATTATCTTCATAAGAGCAACAAAAATGGGTCACAAAGATGTTGGGTTATGACTTTTAAATCATCTACAAAAAAGGGAAGAAAAATGTTGTTGCAAATGCACTCTCAAGAAAGGATGAGTATGTGGAAGAATTTCTTTGTGCCATTTATATTATCCAACTATATTGGATAACTGAAGTAAGGGATGAATGGAAGAATGATGAAGAGGTGTGGACACTCATTCCAAAGTTGTAGCAAGACCCCAGTACATTTGATATATTTATCTGGAAAAATGATTCATTATGGTATAAAGATCGTTTATATATTTGTAAAAATTCCCAACTCAAACAAAATATTATTTTTGAATTGCACAACTCTCCATTAGCAGGGTACTTAGGATTTTTAAAAACATACCACAGGGTCAAAAAGTAATTTTTCTTAGATGGCCTTAAATCTGATATTCAAAAGTTTGTGGAAGAATGTTTGGTTTGCCAACAAAATAAAGTTGAGACAATTAAGACCCTGGGTCTGTTACAACCTTTATCCACTCCAAGTCATCATTGGGAGGAGGTCTCAATGGATTTTATCACAAGTTTACCCAAGTCTGAAGGAAAGAGTTTCATCATGGTAGTAGTTGATAGGCTTACCAATTATGCACCCTTTTGTGCATTATCTCTTCATTTTAAAAACAATATATAGTTACTACTACATTTATGTAAACAATTAAAAAGTTACATGGAAACCCAAAGATTATAAGTGACAAAGATCCCATTTTCACAGGAAATTTTTGGAAAAAATTATTGTCTTGTCTTGGTACTCAATTAGCTCATAGCTCATTTTATCATGCTCAATATGATGAGAAAACTGAGGTAGCGAAAAAATGTTTGGAAGGATATCTTCGTTTATTTGTATATGATAAAAAAACACAATTGGTGAAGTGGTTACATCTGGCTAAATGGTGGTATAACACTTCCTTCCATACCGCAACAAAAATGACCCCATTTATGGCACTTTATGGATATCATCCACCATCCATCACATCATATTTAAGAGAAAATTCTAAGGTTCAAGCAGTAGAAGATCACATCGAGCATCAAAAATAAGTTATAAAACTCTAAAAGGATAAGCTAACTTTAGCGTATAATCCAATGAAACAATAGTCAGATCATCATCACAGTGGAAGAAGTTTTGATGTAGGTAACTGGGTATTTTTACATCTACAACCATACAAACAAATGTCCCTCAAGCAAGGTAAGAAGGATGATAAATTATCACCCAAGTACTATGGTGCTTATAAGGTTTTGCAAAAGATTGGTATTATAACATAAAAATTGGAGGTTCCTGAATCTTCGCGAGTACACGTAGTTTTCCATGTTTCATGCTTAAAGAAGGTTATCAGTGACAAGCTGCTAGTTTAAACAATATTACGAGAACTTGACAAAGAAGGAAAAATCATATTTTAGCCTGAAGCAGTCATGGAAACAAGAACTTGACAAATACAAAATCAATTAATTTCTTAGTATCTCATTAAGTGGAATAACTTACCTGTTGAAGATTCCACGTGGGAGGATGAAATTTTTATATAGAAGTATCTAAAACTACTCAAGTGTTGAGGACAATACTTTTTTGAAGGAGAGGGGCATGCTAGGTCACTATAATACTAGTGTAGCCCCCTTATTGTTATTGTTAGTGGAGTTACCTATTATTAATTTTGTGCCCATGTAGCTCCCATATTGTTATTGTGTGCCCCATAGAAGCCCACTATCATTAATGTTGTGCCCTTACATTATTATTGTTATGTAGGCTCTGATTATATTATGACCCCTTAGACTCTTATATATACCAAGGAGATCTTATCATTTGTATCATCCAATAATTGGTCATTTATGTGATGTAAAGGAAGTTGCCCCCTTGAAGAGGTTATTTCTCAAGCCATTGATCTATCTTTTGTTTTGTTTTGTGAGCTAGTTGTGTAACATGTTATCACAATTTAATTTTAAAAGGAAACTATTTGAATTATAAATTCATCCATACATATATGAAATTTTTTGTGACCCACCCATATACCATTGCATGGACACATTTTTTAAGTATTTCAGTAAATTTCTTATCTTAAGGTTCAATTAGAAAAAACAAATAGGATTGAAATAAGTTTTATTCAATTTTAATATTAAAAGATGTCATTTAAACAAAAAATATGTTTTATTCAACATTATTTATTTTGATATCATCTATAAGAACTCAATCATAATGATAGCATGATATAAGTTAGTTGTATTGAAATTTAATGTATAGGTCAAACAACAATATGGAAACATTTCTATAATTTTATATAATGTTATGAACTTCCCTAAATTTATTAGTTAAATTCAAGTATTTCATTCAATTCCTTACGATATAAATAAGTTTTATTCAAATTTTAAAAACTCAAATATGATTGAAATAAGTTATATATTCAATTTTAAAAGATGTGTAGATGTAAAAGCTATAAATACAAGTTTTATTTGATTTAATTATGTTTGAGGTTATCTACAAACGCTTAGTCATAATGCACATCGTTAATCTTTTTTTATGCTTACACTAAAATCAATGCACAATGTTAAAACAATTACCTTGAAATAATGTACACCATATATCTAGTTACATCATTTATCAGAAATCAACATCTTCATTAAAATCAATTCATATAATTCAAGCAATCAAATAGGATGAGAAATCAATATCTACATTAAAATCAATGCATCTATTACAAACAATCAAATAGGATTAGAAGTAAACATCTACACTGAAATAAATGCATATAATGCTTCAAGTAATCAAATAGGATTAGAAATCGACATCTACATTGAAATCAATGCATCTAGTGCTAGCAATAAAATAGGATTAGGAATCAACATCTACACTAAAATCAATGCATCTAATGCAAGTTCAATAAAAAAGATTATAAATTAACATATTTAATGAAACGAATGCATCTAATGCAAGCAATGAAATAGAATTAGAAATCAACCTCTACATAGAAATCAATGCATCTAAATTGCAAGAAATAAATTATGATTATAAATCAACATCTATACACTGAAATCAATGCATCAAGTGCAAACAATTTTCTTCCCTTTCACTCCCCCATCCATCTATATCGATATCTCCCTCCATCTCTACTTCTTTGCCTCTCTATCTCACCCCCCAAGAAACACACACTCTCCCTCTTCATATCTATCTCTCTCCCTCCCTCCCTCTATCTCTATCTTCCCCCCTCTCTCCCCCTTCCATCTATATCACTATCTAACTCTGTCTCTCCTTCTTCATCTCTCTATATCTCCCTGAAAACATACACATTATTTCTCCATATCTATCTATATCTCCCTCCCTCTCCCTCTCTCTCCATCTCCCTTGCCACTCTCTCTCTCCCCATATTTCTCTCTCTATGTGTCTTTCTTCTTACCTCCCTCTCTCTCCCCCTCCAACTCCATCTTTCTCTCTCCCTCCCTCTCAATTACTCTCTGTCTTCCTTTCTCTCCCACCTCTCTCTGTCTCTCCCTAGCGTCATTCACACACTCTCTCTCACTCTCAAGCTTTGTCCCGCAGATCTGTTGAGTATCTCCCTCCCTCTCTCATTCTCTCCCCCCCTTCTCTCCATATCTTCTTATTTGTCTTTCTATATCACCCCCAAACATACACACTCTCTCTCCATCTCTCCCTTGTCACTCCCTCTCTCTCTCCACCTTTCTCTCTCTATATGTCTTGAACTTCTTCCTTCCCTATCTTTTCCTCCAACTCTATCTCTCAAGCTCCCTCTCTTTCTCGGAGACTCTCTCCTCCTCTCTCTCTATCCATCTTTGTGTCCCTCTATCTCTCTCTTACCCTTCTCTCCCACTCTCTCTCACTCTTTATTTCAAAATTTTTAAAATACTTTATCAATTAAAATAATATATATATATATATATATATATATATATATATATATATATATATATATATATATATATATATATATATATATATATATATATATATATAATTTTGATGTTGTACAACAATTTAATTTTTTATATAATACATATTTAAAATGCAATATTTCAAATGTGTGTTGTACATTCATCTCGAGGGAAAATGATAATTTTCCATGGAAATATTATCTAAAATTTTCTAAAATATTAATGTTCCAGCTACCTCCATCAAAGATACATAGAGTGCTTCATGTCTTCTAATTGACATTGTTTAGGTTTTATTTCTTTAAAGGTAGATTTTGCTTATGGTTACTTCAGGATTGTCAAAAAATTATATATTTTGTTATGTTAGATTTATAAAAAAAAATAGGTTAAACAAAATTAACATAATGAGTTCGCTTGTATGTTTCTTTTTGTGCTAATGACTCTTTTGTTGATGCCTATTGTGTATATCAACCACATTTATTAATGTGGTTGTGCTAACTATATATATTATAATATAATCAATTTTATATTATATTAAAGTTAATAATATTATATTAATAAAAAAATAATAAATTTAATATTAACATTAAAATATATTAATATTAATTTTTTTTATATTAATATCATTTCATCATTTAATTTATTAATAATAATAATAATAATAATAATACTTCTAGTTAAGAAAGCACAGTGGAAGGACGAGGGAGAGGAGGAAGCTCCGTTTCTAGGGTTTAACAGAACTAGTGGCAGAGAGTACCAAGCATACATGGAGGCACAGGGAGGAGGGAGCTCCACTCCCTCCTATAGTTATATGGTAGCAGACAGAGGAAGAGGGGGGAAAGGAACAAACCTCCAAAGCCTTAGGAGGTCAAGACAAAAGACACAGAAACTCAGAGGGCCGAAGGTAGCAAAACCAATTCAGATCAAGGGGCCCATGAAGAAGACTGTTGGGAGGAAAAAGCGGAAGACAGAGGTCAAGGGTCGAGGATAGAGGTCAGAGGATAGAGGCCAAGGGTCAGAAAGGGCCTTGTAAACCCAAGACCACAACTAAACCTCGGGTTATTCTGAATGATCTAGCTCTGCAAGCGCACAGAGACCACATTGCTAACTATGCCATCATATGTAAATTTATGGAAATCTGGCCATCAGAGAAAGCATTGTACACCTCGATAAAATACAACTGGAAACCAAAGGGGGAGTTAAATAGTCATCTTGGATCCAAAGGTTTTTTCACTGTGGTGTTTAAGAACATGGAAGGCAGAGACAAAATATTTGAAGGAGGGCCATACTTCTTTACAGCTGCTAGGCTCTATATGAGGCCATGGACAATGAACTTTGTGCCTGAACAAGAAACCTTCACTTCGGTACCGGTATGGATTCGACTATACTCCTTACCTTTAGATTACTGGATGCCAGAGTCTTTAAAAGCTATAGGCAATAAATTAGGTCATTTCTTAAAGATTTTAGAGGCAACTCTAAGGGGAAAATATACATCCTATGCCCGCATTTGTGTGGAGATGGACCTATCAGGAGCCCTTCCAGATGAGGTCATTCTAGAAGTCTATGATGAGGAATGGGTTCACGCAGTTAGCTATGAACATATCCCATTCAGATTTCACAAATGTCATGAGCATGGGCATCTATCAAGAGACTGTCCACTCAATCGAAGGGAGGAAAACCTAAATCCCAAAAAAGGAAAAGACCAGAAAGGTTTCACCAAAGTGGGAGGGAAATGAAAAGGTGGAGGAAGGAAGACACAAAATATCCCTAGTGTGAATGATAAAACAAAAAGTTACAATAGCTTTGAGATCTTAGGAGAAAAAGAAGTTGAGGAAGAGGATAAAGAGAGTGCAAAGAATCAGACAGCAAGGGGGAAAGAAAAAGAGACTAGCGTGGAGTACATTCAGGAATAGAATGAACGCACGATGGAATATTTGAATACCATGGTTGTAGAAAAAGACCAGGAAATGATTCAAAGTGAAAGTGGTACGGAGGATCAAGATTTGCAGGAGATCTTGGAAAGGGAGAACCTAGAGCTAGAAAAGTTTCTAGAACAGGGCAGAAACCTGGGAATAAACTCCATCCCTTAGGAGGACGTGGATAAAGTCCAACAGATATTCCTTAACAAGACACATCAAACAGCTGTAGGAGTCAAAAGAGGACATGACAACCAGGAAAACAAAGGAACCTCCTCAATAGGATTAATAACTAGAAAATTAACAAAGAATCAAGGCAAAAGGAGGGGTAGAAAGAGACAGAAGGAATTACTACTGGAGTGTGGCAAGCTCATGATTGATTCAGGAAGGATGAAAGACCTTTATAGTTACTCCTTTATAACCCCACCTCAATGAAAATCACAACCTGGAACATTAGAGGACTAGGGAGCAGAAGAAAACAGAGGAATCTTGGTAAAAGGATTAGAGAGGAAAAACCTGACATAGTATTCATACAGGAAACAAAATGCTCAGTGGAGAAGATTCGTGAAAAACATAGCAAATGGGTAAATAGATATGAATATCTTGAAGTTAAGTCAAACAAATCTGCTGGTGGTATTCTCACTCTCTGGGATCCACAAAAATTTGGTGTGATTGATGTGGAGGCATCCAGGCATCACCTTTCTATGATTTTCCAACTGATGGGAGACAGGAAATGTTACATGATCACCAATGTCTATGGTCCACAACCAATGGAGGACAAAATTCAACTCCTCACAACACTGGAGGATATGAAGAAGAGATACCCAGCTCTACCATGGATTCTTGGAGGTGATTTTAACATAACAAAATCACTCATGGAGAAGAAAGGAGGAACTAGAATACTTGGGAGAGATTCAATTGCCTTCCAGAACTTCACTTGGAACAACAAAAGAGGAGGCCCTACCCAAGTGGCCTCAAAATTGGACAGATTTATGGTTTCAAAGGAACTTCTTCTCAGGGGAAGCAGCATTACTGCACTCATTTTACCTTTTGGGGGTTCAGATCACTGGCCTATCCAATTAGAAGCCTCCCTTTTTGGAAAACCAAGGAACACCCCCTTTAGGTTTGAGAATGCTTGGCTCACACATTCAGAGTTCCTCACAAATATTGAACAATGGTGGAAGGAAGATCTTCACCTTCAAGGTACAAAGATGTTCCTGCTTCACTGCAGACTCAAACATATTAAAGGCAGACTCAAAGAGTGGAACAAAAAGGAATTTGGTAACATCTTCAAAGCTAAAGGAGAGGTGGAAAAGAGACTAAAGGAAATAAACCAGATTCTTATCACAGAAGGATACACAGATGAAAGGAAAGAGATGGAAGAGTCACTCCAGCAGGAGTGGGACAATAGATGCCTTCAAGAGGAAATACTTTGGGGACATAAATTCAAAGTACAATGGATCAAAGAAGGGGAGAGGAACACCAAATTCTTTCACAGATCCACCATAGCTAACCGAAACAACAATAGAATTGTGAAACTTATAGATCAAAATGGTGTAGAGAGAAACACTCATGAAGAGATGGAGAAAGTTCTACTCCAGCATTTTCAGGAAATTGCCGAGGAAACCTCGGAAGATAGATACCAGTTTACAGAAAAATTCACTTAGTACATCCCTAAATTGGTCACCAGAGAAGATAATTTCAATCTCAATAGACCAGTAACAGCGAAAGAAATTGAGGAAGCAGTGAAAGAGATGAAAAATGGGAAAGCACCAGGCCCGAATGGCTTCAATGTGGACTTTTCGAAAGCTTGTTTGAAGATAGTGAAACAGGAAATCCTGGAGGTTGTGGATGACTCTCAAAGATTTAAGAAAGTCTTAAAGGTGCTCAATGAATCTTTCATAGCCTTAATCCCCAAACAGGAGAAGGCCACCTCTCCAGACAGATTTCGACCTATAGCATTATGCAATGTGATCTACAAAATAATATCCAAAGTCATTGGTAATTGTATTAAACCTCTCCTCCCAACCCTAGTGTCATAGGAACAAACAGGCTATGTGGAAGGAAGAAAAATTCTAGACAATATAATACAAGCACATGAAATGGTTCATTCACTCATTACCAACAAGCAGGCTGGAATGATAATGCAGTTGGACATAACAAAGGCCTATGACAAACTTAGCTGGTCATCTATAAGAGAAATTTTAAAAGCCTATGGCTTTGATCATGATTGGATAAAATGGGTTATGGCGCTAGTTACCACAGCGAGCTATTCAATTATCCTCAATGGCACTCCTTCCAAAACCTTCAAGGCTTCTAGAGGTCTAAGACAAGGAGATCCTCTTTCTCCTTTCCTCTTCATTCTAATGATGGAAGGGTTAGGAAGAGCTATCAGAGCTACTAAGGAGGAAGGGAGAATTCAGGGTCTAAGACTCACTAATGGTGGGGACACGGTGACACATCAACAATTTGTGGATGACACTATGCTTCAAGGCACTCCCACTGTTAAGGAAGCCAAAGCATTCAAACAGATTCTGAGTGAGTTTTCTAGGGCAGCAAGCACTGAGGTAAGTCTCACTAAATAAAAAATCTTCTTTTTCAATATAGATATTTCAATTCAAAGAAATCTTTCCAGAATTTTGGGCTTTCAAAGGGAGACACTGCCTATGAAGTACCTGGGAGTTCCTCTCACTAACAAACTGCTTCACAAGGACATCTGGGAGCCTGTTCTTAATAAGCTAAAAGATAAGATAAGCAAATGGACAAACAGAGCACTTAATCTAGTAGGGAGACTAGTTCTCACTAAGGCTGTCCTACAAAGTATCCCTATCTATATGCTATCTACCATTCCAGCACCAGCCAGTGTAATGACCAATATAAGAAACATTCAGAGAGACTTTCTATGGGGGAAAGGTGAAGAAAGAAGAAATGGGCCCTTGTGGCATGGGACATAGTATGAAAACCTAAGTCCCATAGTGGCTTGGGTCTTCATGACCCAAGAATTCTAAATACAGTTCTTGGTGCCAAAATTTGGTGGAGATGGCTGAAAGAAATTCAAGCCCCTTGGGCAAAACTCTGGAAGCACAAATATGCTAGCGAATGGCAGGAGAAAAATCTAATTAGAATCACAATACAGGTAAAAGGTTCTGCAATTTAGAATAGGACATGGGAGAACAGAGCCATAGTCCAAAACCGTAGTTTTGGGGAGATCAGAAATGGGAACCTCGCTTGGTTCTAGGAGGAAAATTGGCAGCAAGAGGACAATCTCCGAACTGAAGAATTAGCAGAAATTCACATTGATACCATTAGCAAAGGACTAAAGTGGGTAAGTGACTATTGGGACCAAGCAAGGAAGGATAAGAAGTGGAGAACTTGGAAACTTCCAGATTATAGTGGAATGGGCATGTTGCATACTCAAGCCACAACCCTTCAATGTCTTTTAGACAAGAGACAAATCTTGAACTCAAACTTGAATGATCAACTAATATGGGGAAAGAACAAGACATGTCTCTTCAACCTTAAGGAAGCCAAAAGAATAGAGGCAAGGCTAAACCATCCCAAAACTGATAAGAGATGGAAAGAAATCTAGGAAAATCCTCATTGGATGAAAGTAAAATTGTTCAAGTGGCTGGTTCAATAGGGAAAGATTCTGACATGGGATAACCTAAGAAAAAGAGGTTTTGTTGGCCCCTCAAGATGTCACTTATGCAGACAACAAGAAGAAACTACATATCGTGTCCTGAATAGATGCACTTTTACCACAACTCTTTGGAATTGGGTTGGAGAAGTCTTTCAGCAAATAGACAGAGATGCTAATGACATCATCACCACTTTGAGGAACTAGAGGAAAAATTTCTCAGATAATGAGATCATAAACTCTGCCTGGATGCTGACCCTAGGATTCTTAATTTGGAATGTCTGGACGGAGCGTAACAATATGATTTTCAAGGAGAAAGTGAGTTCAGTGAGTAACATCCTCAAAATGGTCCTTAAACAACTCAAAGAAACTGTACATATCCTAGGAGGAGAAGCTACAGGTAAACCTATTGAACAAAGAGAGGCAAGAATATTGAAGAAATTAGAACTCAAGGTTAATCCCCCTCAGGGTGCTATGCAGATTATCAAGAAAACCACATAAAAGTCTTCTTGGCAACCCCATTCTCATGGTTTTTTAAAATTCAACATAGATGGGGCTTCAAAAGAGAATCCGGGAGAAGCAAGTTATGGAGGGGTTCTAAGGGATGAGGAAGGAAACATACAAGTCATATTCCACAGTTATCTCGGAAAAGCTACTAACAATATGGCTGAGCTCATGGCATTGGAATCATGATTGGAAATACTGCTCAAGTACAACATTCAAAATGTCATCATTGAGGCTGATTCAGAACTTGTCATTAACTCAGTAAAAAGGATAAATGTTGGAGCTGCTCCTAAGAAATCCTCAAAACATTGGCGGCTTCTGCAAGTCTACCAAAGAATCCAAGCGCACCTAAGAATGCTGAGAACCATCGGGTTGGTGCATGTTCGTAGGGAAGCCAACAAAGTGGCAGACTGGCTTGCCAATGAGGGGGTACGAAATAAGCATATTGATCTCTGTTGCTGGTGGGAGGAGATCACAAATGATAAGTTGAAGGAGGGATGTTCATCCAGAGCCCTTAGAAACCGACAACAGAATCAGGAAAATAAAGAGATCGTTTTTGCTGACACAGAGCTACAGTAACGGGGTGCAGTTATTCTAGTTTCATCATGAAGTGTTTTGACACAAGTGTGATCCTTTTTAGGTGGCAGGTATATGGCGGCCTCATTAACGCGGGTAATGGCAATATAGACGTCTTAGGGATATTCACCTCCCTGTGGCCCATGAACCGGCACCATGATTTTCTCGGCAACCGCAAAACCCCAACTTTTATTCCAGTGAACAACTTTACTGCCCTTACGGTTGTTTTCGGTATTTTACAAGCTCATCAAGCAGGAAGCTATTTTTCTCATTTGGGAGTGATTCCGCTGACCACGCGACACGTGGCTAGGAGTGGGGTGGAATTACCACCTTCATCGCATGCTAACTATCAGTACTCTTAGCCCACGCGATATGATCTGTAACCATTGGATCAAGCAAGGATAATCTATGGCCAGGATTTTGAGTGCAAGTTGATGGGTCCACATAAAGGGTTATGTTTCGAGAAGTTCACAAGACCTCTTTGGGATCGCGCACATATGGTGGATTTCAGAGGGTTAAAGTGATCGAAGGTTAAGCCAAAAACAGACCTGATAAGATTATATATTATGGTCTATTGGGTTCATCGGATCCAATTCTTTTGTTAAAAGGTGCGCATGTTGGCCACCCAATATCTTTCTTATCCGGCTAGATCATCAGTTCTAGATCCAACGATCAGTTTTGGACTGTAGGTTTATTTTGGCGGGCCCGTGTCCTTGGTTATGCTTTTTTGTTTTGTGACCTTGTTTTGTGGTTGGCTTGTCGTATTGGCAGGCTTCACAGCCACAGTCACCTTTGTACAATAGTTCTGTATTTTTATTTGAATAGAAGAATCCACTCTTGCCTTAGCAAAATAATAATAATAATAATATTCTTTTAATATTATTATTAAATTTAATAAGGTTTTTATATGAGATGATAACAAAAATTCTAATAAGATTTGGAATTTTAAAATGAATTAAAAGCTTAATTTTAGATCATTGATTTTTTTTATAGAGGCTTGACCGAGCATAATATCTCGATTAAGCCATAACACTCGATGGAGCCATAACACTCGATGGAGCCCTTATTAACCACAAATATGGCTTGATCGAAGGTTTACGAAACCCTTGATAAAGCTATCTGAATTTGAAATTTAGGCACTTGATCGAGTGCTTTAAGACATTGATCGAGCCTCTTAAGACTTAAGATCCATAATTTTAGCACCCTTTTGCAAAATTTCCTACAATTCCATTTTGTACCCTAGTGGAATTAGGGATAAATTTTTCCTTAGGTGGCGGAGTTGATCATGTTGGAAACATGAAGGAATCCTCTATCCAATGAAATATGAGTTTGATATTTTCAAATTCATATGATATTTTTCATCTAATTTATTTTAAACACAATCCTTGAAATTTTTGTTGCACTGTTTTAAAGAGGTTGACTAAAAAATAAATATCCTAAAATATACCTAGTGAAAAAATTTAAAAAAATACCACTATCTTCGTTTACGAGTCCTCTTCAAAGGGTAGTTTTGTTTTTTCAATTTATTTAGATAATTGAAAAAAATTACATGGACACATGCATCTGCAAAATACAATCGAAATATTACTTCACCAACTTCACAAAATAAAAACTCTCTCTCTCTCTCTCTCTCTCTCTCTCTCTCTCTCTCTCTCTATATATATATATATATATATATATATATCTAGATATAATTTTTTAATATGAAAAAATTATCTCTCTCCTTGTAGATCATGTTCACATATATTTTTTTTTTAATTACACATTTTAAACTAAGTTATGCTACATGAACACACACATACCTCTTAAGATGTGTAAAAAATTGCAAGGACAAACATTTCATTTAATAGAAAATTGACATCTTATACGCTACTAAATATTTTTACAAAAAATATCATTAAGACAACAACATAATTCTCCACAATTTTTTTTTTAATCTGAATCAAATTTCACATTACTTATATGAATTTTGAAGGTTTCAATTCGATAAAAGAGGAAACAAGGAAAATTTCACTGCCACATTTGGCTCAAAAATGCAACCCATCTTCATGCTTTCACCCTATAGTATTCTAGTATACAAAAATTAAAGATTGTGATTTATTTTAGAAGTAGGTATGTTTATTTTGTTCTTTTAATTATATTAATTAATTAAAAAATGTCATATAAAAAAGTGCATATGAAATGAGTTATAGTTTTTTGGGAATGTGGTAGTGATAAGCCATGGCATCGGTCCACGCGATTGTAACAACCCTTATTTACAAGTTAAGAATATCCATGATAAAGTGGGGGTGAATCTCCAACCTGTCTATTTGAAATGTATATATATTCAACCTATATATTAATTCATTTATATCAATAATTTTTTTTTGTAAGCTAATAATTTCCATTAATGATTCAAAGATACATAGCAATCTAGTTTTCCTTTATTAGTTTACCACTCGGAAAACCAAACCAAAGATATAAGAACATAGGTTTTGTCCAAAATTTTATAAAAGGAGAATATCTTGAGTGGCAATGGTTGTCTAAGAATATGATATGAACATAACTATACTTAACAAACCACCAAGATTTGACAAAGAGGAAAAGGCATCCAAGTTGTACATGAAAATTGTAGGTAGGTAGCACAGGAAGAACACCAGTAAAATTGAGATAAATGTAGATTTCGGAAGACATCAATACATCAATAAACTCAATAGGGGTCCTTGGTAAAGTAGGGCACTTGCCTTTCTGCAATAATCCTTCAATTTTGGCTAGATGGAGAGACATGTCTCTGTGCTTAAGCCTCATGTCTTTAACATCCATTTTCAACTCATCTATCAACATGTGAATCTTGCACTTCACCTCATTGCACTCCAATAATACTTTATTGAGTAGTGCCTTGATATTCCAATATAGCTCAATAATACATAAATACATATCTTGACACCCCCAGAAGTGACCTGACTCTTGCACCCACTTAACCACAAAGGCGAGAATGTCCTTATATATTTCATCTTGATCTTCCTACTCTTCCGCGTCTACGTGCATTATTTCTTGAAGAATAAGTGTTGAGTTCTAGGTTTGGAGGTGCCTAGCAATGGAAGGAGCGTGAATATGAACACATGCATTTTATTCCACCCTCAAGTAGGAGCCTCTACAAATCCTCATCCATTGCTTGGGCATTGAGGTCAATGAGGAAGGAAAGAAATGGGGAAATGGGATAGGGAGAGGGCTAGTAAGAGTGGTCAAAGAACAAGAAGCAAAGCATGGGCCATGAGAGCCAGGGGAGAATAAAGGTTTTTGCTTAATGACAAGGCACAAAAGAGGTGTCAAAAGGGAGAAATAGGGGACCAATAGTCTAAGAACCACAAAATAAGGCCAACCATCAACACTCAAAACAAATGTGAAGAACCAAATATAATGCAGCTACCCATGAAATTGTTTTTATTACTAATAATAAAATAATAATATTAAGTAAAGTTATAATTTAGTTAATTCTTATGATTTTTTAAATTTTAGCAACATGAGATATATGATGAAGTGAAGTTTTGATTTTTATTATGGATTGATGCCTATTGGAATTTACCAAGCATTCAATTTATATGGTTGCACAAGTATATGTTTTGGTTGTTTTTATTTTTGGCTAAGTGGTGTGAGTCGTGAGATGACTGACACACCTAACTTGTGGCTTGAGTAAGCATGAACCAAGGGCATCTAAGCCATAAGAATTACTTGGGGATCGCACTCGACCTAGTCACACTAGCTCTTACCATGGATGGATTTTTTCCCATGAAGTTTCAAACCAGTGACCTTCACACCACAGGGTGCCTTGACAAAACACCCTGTCACCATCTGCTCTATTCTCCGTAGGCAGGCTTTATTAATTTTTAATATATATATATATATATATATACTTTGTGATTTATTTTTATTAATTTTTATATTTTAATTTTACTATAAAAAAACAAGTAAAATCTTAAATGTACATGTTCTATATTATTTTGAAAAGAAAAAACATATTGATTCAAGATTGTTACTATGGATCTAGCTAGTGATTTGGATAAATTACATGCAATTATTATTTATGTACATTCATCGCTTTTTCAAGACATGTTAAACTATTGTTAAAATGTTCTCAAGTAGTTTAATCGTATCCATTAGATATAATATATTTTGAAGAAGAACAATTGATCTCAACTTTCAACTTAATGAGCTATATTGAAAGATGACCTTAATTCTTCTAGTACATTGTGTGGGATTATATGATGTGATTTTAGATGAAGAAAATCATTTTGGAGTATGCCCAAAGACCCGATGTGGGTGCAATGGGTCATAATTTACTCCGAGCCCATTACGTCCTTACCTCGGAGTTTATGAGCACCATGAAATCCTTATTTATGAGTTCCATAAAAAAAATACCTTCTTTTATTTTCTCCACTCCTATTTGAAATTGATTCCATCTAAAACATCTAAGTTATAAATATATATGTAATAGATATCTTTGTGTATCATTGAAACATACATACATAAATGGATATAAGACATCTAAGTTATAAATATATATGTAACATATATCTTTGTGCATCATAGAAACATACATACATAAAATGCCCAAACACACATAAAAAATGGATATGGGTACATTTTTAACTCACTTATTAAATTAATGGTTCTAAAAACTAAATGATGTCAACAATATTTTGTATCTTTGAAAGTAGAGGTAATTATCTATCAAATTTAACCACTAGTTGGATATGTATGGTTGCTAACGGCTGGATATGTATGGTTGCTTCCAATTTATCTTAGAGAATAAGGTTAATTAATGTTAGCACCTTAACATTAAGAAGTTGAATCTAAGTTTTACTAATATCGCTATAATTTTGGTAATTGTGTGGAGAGGTGCTCTACAACTTGTATATAGGAAGATGTGTAGATGTAAATGTTTGTATAATTTAAAATTTAATATAAATATTTAAAATTTATATGTCGACTCAATTAAAAAATAATAAAAAATTAACCATAATATAGAGCCTATTATGGGGGAGATGTTGGAGTGTAGAAATCATTATAGAGTGGAATTATGAATCAAATTTTTCTTTTTAATTCCATCTAATGGAAAGAACTATTAAACAAGTTTTTATGATAGATTCGTTGAGCAAATGTCCCACACCGACATCATAAGGTTTAAATGTGGAGTTACACAACCACACTATAGTGCTTTCATCCAATTTCCGTTGGTTCTAAGTTGGACAACTCGATCCAACTTTACAGTACCCTGCGTGGCAGCCACACTCCAGATTGTGTATGCCATCATTTTCCCGTGTTCGCGTTGGCCAATCTTGTTGCGGCCACAATCCAGAATGTGTACGGCGTTCATTTCCTACATTCCCTTTGACCACTTATGGCATTTCCAACATTCGCGTTGCCCAATCTTGTTGCGGCCACGCTCCAGATTGCGTACGCCATTCTTTCCACGTGTTCACGTTGAACAATTTTGTGGCAGCCACATTCCAGATAGCGTACGGCCCCTGTTCGAGTTAGTCAATTTTTGGATTCTTTTCCCTCCATTATTTTGGCTAATTTTGTTGCAGCGAATCTAGATATCGTGCGTGGCATTCTCAATTTCCGTGGGACTCATAACTCTCACCGATTAATCCTATGCTATTCAATTGATTCTTCCATTATTAAACTTACGGGAATGCTTTGAAATACATTATGTTTTATGGAGTGATTTCACTTAATTTTTTATTATCAGGTTTATTTAATAAGTTGGTATTCAATATAGTTTGATTATTTTTAAAAATCAATTAAATCAAGTTTTCGAAGTGCAGGTTTTTATTGGAAATTGAATATAAATGATATAAAATTTAATTTAAAAAAATATAATTCTATTTCAAATATTTAAATATGGAAGGCCTTTCACAATGTATTATATTAGATATCATTTTTTGGGATTCAATTGCATTAAGAAAGTCATTCAACCATTTCCATAAGAGATAGTAGTAGATATCATTTCTTTGGATTCAATTGCATTAAGAAAGTCATTCATCTATGACCATTTCCATGAGGGGTAGTCGTAACTCACTAATTTCTCATGATTCTTGAATAATCCATTTAGCACTCATTGCATCAGGGGATGCTCACAGGGGTGAAAAAGTGGGATTGAAACTAGTGAAATGAATCACATAGCATCAATCATCACTTCCGGGGATTGCACCTGATAACCAGGACTCCCTGAGAGGTCACCCATCCCAGATCGCCTCTGGCTCAAGCACGCTTAACTATGGAGTTTTCCCCACAATCAAGCCCACTTAGCTTGCTACCCCATTTGCAAAACCTTAGCAAGTATTGTGCTTCATGAACAATTCAAGTAGAGCTCCCTTCACTCTTATGTATTTAAGTATTGAGGGTCTTTCGCAGTGCATTATGTTAGATATCATTTTTTGGGATTCAACTGCGTTAAGAAAGTCATTCAACTATGACCATTTCCATGAGAGGTAGTCGTAACCGACTAATTTCTCATGATTTTTTAATAGTCCACTTAGCACTCATTGCATTAGGTGATGCTCACAAGGGTGAAGAAGTGGGATTGAAACTAGTGAAATGAACCACATAGCATCAATCATCACTTCCGGGGCTTGCACTCGTTAACCAAGACATCCTGAGAGGTCACCCATTCCAAATCCCCTCTGGCTCAAGCGCGCTTAACTATGGAGTTTTCCCCACAATCAAGCCCACTTAGCTTGCTACCCCATTTGCAAAACCTTGGCAAGTATTGTGCTTCATGAACCATTCAAGTAGAGCTCCCCTATGAACATCACCCGATGCAATGAGTGCTAAGTGGAATATTCAAAAATCATGAGAAATTAGTCAGTTACGACTACCTCTCATGGAAATGGTCATAGATGAATGACTTTCTTAACGCAATTGAATCCCAAAAAATGATATCTAATATAATGCACTACGAAAGACCCTCAATACTTAAATACATAAGAGTGAAGGGAGCTCTACTTGAATGGTTCATGAAGCACAATACTTGCTAAGGTTTTGCAAATAGGGTAGCAAGCTAAGTGGGCTTGATTGTGGGGAAAACTCCACAGTTAAGCGCGCTTGAGCCAGAGGCAATCTGGGATGGGTGACCTCTCGGGAAGTCCTGGTTACTGGGTGCAAGCCCCGAAAGTGATGATTGATGCTATGTGATTCATTTCACTAGTTTCAATCCCACTTCTTCTGCTAAGTGGACTATTCAAAAATCATGAGAAATTAGTCAGTTATGACTACCTCTCATGGATATGGTCATAGATGAATGACTTTTTTAACACAGTTGAATCCCAAAAATTGATATGTAATATTTCGAATATATTAAATTAAATTTTTTTAAAATATAAAATTTTAAATAAAAATTTAATTAATAAATATATAATAAAAAAAATTATATATATCAGATTCATCAAATTAAGAAATAAATTAAATGTTATTATTTAGCCAATGAAAAACAATTGATAATCGTTCATAACATAAGTAGTCATAAACATAGATATATTTAATAATATTATGTAAAATATATTTTAAGAATATATAATTGTATATTAAATTATATTTTTAAAATATATTATTACATTTCAAATATTTTAAAACAATTGATAATCGTATATAATATAAGTATTCATAAACATAAATACATTTAATAATATTATTTAAAATATATTTTAAGAATATATAATTGTGTTATTAAATTATATTTTAAAAATATATAATTGTATTTCAGATATTTTAAAACAATTGATAATCGTTCATAATATAAGTACTCATAAACATAGATACATGTAATAATATTATCTTAAAATATAATTGTGTTATTAGATTATATTTTAAAAATATATAATTGTATTTCAAATATTTTAAATTAAGTTTTCTTAAAAGATCAAATTCCAAGTAAAAAAATGTAATTAATATTGAAATACTTGTTATATAGAATAAGAAAGATAATATAGATTAGATTTCTGAAATTAAAGAAGAAATTTAATATCATGATTTTCAACCATCTAAAATAATCAATAATCATAAATATTATACATTTAATAATATTATTTAAATTTAAATTAATATAAATTATAGAAATAAATATAATGTCTAGCCATATTATTTAAATTAAAATTATAGAAATAAAAATATTAAAATAATTAAGTAAAATAAAATGTATATATTATTTTAGATTTAGTTGCATTCTACTCTAGTGTTATTAGGTGTAATATCCTTATCCCTAGAACCATATATTATAGGTTTATTAAAAAGGGAAAATATTTTTTATTTATACTGATTGGCAGTAAGAATTAGTTGCAGAATGTTTTACAGTTATAATATGGATAACTGTAATTATTCATAAATCAATCACAAGTCATTGATCTCGACTCTTGGCAGCCTTCAGTTGTCGTCTTTGTTGAAAACATTTAATTCCAATTACCTGACTCATTAAATGCTTATCCATCTCCAGAGTTCAGGAGATGGTCTCGAGTCTTCTAGAGACTTTAGGTAGCATCTTGAAGAAGCCAAATAACTAGAATCGAGAATCTTCATCAACATGTATAAAATCATACATTGGCAATGTGAAATTCAAACTGTGTGTTTTGTGTTCAATTCGGCGTCTTGTGTTTTTTGATTTGGTATCAGAGCGAGGTTAAGTCTCAAGAGCTCGAGGTGCTATGTGAGCGATCAGATGAGTGAGAGATCGTTGTGTGAGGTTTGAGAGACCTTGTGTTGCAGAGAAGTCTCATAAAGGTTGATGTGTTGTAGAGAGGGTGTGAAGCGAGTGTGAGAAATTGTTGAAAGTTGAAATTGTTGCAGCTCCAAGTGTGAGAGCCTGTGTATGAGAACAGGACATGAAGGAGCTCTGAGGTCTGCGTTGAAGGAATATTTAAGATGCTAGCTATGCAAAAGTGCTAGACAAGGCGGTCGAGAACCATGAATTCGTAGTTGCAGTTCATGTCCCTGCCGAAACCGTAACTTTTGAAACAAAAAATGAGGAGGTATATTTCCAGTTAGTTTCATATATATAGTGAATGATTCCCGTTGATTTTTAGTAGTGATCATATATTGCAAGGGTTAAATCTTGAATGGTGTTTCATCCTTATTAACCCAAGCCTCAAGTTTGAAATTTGAAGAGTAGTTACAGTTTGTGTGGAGAAGTCTGCTGGTGCGGAGGACGATCAGGGAGACAACACTGGTACATAGAAGACTATGTGTCGTGCAGGTTCTAGTGAGAATTTTTGCTGCAGGTGGAGCCACTGTGATTGTGCATTCTACTCATTCTTGAGCCATTTGCTGCCAAGGAAATCGAGCTGAAGATTTTTTATTTCCAAGATGGAGTTGTTGTAGCCCAAAATAAGCCAGTGAGGCGAGTATTTTTTGTTTTTAAGTTATCTCTTCAAAGTCCATTTGAGAAGTAATTTAAAAGGTTAAAAAAAACCCTCAATTCCATAGTTTAAAGGTTAAAGTCACATGGGTGAAGATCTTTTTATATCATATTAAAGTTTTATTCAAACAATACGGTGACCATTTTTGTTTAGAGATTTTTGAAAAAGGTCTTTTAATAAAACAATATAAAGCGTTTTTTTTTCGATATATTTAAAATATATATATGAAAAAAAAACGTTTATATTTGTGATTAAGGAGTAAGGAAATTAGTTATTGAAAGTGTGAAAAATTAATACAATGGCTAATGTATTGGCAAAATCTTATTTATGTGAATCTAATAAGTTAGATGTTGAAAACTATGAAAATCGGAAGTTTAAGTTGTAGATTTTGACGGAAGGCTACAACATATGGACGATTGTGTCTGGAGCTGCAGTCAAGCCAATGTCCCCTTAAGCCACAAATGCTACAATTAAAGATTGGGAGTGACAAGAAAACAAAGCGAAGGTGCTTTTGTGGATGTCCGTTAAGGACAATATTATCCCACACATTAGAGAGTGCAAAACATCGAAAGAGACATGGGACACTCTCAAAAGTTTGTATGAGACAAAGACTACAAATCGAATAATGTATTTAAAAGTAAGCTTCTTTCAATTAAGATGGAAGAAAATGAAAGTGTCAGTAATTTTATTTATAGAATTAAGGATCTAAAGGATAAATTAGGTGACATTAGTGAAACAATATCTAGTACATACATGGTTACTCTGACATTAAATAGAATGCTCGATGAGTATCAAATGTTTATCACTGGTATTTCATCTAGAGAGAAGGCTCCTACTTTTGATGAGTTGGCAGGTGTACTTATGCGGGAAGAAGAGTGGAGAAGAAGTCTTAAACATAAATATCTGAATTATGATTTAGCATTGATGGCTAAAGGGAAGTAGTCTTCAAAGGAAAATGGTGGGAGAAAAATAAAGGCAAAAAGGCACAGTTAAAATCATTTCAAGGTACACCTTTACCATGGACAAATGCCAAATCAAGTAGAGATGATGTGTGTTATTACTATGGAAAACCTCGTCATTTTACTAAGAATTGCATGAAAAGAAGGTATGATCAATTTAAACAAAGAAGACATTCAGAAAATTATGTTGATAGAGATGAAGCAATTAGTCATGACTTTAGAAATCTTAGATTGTTTGTGTCCAATGTTTCTTTGTCACCAGAAACTGATGATGATAATGCTTGGTTTATAGATTATGGTGCATCAAACCACATTTCATGCGAAAGGGATTGGTTTGATACTTATCATGAAGTTAATAATGGTGCACACATCTATTTAGGAGATAATAGATTACATGAAATTAAAGTGATCCAGGTGGATATTGGTGGCCACCTGCCAGGTCCACCTGGACCCCCACCATTGTCTTTCTCAGCATTTTCAGTTTCCTTAATTGTAGCACAGTTTACTATTTTTAGCAGTTTTTCGGGTCCTGAACTTCCGGAGCCGTTTTGAGGCCCTAAACGACGTTTTTTTTGGAATTCTGGGGCGACCGAGCCTTATGTTGCCTCCCAAAGTGGTAGTACTCGGATAGATCTTTCTAACGAGCTATCGTACGCGTCAAACGGAGATCGTATGCCAAAGTTACGACCCCGGGAAATTGATGTACCAATTTACCCAAACGGGGCCCACAATTTGGCGTTTCATCTTCTAGGGTTAGGTTTCGGTATGTGAAGGGTTTTCCATTGTTTCTCAACAATAAATAGGCCTTCGAGCCTCATTGTAATACAGTTCAGAACAGTTCAGAGGCATGTAGCCATCACATCTCTTCTCAGAGATAAGCTACCATCGCCCTAGCTAGTTTATTGCCATTTCTGTTTGTAAGCATATGTCAGTATTTTCCATTAATGAAATGAAGTATTATTTCCGCTGCATCTTTGTGTATATGGTTATCTCTGTAATTTGTTGCGTTCCTGTTTAAATCTGGATCAGTGGTATCAGAGCGGTCTGCTTTTTCTCTGTTTTTCTTTGCATGTCCCCAACAAGGTCGGGATATAAGGAGTTAGGGCTTGAACTGGTTGAACCTTTGCAAGACCAGCCTCGCAAATCCCGACGGCCTCCCATGGCGGACGAGAAGAAAGACGAGGGGGCAGGAGATCCCATCAAAATCTTGCTCGAAGAAGCGCTCGAGCGACAACGGAACGCGATGATGGACAGCTTTGCGCAGATCCTTCAGCGGCTACCCAGAAGCGGCGCATCGGCTTCCAGCAGCTCCTCTGGAAACGCCACACCCTTTAAGGTACAAGTTAATTTTGAAATCCCCATATTCGAGGGTCAGATAGACGCCGATGCCGTAGATAAATGGTTAAATCTGCTAGAGGGTTATTTTTCTGTTCATGAATTTTCGAGTCGGGAAAAGATTGTTTTTGCTCTTCTCAAAGCAGCCCCCCACGTCAAGGACTGGTGGGAAACCTACTGCGAGCAGAAGGATGAAAGTACTGGCTCACTATTTTCAGCCGCACCCACCTGGGATTCGTTCCGGGATGCCATCAAGGAGCAGTACTACCCTGTCGGAAGCTATGAGGATGAATACATAAAGTGGACCACGCTGCGGCAGGGAAGGGACCAAGATGTGCCGGAGTTCACCAATCTTTTCCATACCCTTCGCACAAAGTTGGGTATCAAGGATTCGGAGCAACATTTGATACTCAAATACCGTGGCTGCCTGCACAAGTACATCCAGGAAGAAATACAGTTCCTAAACATCCCCTCGCTCGGCGCAGCATACCGGTATGCCGTCAAAGTCGAGCAGAAGTTTAAACAAAAGAAGCGAGACTTTGGATCTGCGAATCCAAAGCAGGGGAAAGGTGCCCCTAAACCACAGAACAAAGGACAAAGCCAAGGCGGGACAGCCCAAGACAACCAGCTGAAGCTGCAAGCAAAGAGCAACGCCGCGAAGCCGAGAAAGGACACTGGAAAATGGTGCGAGTTCCATAAGAGCTCCACTCACAACACAAGTGAGTGTCGGGCCAAACAGTCACTGGTGGCTGAGCTAAAGGTTTCAGAATCAGATGCATGTTCCGACTCTGAGTCAGAACCCGATAAGGGGTATGAAAAAGGGAAGCAGATCATTGATGCGGATCCCAGCGCCACTGTTGCTACCGCAAAGATCCAGAAAAATGAACCCGAAGATCCAGAGGAGGAGGAGCGTCTCTTCCACTCCCAGATGTGGGTCAAGGGCTCCCCGATACAGTTCATTGTTGATAGCGGGAGTCAAAAGAACCTCATTTCGGCAGAGGTCGTGAAGCGGTTGGGCTTACCGACCACAGCACATCCACAACCATACACCATTGGGTGGCTTTACCAAGGGCGAGATCTTCGCGTGAGCCAGCAGTGTCGCCTTCCATACAACATCAAGCCCTTCACGGATGAGGTATTGTGTGACATTGCTCCCCTTGAAGTTTGTGATGTATTACTAGGACAACCATACTTGTGGAAGCGACATGCTGTGTATGAATCAAGGCCCCGTGCTGTTATTATTACATTGGGAAATAAGTTGTTCAGGATACCAGAGGTACCACCACCTGCCGCCATCTCTTTGATTACTGCAAAACAATGCAGTAAGATCATTTCCAAAACCAGGAAATTTGTTTTCCTGATGATACGCCCTCAAGGGAAGAAGAAGACAGTGGCCGCGGCCTCCAAACGAGGTCCCTCTGCACGACAGCTACAAATGGACAAGATTGTGGAGGAGTACAAAGACATCTTCACCTCCCCGGCAGGGGTTCCTCTGCACTGTCAAGTCAAGCACTCCATCGATCTGACCCCAGGTGCGCCGCTACCCAATGGACCAATTTATCGGCGCTCCGTTCTGGAGAACAATGAAATCAAGAGGCAGATTCAGGAGCTCCTACAGAAAGGTCACATCCGTCCGAGTTCTTCGCCCTGTGGGAGCCCGATAGTGTTGGTACAGAAGAAGGATGGGACGTGGAGACTCTGTATTGACTATCGGGCGCTGAACAAGATCACTGTCCGTAATAGGTACCCGATCCCGCGGATTGATGACCTCCTAGACCAACTAAAGGGGGCGAAATATTTCAGCAAGATCGATCTGAAGTCAGGATATCACCAGGTACCAATTGAACCCTCAGATGTGTGGAAGACTGCCTTCAAATCCAAGGAGGGCCTCTTCGAATGGTTGGTCATGCCTTTCGGATTGACGAATGCTCCTGCAACCTTTATGAGGCTAATGGATGACATCTTGCGGCCATTCACCAACTCCTTTGTAGTAGTATACTTGGATGACATTCTGATCTTCAGCCAGAGTTGGGAAGAGCACCTCCACCACATCCGACAGGTTCTCCAAACACTGCGGCAACACAAGCTATGTGCCAATTTGGAGAAATGCACTTTTGGCATGACCGAGGTTCAGTATCTGGGATACATCATTGATGAACAGGGGGTGCATGTCGATCCAGCCAAGGTCCAAGTCATTCGGGATTGGCCCTCTCCAACCACTCTAACAGAGCTCCGCAGCTTTCTAGGTCTTGCCAACTTCTACCGCAGGTTTGTGTTGGGATTTTCTCATATTTCTTGGCCCTTGAGTCAAGTCACCAAGGGCGGGGCGAAAGCAAAATTCTTTTGGTCTGAATCTCAACAGAAGGCATTCAGGGAGTTGAAGGATCGCCTCTGCACGGCACCAGTGCTCGCGTTACCAGATTTACAACAACCATTTGAGGTCGAGACAGATGCCTCTGACTATGCTATTGGGGCAGTCCTTACTCAACATGGACATCCAGTGGCATATCACAGTGAAACACTTTCAGACACAGTCCGGAAGTACCCCACTTATGATAAAGAGATGTATTCCATTGTACAGGCCTGCCGACAATGGAAGCATTACATTTTGGGGAAGGAAACGGTCATCCACACAGACCACCGACCTCTGCAATTCATACAGACCCAAGGGAAATTGCAGAATGATCGCCATCAGAAGTGGTCTACATACCTGCAACAGTTTCACTTGAATATCAAGTATAAAAAGGGCAGCACCAATAATGTTGCAGATTGCCTCAGTCGACCACCGATCATGGCGCTAACCACCGTGCTCAACTCTTGCGGGCACGAGACTTCTGATTGGCCACTTCTCTACAAAAGCGACCCAGAATTCGGCCACACATACCAGACACTCTTGGAGGGTCGGCAGGTTGCAGATTTTCACCTCCAGGATGCCCTATTATGCCACCTCGGTCACCTTTGTGTTCCTTCAAGCGAGCGTGCCAAGATGATTTGGGAAGCACACTACAGTCGGGCTGCTGGGCATTTCGGGGTCGAGAAAACAGTGGCAGTACTGCAAAACTATTTCTATTGGCCGAATCTTCGACAGGATGTTGGGAAGTACATCCGATCATGTACTGCCTGTGCCATTGCCAAACCGACCATTAAGAAGCAAGGCCTCTATACCCCGTTGCCTACCCCTAGTCGACCTTGGGAATCCATCTCCATGGATTACATGTCAGGCCTTCCTTCCACTAAGCATGGAAATGACTGTGTTTTTGTGGTCGTCGACAGGTTCTCAAAGATGGCCATTATGATGGCCTGCAAGAAGAATATCACAGCAGAAGCCACTGCTAAACTCTTCTTTGAACGAGTGTGGGTGCACTTTGGGATCCCACAGTCTATCATCTCAGATCGGGACAGTCGGTTTCTCAGCACATTTTGGTCCAGTCTCTGGTCAATGCTGGACACCAAACTCACGAAGTCCACAGCCTTCCATCCTCAAACTGATGGCCAGACAGAGGTTGTCAACAGGATGATTGTGCACATTCTGCGCATGTATAACTCAAAGCATCCACGCACATGGGACGAGAGCCTCCCCTATGTTCAGCACAGCTACAACCGAGCTCTTCACAGCTCCACTGGCCATAGCCCTTTTCAGGTGGGTTTAGGATTCCAGCCACTATGCCCCATTGATGTGGCCATGCCACTTGCAGCTACTCACATGAATTCAGCTCATGTCCAGTCCGAAACAGATAAGGCCACCAGCTTCATTGAGCGCATCCAACATATTCGCCAGCAGGTCCATGACATTCTTGAGAAATCAAATGCCAAGTACAAGCAGCGACATGATCAACACCGGGTGCCACACAAGTTTCAGGTGGGCGACAAAGTCTGGTTGCATTTGCAAAAGGAACGCCTTACTGGAGCCTATCGGAAATTGAGACCACTTCGATATGGTCCTTACACCATTACTAAGGCTATGGGAGACAATGCATTTGAGCTCAGCATTCCCCCATTCCTTGGCCTGCACCCAGTGTTCAATGTGGACCGCCTTCGGCCATACTTTCCACCATTGCTAGACACATCCGACATTGCAGAACAGCTCAAACCCACAGAATTAAATCCAGATTGCATGGAACAAGCTGCAACTGATCGGATCATGGACACACAGATCAAGAACACTCGCCAACAGTATATCCAACTGTATCGAGTTGTCAAAGCAGGCCAACTCCTTCAGCAGGGCAAGTGGCTCACCAGGGAACAAGTTCAGCAGAGGTTTCCTCATCTCATGGAGGAGCTCAACGCAATGGGGACCATTGCTTCCTAAGGGGGGAGGAATGATCCAGGTGGATATTGGTGGCCACCTGCCAGGTCCACCTGGACCCCCACCATTGTCTTTCTCAGCATTTTCAGTTTCCTTAATTGTAGCACAGTTTACTATTTTTAGCAGTTTTTCGGGTCCTGAACTTCCGGAGCCGTTTTGAGGCCCTAAACGACGTTTTTTTGGAATTCTGGGGCGACCGAGCCCTATGTTGCCTCCCAAAGTGGTAGTACTCGGATAGATCTTTCTAACGAGCTATCGTACGCGTCAAACGGAGATCGTATGCCAAAGTTACGACCCCGGGAAATTGATGTACCAATTTACCCAAACGGGGCCCACAATTTGGCGTTTCATCTTCTAGGGTTAGGTTTCGGTATGTGAAGGGTTTTCCATTGTTTCTCAACAATAAATAGGCCTTCGAGCCTCATTGTAATACAGTTCAGAACAGTTCAGAGGCATGTAGCCATCACATCTCTTCTCAGAGATAAGCTACCATCGCCCTAGCTAGTTTATTGCCATTTCTGTTTGTAAGCATATGTCAGTATTTTCCATTAATGAAATGAAGTATTATTTCCGCTGCATCTTTGTGTATATGGTTATCTCTGTAATTTGTTGCGTTCCTGTTTAAATCTGGATCAGTGGTATCAGAGCGGTCTGCTTTTTCTCTGTTTTTCTTTGCATGTCCCCAACAAGGTCGGGATATAAGGAGTTAGGGCTTGAACTGGTTGAACCTTTGCAAGACCAGCCTCGCAAATCCCGACGGCCTCCCATGGCGGACGAGAAGAAAGACGAGGGGGCAGGAGATCCCATCAAAATCTTGCTCGAAGAAGCGCTCGAGCGACAACGGAACGCGATGATGGACAGCTTTGCGCAGATCCTTCAGCGGCTACCCAGAAGCGGCGCATCGGCTTCCAGCAGCTCCTCTGGAAACGCCACACCCTTTAAGGTACAAGTTAATTTTGAAATCCCCATATTCGAGGGTCAGATAGACGCCGATGCCGTAGATAAATGGTTAAATCTGCTAGAGGGTTATTTTTCTGTTCATGAATTTTCGAGTCGGGAAAAGATTGTTTTTGCTCTTCTCAAAGCAGCCCCCCACGTCAAGGACTGGTGGGAAACCTACTGCGAGCAGAAGGATGAAAGTACTGGCTCACTATTTTCAGCCGCACCCACCTGGGATTCGTTCCGGGATGCCATCAAGGAGCAGTACTACCCTGTCGGAAGCTATGAGGATGAATACATAAAGTGGACCACGCTGCGGCAGGGAAGGGACCAAGATGTGCCGGAGTTCACCAATCTTTTCCATACCCTTCGCACAAAGTTGGGTATCAAGGATTCGGAGCAACATTTGATACTCAAATACCGTGGCTGCCTGCACAAGTACATCCAGGAAGAAATACAGTTCCTAAACATCCCCTCGCTCGGCGCAGCATACCGGTATGCCGTCAAAGTCGAGCAGAAGTTTAAACAAAAGAAGCGAGACTTTGGATCTGCGAATCCAAAGCAGGGGAAAGGTGCCCCTAAACCACAGAACAAAGGACAAAGCCAAGGCGGGACAGCCCAAGACAACCAGCTGAAGCTGCAAGCAAAGAGCAACGCCGCGAAGCCGAGAAAGGACACTGGAAAATGGTGCGAGTTCCATAAGAGCTCCACTCACAACACAAGTGAGTGTCGGGCCAAACAGTCACTGGTGGCTGAGCTAAAGGTTTCAGAATCAGATGCATGTTCCGACTCTGAGTCAGAACCCGATAAGGGGTATGAAAAAGGGAAGCAGATCATTGATGCGGATCCCAGCGCCACTGTTGCTACCGCAAAGATCCAGAAAAATGAACCCGAAGATCCAGAGGAGGAGGAGCGTCTCTTCCACTCCCAGATGTGGGTCAAGGGCTCCCCGATACAGTTCATTGTTGATAGCGGGAGTCAAAAGAACCTCATTTCGGCAGAGGTCGTGAAGCGGTTGGGCTTACCGACCACAGCACATCCACAACCATACACCATTGGGTGGCTTTACCAAGGGCGAGATCTTCGCGTGAGCCAGCAGTGTCGCCTTCCATACAACATCAAGCCCTTCACGGATGAGGTATTGTGTGACATTGCTCCCCTTGAAGTTTGTGATGTATTACTAGGACAACCATACTTGTGGAAGCGACATGCTGTGTATGAATCAAGGCCCCGTGCTGTTATTATTACATTGGGAAATAAGTTGTTCAGGATACCAGAGGTACCACCACCTGCCGCCATCTCTTTGATTACTGCAAAACAATGCAGTAAGATCATTTCCAAAACCAGGAAATTTGTTTTCCTGATGATACGCCCTCAAGGGAAGAAGAAGACAGTGGCCGCGGCCTCCAAACGAGGTCCCTCTGCACGACAGCTACAAATGGACAAGATTGTGGAGGAGTACAAAGACATCTTCACCTCCCCGGCAGGGGTTCCTCTGCACTGTCAAGTCAAGCACTCCATTGATCTGACCCCAGGTGCGCCGCTACCCAATGGACCAATTTATCGGCGCTCCGTTCTGGAGAACAATGAAATCAAGAGGCAGATTCAGGAGCTCCTACAGAAAGGTCACATCCGTCCGAGTTCTTCGCCCTGTGGGAGCCCGATAGTGTTGGTACAGAAGAAGGATGGGACGTGGAGACTCTGTATTGACTATCGGGCGCTGAACAAGATCACTGTCCGTAATAGGTACCCGATCCCGCGGATTGATGACCTCCTAGACCAACTAAAGGGGGCGAAATATTTCAGCAAGATCGATCTGAAGTCAGGATATCACCAGGTACCAATTGAACCCTCAGATGTGTGGAAGACTGCCTTCAAATCCAAGGAGGGCCTCTTCGAATGGTTGGTCATGCCTTTCGGATTGACGAATGCTCCTGCAACCTTTATGAGGCTAATGGATGACATCTTGCGGCCATTCACCAACTCCTTTGTAGTAGTATACTTGGATGACATTCTGATCTTCAGCCAGAGTTGGGAAGAGCACCTCCACCACATCCGACAGGTTCTCCAAACACTGCGGCAACACAAGCTATGTGCCAATTTGGAGAAATGCACTTTTGGCATGACCGAGGTCCAGTATCTGGGATACATCATTGATGAACAGGGGGTGCATGTCGATCCAGCCAAGGTCCAAGTCATTCGGGATTGGCCCTCTCCAACCACTCTAACAGAGCTCCGCAGCTTTCTAGGTCTTGCCAACTTCTACCGCAGGTTTGTGTTGGGATTTTCTCATATTTCTTGGCCCTTGAGTCAAGTCACCAAGGGCGGGGCGAAAGCAAAATTCTTTTGGTCTGAATCTCAACAGAAGGCATTCAGGGAGTTGAAGGATCGCCTCTGCACGGCACCAGTGCTCGCGTTACCAGATTTACAACAACCATTTGAGGTCGAGACAGATGCCTCTGACTATGCTATTGGGGCAGTCCTTACTCAACATGGACATCCAGTGGCATATCACAGTGAAACACTTTCAGACACAGTCCGGAAGTACCCCACTTATGATAAAGAGATGTATTCCATTGTACAGGCCTGCCGACAATGGAAGCATTACATTTTGGGGAAGGAAACGGTCATCCACACAGACCACCGACCTCTGCAATTCATACAGACCCAAGGGAAATTGCAGAATGATCGCCATCAGAAGTGGTCTACATACCTGCAACAGTTTCACTTGAATATCAAGTATAAAAAGGGCAGCACCAATAATGTTGCAGATTGCCTCAGTCGACCACCGATCATGGCGCTAACCACCGTGCTCAACTCTTGCGGGCACGAGACTTCTGATTGGCCACTTCTCTACAAAAGCGACCCAGAATTCGGCCACACATACCAGACACTCTTGGAGGGTCGGCAGGTTGCAGATTTTCACCTCCAGGATGCCCTATTATGCCACCTCGGTCACCTTTGTGTTCCTTCAAGCGAGCGTGCCAAGATGATTTGGGAAGCACACTACAGTCGGGCTGCTGGGCATTTCGGGGTCGAGAAAACAGTGGCAGTACTGCAAAACTATTTCTATTGGCCGAATCTTCGACAGGATGTTGGGAAGTACATCCGATCATGTACTGCCTGTGCCATTGCCAAACCGACCATTAAGAAGCAAGGCCTCTATACCCCGTTGCCTACCCCTAGTCGACCTTGGGAATCCATCTCCATGGATTACATGTCAGGCCTTCCTTCCACTAAGCATGGAAATGACTGTGTTTTTGTGGTCGTCGACAGGTTCTCAAAGATGGCCATTATGATGGCCTGCAAGAAGAATATCACAGCAGAAGCCACTGCTAAACTCTTCTTTGAACGAGTGTGGGTGCACTTTGGGATCCCACAGTCTATCATCTCAGATCGGGACAGTCTGTTTCTCAGCACATTTTGGTCCAGTCTCTGGTCAATGCTGGACACCAAACTCACGAAGTCCACAGCCTTCCATCCTCAAACTGATGGCCAAACAGAGGTTGTCAACAGGATGATTGTGCACATTCTGCGCATGTATAACTCAAAGCATCCACGCACATGGGACGAGAGCCTCCCCTATGTTCAGCACAGCTACAACCGAGCTCTTCACAGCTCCACTGGCCATAGCCCTTTTCAGGTGGGTTTAGGATTCCAGCCACTATGCCCCATTGATGTGGCCATGCCACTTGCAGCTACTCACATGAATTCAGCTCATGTCCAGTCCGAAACAGATAAGGCCACCAGCTTCATTGAGCGCATCCAACATATTCGCCAGCAGGTCCATGACATTCTTGAGAAATCAAATGCCAAGTACAAGCAGCGACATGATCAACACCGGGTGCCACACAAGTTTCAGGTGGGCGACAAAGTCTGGTTGCATTTGCAAAAGGAACGCCTTACTGGAGCCTATCGGAAATTGAGACCACTTCGATATGGTCCTTACACCATTACTAAGGCTATGGGAGACAATGCATTTGAGCTCAGCATTCCCCCATTCCTTGGCCTGCACCCAGTGTTCAATGTGGACCACCTTCGGCCATACTTTCCACCATTGCTAGACACATCCGACATTGCAGAACAGCTCAAACCCACAGAATTAAATCCAGATTGCATGGAACAAGCTGCAACTGATCGGATCATGGACACACAGATCAAGAACACTCGCCAACAGCATATACAACTGTATCGAGTTGTCAAAGCAGGCCAACTCCTTCAGCGGGGCAAGTGGCTCACCAGGGAACAAGTTCAGCAGAGGTTTCCTCATCTCATGGAGGAGCTCAACGCAATGGGGACCATTGCTTCCTAAGGGGGGAGGAATGATCCAGGTGGATATTGGTGGCCACCTGCCAGGTCCACCTGGACCCCCACCATTGTCTTTCTCAGCATTTTCAGTTTCCTTAATTGTAGCACAGTTTACTATTTTTAGCAGTTTTTCGGGTCCTGAACTTCCAGAGCCGTTTTGAGGCCCTAAACGACGTTTTTTTGGAATTCTGGGGCAACCTAGCCCTATGTTGCCTCCCAAAGTGGTAGTACTCGGATAGATCTTTCTAACGAGCTATCGTACGCGTCAAACAGAGATCGTATGCCAAAGTTACGACCCCGGGAAATTGATGTACCAATTTACCCAAACGGGGCCCACAATTTGGCGTTTCATCTTCTAGGGTTAGGTTTCGGTATGTGAAGGGTTTTCCATTGTTTCTCAACAATAAATAGGCCTTCGAGCCTCATTGTAATACAGTTCAGAACAGTTCAGAGGCATGTATCCATCACATCTCTTCTCAGAGATAAGCTACCATCGCCCTAGCTAGTTTATTGCCATTTCTGTTTGTAAGCATATGTCAGTATTTTCCATTAATGAAATGAAGTATTATTTCCGCTGCATCTTTGTGTATATGGTTATCTCTGTAATTTGTTGCGTTCCTGCTTAAATCTGGATCATAAAGGATATGGTGATATAAGTGTTATGATGCCTACTGAACAAGAAAAACAAATTCAAAATGTGGTGTATGTTCCAAGATTAAAGAAGAACTTGATTTTAGTCTCTACTATTACATATCAACATTTAAAAGTTGAATTTGTGAAATCACATTGCTTGGTAAAGGATGTGCAAGACAACTACAAGGTTGTTGCAAAAGGAATGAGAGTCGAAGGATTATATGAGTTGGATGTAATGAAGAATGGGCATCAAGCTTTGGCATCAATAACAATGTCAAATATAGAGCTTTGGCATAAAAGGTATGGACACTTAAATCATAATGACCTAATGTTACTACAAAAGAAATTGATGGTAGAAGGCCTTCCAAATATTAAGGGTGAACACTTTGAATGTGAAGGATGTGCACTAGGAAAACAACATACGGAAGAATTTCACGTACATGAAAATAGAAGAAAATGTGAAATACTTGAACTAGTGTATACTGATGTATGTGGTCCAATGCAAACTAAGTCACTTGGTGGAGCATATTACTTTCTTATATTTATTGATGATAGCACTAGATACACTTGGTGGAGCATATTACTTTGTTATATTTATTGATGATAGCACTAGATAGCACTAGATACAGTAGCATTTAGTTGAATGTGCTCGTAGTATGTTAAAAAGTAAAGGACTTTCTAATCATTTTTTGGATGAAGCCATTAATACAACTGTATATCTTAAAAATAGAAGCCCTACTAAATATCTTGAGCACAAAACACCATTTGAAGCATTTTATGGTTTTAAACCTAAAGTTAGTCATTTAAGGATACTTGGATGCAAGGCCTCTGCTCATATTCCTAAAGAGGACAGGAGAAAGTTAGATGCCAAAGCCATCAAATGCATTTTTATTGGATATTGTATTGATAAAAAACATATAAAATGTATGATCCAAGTAGAGATGTTATATTTCATGAGCATGCAGATAAACTAATAAAAGAAGATGAACATAATGTATGGAAACCTCCTTATGACAACTTTAAGGAAGAAGAAGAAGTTATGGAATCAACTCAATCTCAAGAACACATGGACATTTTAGAAGACATGTCAAGGAGTCAAAGTCCACAAAGAAGTGATGAAGGAACTCCACAAAGAAGAAGAGGAGGAGAAGGTACTCCACAGTGTAATGAACCTCTAAGAAGGTCAACACGACATATTCAAGCCCCTATCAGGTATAGACATTATGCTTTAATGTCTGATGTAATAACTGTTTTTTAGCCTTTAAATTATGAAAAAAGATAAAAATCATAAAGAATGGATGGAAGCTATGAAAGAAGAATATGACTCTATAATGAAAAATGAAACTGGGGAATTAACAGAATTACTTGAAAATAAAGTTCCTATAGGATCAAAATGGTTGTTCAAGGCAAAATTTAATGCAGATGGTAGTATAGACAAGTATAAGGCAAGATTGGTTGCAAAAGGTTATTCACAAAAGGAACGTATATATTATGAAGATACCTTTTCTCTAGTGGCAAAAATGAACATAATAAGAATAATGATAGCAGTTGCAACTAAATAGGTTTGAAAGCTACATAAATTAGATGTGAAGTCAATGTTTCTAAACGGTGACTTAAAGGAAGAGATTTATCTTGTTCAACCAAAAGGATTTATAAAGAAGGTACAAGAACATCTTGTATGCAAGTTAAAAAAGGCCTTATATTGACTAAAACGGGCACCTAGATCTTGGTATGAGAAAATCGATAAATTCTTCTTTCAGAAAGGATTTAACAAAAGAAAAAATGATCCTGATTTTTATGTCAAGGCAAATAGAAATGGAGATATAGTATTACTCTCTATATATGTTGATGATCTAATAATAACAGGGAGTGTTGATAAATTTATTAAAGATATAAAAATGAAGTTATTACATGAATTTGAGATGAAGGACCTTGGTCTGATGCACTATTGTCTAGGTCTTGAAGTATGGAGAGATGATGGAAGAACCTTAAACACACAAATCAAATATACAAATGAAGTACTAAAGATATTTCATATGAATGGATGTAAAGCAGTGAGTACTCCATTGGTAGAAAATATCAAATTGAGAAGTGATGATGGAACAAAAGAGGTGAATGGAACATTGTATTGATAATTAGTGGGAATTTTGAGTTATCTCACTACCACTCGACCAATCATTGCTTATGCGGTAAGAATACTTAGTCAATTCATGTCTAATCCCTATGAAAGCCATTGGATAGCTGCAAAAAGGGTCCTTCGATATTTAAAGGAAACTATCAATTTTGGTATTGAATATACTGATGATTGTAATTTTGAATTGACCGGTCATTCTGATTTTGACTGGGCCAGAAATCTAGATGACAAGAAATCCACGACTCGATATGTGTTCAATGTAGGATTGGGAGCTATATCATGGAGCAGTAAGAAACAACCAACAGTTTCCTTGTCATCAACTGAAGCAGAGTATAAAGAATTATGCAGTGCCACCTGCGAAGCAATATGGCTCAAAAGGATACTTGAAGATGTTGGAGAATCTTAATAAGAACCTACAATGATTAGGTGTGATAATCAAAGCACAATCAAATTGGCAAACAACCATGTATTTCATGCAAGGTCAAAGAATATAGACACACAACATCATTTTTGTAAGGGAAAAAGTCCAATCAAAAGAAATTTCCCTAATATATGTAATACAAATGAGAATGTAGCTGACATATTCACTAAGCCTCTTGGGAAGGAAAAATTTGAGTTTTGTAGAAGTAAGTTATGTGTTGTAGAAAATCCAGATTATGTTGTAAACCTAGCTGCGGCTTAGACCAACAGGCATGTCAATTAAGAGTATGTTTGTGTCTTATGTATTGTGTTATGGGATATTTTGTGTGTTGGAAAGGGGGACTGTTGGAAACATTTAATTCCAACCACCTGAATCATTAAATTCTCAACCATCTTGAGAGTTCAAGAGATGGTCTTGAGTCTTCTGGAGACTTCATGTAGTGTCTTGAAGATTCCACCGACAACTAGAATCAAGAACATTCATCACCATGTATAAAACATACATTGGCAATGTGAAATTCAATCTTTGTGTTTTGTTTTTAGTTATGTGTCTTGTGTTCTATGATTGCCTTCGCAAGGGATGTATAATAACTCTTCCATGATGCAAACATCTTTCTATGAATTTCGTGTGGTTTTGGCTAGGCGATATCACCTATACATGATCGGGGCTTCATCTCTTCCATCGATTCATATCATAATTTTGATGATATTTGACATAAACACGATGCATTTTACAGTGTGGAGAAGCTACATATTTATATATATTTATAATCTCACTAAGAACTATGTAAAACTCAATCATATGGTTTTCAATGCCTTTGTAAGGAGGCTGCTAGGAAAATTGGAACAAAATATATGATACACCAATCAAGGGATAAATTGGATGCTTTAAAAATGACAAAAAAGTAAGGCCATAAAGAAACAAAATCATTCATGAATTTTCTACTTTAAACACATCATTCCTTACCCTATTGGGTGCTTTAAAAATGACAAAAAGTAAGGTCATAAAGAAACAAAAGAATTGACATAGTTTTTACTTTAAATGCATCATTCCTTACCCTATTTTCGGATGTCTTTTCATAGAAAATGTGATGCATGTTGCATCATTCTTCAACTATATTAAAATAAATATTTCAACAAAGATGCTATATATGTCGCACACAGTACTAAACATTTTGGCACTGGATGTAGGCTACAAGTTATCTTCCATTCCTTTTTAATATATTCTCTGTGGATTTATTTGGAACTATTTCATGGTTCTAGTGGGTAGAGGTAGAGTTATCAATGCTAATTTCTTTGAAAATATTTCATTAGAAGGATTTTGTGGTTCTTGTGCACAGAGAGATAGATTTAACTATTTTGATTTCTTTGAAAAGACTATGTGGTTCTTTTACGTAGAGCTAGAGTTAACCATGTTAATTTCTTTGAAAAGAATCATTGAAAACATGTCATTGTTCTTGTGCACAAAGATAGAGTTAACTATGATAATTTCTATAGTGATTTTTAATTAATTACTATATTGGCATGCACACTCGCTATTGTAGGCCATATGTATGTGATCTGCAAGTTGATATTGTAGATATGGCTTTTGTGTTGTTAAATACTTCTACAATAAGTTACTTTGGCAATATGTTTATTATTGTTTTTACGTTTATAATAAGAGTCGGCCTCTATCAATGCATTTTCTTATTTTGTATGCATTTATTCATGCATGTGAAATGTGGATGAATGACAATGTTTTTTAATACTTATATGCATTTATTTGATGCATGCAAAATATTTTTGGATAAATAGACATGTTTTTATAATTATATGCATTTATTTGATGCATGTGTAATATGGATATATAGGCATGTTTTGATAATATTTATGCATTTTATTTAATGCATGTAAGATGTGGATAAAAAAATATGGTTTTCTATATTATGCGGATAGCTAATTTTTTATATTATTTATATTAACAAGATTAATAGTAGTTCATGTTGGTAAACATGGTTTTATATTACCCTTTACCCACCCCTTACTGAAGTGTATACCACCTCTACTAGACCTTTCACTTGCTTCTGCCTTCATCCTAGGACGATGGAAGAGTCCTTTACAAACCACCCATTTATTAAGCTTTCACAAGGAAAGGGGGAATATCACTCAGTAGGGTACGGCATCTATGAACCACCCTTTACCTTACCCCTTACATGTATACCACCTGCTCTATCAGACCTTTCACCTGCACTCCCTTCACCCTAGTCGACGGAGAGAGTCATGCCCAACCTATTCCCTTCACCCCCTACCCTTATGTTTCTATTCACCTTCAGACCTAGGATATGATGCCCAGACAGCTCAGTTGTTTTTGTGTGGGAATCTATTTGATCAATCAACCAACCAGTCACTTCTTAACAGGGGAAAACAGCAGGCCTAGCGGCACTCCAGGAGGCTTCTGCCTCCACGCCCCCTTTCGGGAATGCAGTTTCGCCCGGAAGGGAGCCTGAGCTGGATTTGCGCATAGGTCCGCCTGGAGTGCAGGTCAGGGACAGATAAACAGCATTCTGTAACCCGTAAAGGCCTCATTCATGCCATCTTCTGTCGGGCCATGAAAAGACCTCCTCAGTTCAAGCACCCTACACATGGTTCTAAGGTGAAGTCTGATAAGAAACTACGAAGGGAGCAGCGCCGTAGGGATAAGCATGCTAAGAAGGTAGATAAGCCACCTCCGTAAGTAGCAATGACGTAATTACGTATATAATGAATGCCGACCAAGACAATGAGTAAGTGACTGCTGCTGTGTGAAGTCTGGATTGGGCAAGACATACTAGGACTTATTGAGAACGTTCTGGGGTCCTTATCAGTCGAGCCCCCTCTCCTCTCCCTTGGGGTCGAGTACCTAAAGGGATGGAGTCACTCACTATTCATATGGTGAGGTCCTCTCCTCTCCCTATGGTCGAGCCCCCTCTCCTCTCCTCTCCTCTCCCTTGGGGTCGAGTACCTAAAAGGTCCTCTCCTCTCCTTATCAGTCGAGCCCCCTAAAGGGTCCTTAACAGTCGAGCCTGCTTACGCATCCTTAACAGTCGAGCCTGTTTACGCATCCTTATCAGCAAGCAGCATAGCCAGTAACAGACCCATATGCACACGTAGTTTCATATCCTGTTCTGGCCAGATTCTGATCCAGTTGGAGTAGAAGGTGGAAAAGCAGTTTCTCCGTCAACAAAGGCAAGGATAGAGGTATAGGTACCACCGGGGTAGAGCACCCTTCCCTCCAGGTCCCGTGGCAGGTGCAGAATGACAAATTCTGTCACTATCGTAGTTGCCGTAACAAATTAGCACCCACCATGGTTTTGCAACAAGAAAAAGATAACTGAGAATTATTATCATGGTTTTGTGGGTTTACGCCAACGATTTTACATTTTGTTAAATACACTAATAGTATGATTTGCAAATGCTAATTAAGGTGTTAAAAATGTGTGGTCTCGTACTTAATGATGCATGTACAAGTAAAAGATTAGAGATTAATTTTACTTTTATTTATGCATATTCAAGAAAGTGTTATGTGAAAATATGTATAAATCATATAAGATTATTAGTGATTATGACATAAAAATAATAAATAATAGAGATTGAATATTTGGGTTTTAATAAATTGAAATATAATATAATCACAATGATAGAGTTTTGTCGATTATAGTGGTCGCAGGAAAGAATCATGACCTACATGAATAGATTGGTAGTTTCTAATCCTTTGTGCAATAATTGGAAGATGGATTATAACTAATACTATTGTAGGTGATGGGGCCATTATGCATAACTATTGTTACATGCAGAGTGAAGGATCATCAAATGCATTGTACAAGGGGTAACTTACTGTAGCTAACAACCATACCATGAAGACATTGCACTCGAAGAACTGTTCAGTAATATGTTTGAGAAACCTCACATCGTGTGTAATGTAATGGCCTCTAGTTGATTATGCTTGAATTAAAGATTATATTTCTTTTGTAAATTTTCAATAATGGATAAGGGATGGACTCCCTTGCTACCATTGAGTGAGGGGAGACCTCCCTCATGAAACATTTAATAAAATAAATGTTTTCTGTCATTTACATTTAGGGTTTCTAGGGTAATATTGGTGTCCACTTATGTTCTTGCCTCTTTGGTTATCTTGATGATATGGTCACTTTGCATAAAGTTGAAAATTACATCATTCATTATGTTTTTAATAAGCCTAAAAAAATGAACAATGTTAATGATGTAAAGTTATAGAAGAAAGCATTATGTTAACAAGTTACATTAACAATTATTATCTTATGAGATTTATGATTCCTTTTCTAAGGTTAGTTCACTTAATGATCATGCTTATATAATTTGACTATCAGTTAAGCAGTATGGGATAAGTTATTTGGGAATATTACACAGTAGTAACACTGGTAAAAATTTATAATCCTATGTATTTTGTACAAGGTATACTAAGGGATGTTAAATTAGGGAAACGAGATGAGGCATGAAAGCTGAATTTTCCTAAATAACACACAAAAGGTTTATCAATTAAAAACCAAAATCACAACAATATTATCTGAGAGACATTGCTTCTTGGGCTACAATATGGAAAAACAAAAGGAGTACCAAACACTAAGCGTGTGATATTGTGAAATGTATATAATATTATATTTTTCTAGAATTAGAAGCTAAATAAATGGGTCCATATTACCTCCTAGAGAGTGTGCTAGTGCCACGATTAAACTAAAATGATTTACAACTCTTTCTAGTCTAATATCCATAATAAAAATAAAGATCTATATTTCTTCTAATTCGAGAAGCACCACTGCTCTAACATTGTGTATGTCCAATAGAACATATTCAAGTAGCATCTTTAGGTGCGAATAGAGGTTATTTGTGTCCATGTAGTGGTTTAGGCGACCCCTCGAGGGCCTAGTGTCTAAATCCAAACTTTCCACTTCAACTAGGACCTCTAAACTAATGAGACATAATTGTTCATCAACAATGTCCCTCTTGGCTTGTAAAATTTTAGTTTAAACATCTGAAAAATTGAATTCTTGATACTGCATTGTGGATATTTCAGATTGTTATTGTGCTCTTGGATTTCCAATATCTTTATAGTAGTTGACATCATGGCAGACCCATGGCCATTTCCTAGACATGCTAATACCCTAGAAAAAGACTTTCCATTGAAGTTTGCAGAGCAGAAGATAAGTGATAGAGAGGTTATAATCCTAAAGCAAGGGAAACAGAGGAAGAAGGAGGGTAGGGAGGTGGCATCTAAGGGGGGGTAGGGAACTGATGATATTCACGGGGAGGCTAGAACTAGGGAGAGTTGAAGGGAGCCACATGAGCGAGGGTTCAAGCTCGAGAAGAGGAAATATGAGGGGGAGAGAAACCGACAACTAGGGAGGCTCCTCCTACTCTTAGAGATCAAAAAGAAAGATAGTAGGGAATGCTAAGGGGGGCAAATGTTAAGAAGGTAATGTCCATCAATAGCGAGGGGGGAAATATTTTTCCAAATAAATAGTAGAGTACCAAGTTGAGGAATCCATGAAATTGTAGGTTCCATCATATTCCATCTCCACGAAACAAGAGTGAACAAGCTGTAATCCACCTCTCCCATGTAAAAAGGGATTATACTTCAAGTTGCCATAATTGTTAGCCTCATGACATGACCAATGTGTTGGTTATTAACCTTCTTAGAAGCAGCACTATGAGATTTCTGGTGCAAAAAATTTTAATTACCTAATACACCTGAATAGGACCATAGAAATCTTCCATTAATGTAAGCATGGTTGGAATAACTAGCCAATTTGGCACACAGTTAAGTCTCATTAATCCCAAAATGATGTGAGTTATGTGGTGAAACTGGAGGGATGTAGTTTCTAGGTCCTCCTTTCACTTTAGTAGGATGGATGATGGATTTTTTCCCCTCTTGATATCCTGGCAGAAACACCCCATTTATAGATAAAATTTTAAAATTATGTAAAAATCCATTTCAGCTTTACATTTTCAAGTGTCAATTTTGTTCTTCCTTATGCTATATTTATTGTTTGTGGGAAATTAACTTTAAATTTTATGATTGGATAAATAGAAAGGTAAACACCAAGTCAAAATCACTTATCACTAGATATGCACATAGCTTGAAATTTTATGAAGCATATTGGATATTGTGAAATTATGAAATTCTATTGAAGTATTTAATAAGCTAAATTAATTTTAGTTTTGGATTTGTCTAATGATGAAGTAACAATGGTTTAAAGATATACAAATTTGTAAAATATTCAACAATTTTTAGATTTTATTATTTTCAATATTAGGCAATTTTGATGTTAAATAGTGCTCTATAATGAGTGGTTACAACTGCTTGATCATTCAGTCCATTTATTTTTTCCAACCTAGTCACATTGTTTGAAAATCTAACTATTTGGCTTATATGTATTGGGTAGCACTGTAAACCTGTCATAAGAAAGCCCATGAATTTAGAGCAATTAAATGCATCTATTTGCTTGAGCGGTTTTTTGTTGTGTAACAATTTTTTGTGCTTAATTTCTATTCCACCCCTTGAAACTCAACAAGTGGTATTAGCGCAAATTGAGGTGAACGCACCTCTATCTATTCTATTGAACGTGGGGATTCATTGTTGTTGTGTACATTTTAGGCAACCAATGATTTGATATTCATGTGATAAATTGAAACTACAATCAATTTCTCATATGCCAATGGATTCCACAAGATACAATATATAAATATTATACAAAATTAGAGAGTATCTAGTCAACACACATGAGCACAAATTGTGTTTTCTCCTCCTCCTTATTCGTAATTTATATATAGATTCCTTCAATAGGTAAGAGAATCGATGATTAGTTAATAGAATAATAACAACTAAATATTTATCTATATTTCCAAGATTACTCTTCTGATACTAACTACACAGGTTGGCTTAAATTTTTGTTGTACACATCCTTTCTAATAGCTCAAATAGTCCCAATACCTTAATATATACACATATATTGTATATATTTATTATTGTAATATCGAATCCGGCTAGACTCACGAATAGAGTAAATGGATTATTTAATCTCTAGGAATACCATAAGTATTCAATGCTTCCTTACCCAAAATTTACTCAATAATTTTGTGTGAGGTTTATTTTTAAATAGAAAACTCTGTTAAATACCTTCATCTGCTTACTATGATCCTCTTTTGAGATTCACACACACACACAACAGATCAGATATATATATATATATATATATATATATATATATATATATATATATATATATATATATATATATATATATATATATATATATATATATATATATATATAAAGGGATTCCTCGCAATACCCAAACAAAATTCTATCAATTAGTGCATAAGATGAATTCCTTACCTGCATGTACTTTTAAAGAGAAAATACTTAATTTTCTGTTCAACGTAATACATACTGAAATCTCTAACTGCTATGACTATTTTGAAATATAACACATAGAGTTTTCTTATCGATCTCAACATAATACATAGTACACAGAGTATACAAAATTTATTTCTAAAGGGATACTCTATAAATGCATGTATAACTTGTCTCATATACAATTTATTCTTTAATTCAACATTTAATCTAGATCATCACCATAACGACATTAAACTATCATGAGAATAAGAATATAATGAACAAAAAATCCATATGTCTAACCATAGTTTGTTTCTTGGGAAATAATCAGGAATAGAGCACATTCCTCTCAACCACAAATTGTCACCAACAATTGCCCCCAAAATCATACCTTCTTACCTCCAAGAATCAAAAACCTCTTGTGCTCCTAAGTTATTCTCTTGTATATCTTCCCAGCTGTTTTTTTTCTTACCAGCGTCCTACTTTAAGGGTCTGCATCACTTAGTTACCTAGGATTTTTTTGTTTTATTTTAAGTAAAACACTTTCTTTTTCTTTAAATCATACCTTTCTCTCAAGCTATGATTTTATTTTGATTTTCACTCACCTTAGCTATTTTTTGTTTGTTTTTGTCCTTGGTATTTTTAGGAGAATATTTGGGAAGGTCCACCATGTGGACTTAACCATTAACATGTTTTTCTAGAATGGCAAGAAGTCTCTATTAATCAGTGTTGTTTCCTTGTTATGCCTGAACAAATCACTTATTAATTAAATAAATTTTAATTACATAATCCATCATTCCAATCATGGTTTCCATAGCCATTAAATTAAGATAATAATCCAAGAGTCTCAAAATAGTCAGGCCATAAAAACTGAAAATATATGGTGTCACAAGTCCCTAGCGAGGCACAAACTAATAATGGAATTTTCACATTACCATTTGTAGAGTGTAGAGGTGCGAGATTGTGGAGAAAACACAATGACACTTTGTTTGTTCGCATAAACTTGTAATTCAATTTAAATCTCACACTTTATTTGTCCTTTTACTTAATGTAAGAAATTATTTCCATAGTTTAAATGCAAAAAATATTTTATTTTTAAATACAAAAAAAACGTAGTATAAAAGAAATGAAAAATGTAAGGTTTTTGTTTCAATGTGAACACATCCTATTTGATATTAGGATAAAAAAATATTTCTATCAGTTAAACAATGCATGTTCCCTTCTATATGCGAGTACTTAGAACATTTATACAATATACATTACATCCATATAGCAATGAGATGCGTAGTTCAAAAAGTGGACAACATGATCGTGCTAAGAATATATGTTATGAAATTAAAACCCTTTTTTCCTCTTATTTCTATATATTTGATTTAACTCGTATTGTTGGAGCAGGGAAAATGAACACAAGTAGAACAAATATAGTTAAAGAAAATTATAACTTTGCTAAGAGGTGTATACATGTTCAATTTATCGTCATTTGATTATTATTACAATATACAACTCTAGGTTTTTTTTTTGCTAAATTTTTTATATAATCTGTGATATGTAATTTTGTATAGAGAAGGGTATATGAAAATGTATGTAGACATATGAAACTTTGTGGAACAATGTTTTGTTCCCTGCTCCGCACAACCATTTTTCCACACAAAAAAGACACTTCACTGAATATTGCATTAAATTGTGAGTAAAAGCACCATTGTTCCACGCTTAACAAGAAATAGTAAATGGAATATTTTCAATAGCCTTGAAAAATTGTCATTCATAAATAGGTTGCATCCTTAACATGTCATGAATAGTTCTCCTTTGAAAGTCTTGCCACTCCACAACTTGCCTTGTCTCCTTCAAGTTTCTAATAGTATTAATTAATTATGCATATTGACTCATAAGTGTTACATGTTTCCTAAAAACCAAAAAAAGTCTTGCCACTCCAAAACTTGCCCTCTCTCCTTTGAATCAACTATATCAAGTCGCTTTGCATATATCAAGCAAAACATACAACTGATTAAAGTTAAGAAACTGCATGTTCTCACATATTCTCGTGCAATCACTGTCCAAGTGCAAAAGTGATTCACAACACTTCCTTACCTCCGCATAATCCTTCATTCCGCACAGGTTTATGGCTTTATGCACTTGTTCTCCTGCATAGCTAAATTTGTAAAAGGTTAAGATGGAAAAGAAGTTTAAAATGAAATAAGAGTGAAACACACTAGCAAGAGCTATAATAGTGTTAATGTCAATGTTAGTGCTTTAAAATATTTTTTGCACCTCCGCACTCAACTTTGGCATCATTAGACAAATCGGTAGCAATCTCAGGCATACTAGTGTTAGAGAACTCACCAACCAAATGACCACTCACAAAATTAGCCTTTTTTTCCATGCCTCGAACCCGAATACTAAATTAACTTTATGCGCACTACGAAGGAAGAAAGGATGACTCGATATAGTCCCTTTTTAACAAACTCTCCTGCACCCAATTTATCTACAAACCCTTTCTACTGCACTTCCCCCACAACCTTTCTCCTTACTCTGCATATCACAAAATTATCCTGTTTTGTCCATGCCTCGACTCCACATATTAAATTAGCCTTATGCAAAGTGTAGAGGAAAAAATCTTTAATCGAGATAGTCCTTACTCTTTAGCAAACTCCCATGCACACAATTTCTCCTTACTTCCTGCACACCCTTTCTATGCACAACAAAATAATAGTAGTTTCATATTAAATTAATATTCAAATCTACTTTTGCATATTTCTTCACCCCTCTTCCACAACTACGCTTCCCCCACAAACTTTCCCTTTCCTTCGCAAATCACAAAATTAGTTGTTTTCTTCCATGGATCGACTCGAGATATTAAATTAACCTTAGTCAAATAACTCGATATAGTCTATTCTCTTTAACAAACAACTCCATAAACTATTTCTCCGCATGTGCTTTCTGCCACACTTCACACACACCCTTTCGTTGCACAACAAAATCGTAGTAGTTTGATATTAAATTAGTATTTTAATGTTACTTCTGCATATTTCTTCAACCCCCCTGCTTATGTAAGGCACTTGGAACCCCTGTTAGCTTTGGCTTCATTGGGTAGAGCAGTAATAATCTCAAGCATAACAGTCTCAAAGCACTCATTGACAAATCGCCACTGATACAATTACCCTATTTTGTCGATCTCTCGACTTCACATACTAAATTAGCTTTATGAGCACTACAAAGGAATAAATCTTGGCTTGATATAGTTTCTAAACTTAAAAAACTTCTCTACACCCAATTCTTCCACACACCCTATCTTCCACAATTCCCCCACAACCTTTTTCCTTCATCTGCATATCAAAAAATTAGCATTTTTTGTCTATTCCTTGACTCCACATATTAAAGTAGCTTTATGTAGAGTGCGGAGGAAGAAATCTTGACTCGATCTAGTCCCTTCTCTTTAACAAACTCCACTGCACACCCTTTTCCCTACACTTCCCGCACACCCTTTCTCCGCACAACAAAATAGTAGTAGTTAGCGATGCCCCCTCTTATGTAAGGGACCTGCAACCCCATTTAGGTTTGGGATCATTAGAAAAAACAATAACAATGTCATGCATAACAATGTCAGAGCACTCATTAACAAAATGGCCACTCACAAAATTAGCCCCTCTTTTATTTTAAAATGGTTTGTCAGACATTAACAAATAGCGAAAATAAATTACCCTCTACCAAGGGGATTATGTCACATCAAGCCTCGCTTAGCCAATGCAAAATTAGAAATAATATTTCCAGAAATTTAAAAGTGATTTTTGAATTTATAGACAAATAGGAATATTCAACATATTCCCGAAACCTTGGTTAAAATTGCAAAAAGTCGACAAAATAATCGATAGTTAATAGATTTTTACCATGAGGTGAGTGTTATAGTCCTTGGTGAGGCAGGGACTAAAAAACATTTATTGACATTCTTAACTATGGAGATTTATCCCAAAATTCTTATGAAGATGCTTAGTTTATAAATATGTTTTGTTACAATACCATGAATCAGTATCATGACTTCTCAATATCACATGCTCAAAAAACCATCACTAACTTTACATTACAATTGTTCTTACAACATTTTTTAAAATTAATTAGTTTAATTAAAAGAAAAAATTTCATAACTACTTTGAAATTAAATATAAACCTTTGATTTGATTTGTGAACACTACTAAAAGTATTATAGAATATTATGTGGAGGTTAAATCCCTACGGCCCATGTAATAATTGTAATAATTATTTATTACACCCAATATAAGGTGAATGTTGTTACGTAAATAAAATAGTACTTACATTGACAAAATAAAAAATAATAATAACATAAAAAAATCAAATGCACACCATAAATAAAATACTTCAATTTCCACCACAATACTACATTTTTATATAGAGAAATAATGTAAATGAAAAAAAATAATAATATTAATATGAAAGATGTAAAAATAATATTAATTAATATGGAGCTCACTCATGACATGTAGAAATAATATTATTCATATTATATGATGTGTAATCCATTATATGTACTTAACATGCAATATTTAAAACAAAATTATATTAATAGCAAAACTAAATTAGTGTCCATCATAAATTATTTCGATCATTATATTAAATAACATAATTTCATATTAAGTTTATATGAAGAATTTGCACTCAAAAAGATGTTTTCAGGTTGAGAGATGAAGTCACTCTTAATGTTTGGTAAAATAAAAAGGAGTTGTCTTTAGTGCGACTTTTTGGAGGCTTTTCCTGTGGGTTTTTCCGGTCAAATTTCTCTAAAATCTTGCAACAATTTATTGAAATCACAAGCTTGATGGGTAATCCCTCCACGATCAAAGTGTCCTAGGGGTTTTTGAGGGTGCTGAATCCAAATATGTAATTAAAAAACCAGTTTGAATAACACAAAACAAGATTTCACCTCCAATTTTTCTGCCGGATTCCGGCACCGGAATCTTCGAAAAACGCATTAAAGACAACTCCAAATAAAAATAAAAATCTAATTAATAATTAAATTATGATTATAAAAACCCAATTCCAAAATAAAAACTATTACCATAAAATATTAAACAAAAATACTATTAAAATATAATCATTTATTTTAAATAATATACATCATACCATAAAATATTAAACAAATACACTATTAAAATCTAAACATTTATTTTAAATAATATGCTTAATACTTAAATTTTAAATTTCAATTTCAATTTAACGAAAAATTAAAATATTGTGATAATTAAAATTATCAGATTTATCCCAACACAATTTTTCAATAGTAAGACATTCCGATCTCTCTCACAATCCATAACAGAAATGTTTCATCTACAATTTATTGGCAGACAAGCCAACTGCACACATCAACTCGCCCACAAATCATAGTTACCAAATTCAGCAGTATGGAACTCGCCCACAAATCATAGTTACCAAATTCAGCAGTATGGAAAACAAAATAAAAGAAATCGAATATACCCGAATTCGTTTGGTTCGCATGAATTATTATAAAAAGTTGATTCGTTTTCTGACACCTAACTATTACTCATGGAAAAAAAAAAAGTTGGTTCGCATGAATTATTATAAAAAGTTGATTCGTTTTCTGACACCTAACTATTACTCATGGGAAAAAAAGTAATTTAATACGAATTTTAGCGTCACGGGAACCGTAAAAGAACATTAATAAATTGCTGCTTATATTCATCACAACCCAGAGAGTAGTAGCAGTCAGCATCGCAACCAAAATAAGAGTCAACCCACAACCCAGACAGTAGTAGCAGGCAGCATCGCAACCAAAATAAGAGTCAACCCTATTTAGATTATGTGTAAAATTGGTACATTATAAAATAGTTAGCTAAATATTTTAATATTTTGATATATACTGGTCCATTTTTTTAATTGAAAAATATCTAACCACATTATTTCGATATCGTATTCGAATTCTTGAACTTGAACTTGGTATATTAATAGATTTTCAAAGTGGAATCATAAATAGATATAAGGGATGTGATAAGGTCAGTAAAATTTTCCATTAAATTTTTTATAAAAATATAATGACAGATATATAACAGTAATGTTTTTTAAGAAAGAAGTAAACAGAAACAAGCTATTGTGATTACATCAAATTTTAATGAAAAATGATGTTTTTTTAAAGTTTAAAACAACGATTTTATAATGCGAAATTAAAACTTAATGCCCAAGAAAATATACTTACCTTCAGCCATTAGTGCTTGCTTACAAGTGAAAACAAAGGAAGTTTCCCAAAACAGTTGAAACACTCCTTTGAACTTTTGACTATAGTTTTATAGCAGCACCCTTACTGCCAATTTGCCCGAGAAAAAACTGTAGCCAATCTGCCCCAAAAAACTGTGTTGAGACACCAAGTGTGAACAACTAACACTGTTCTAAATATCAGCGAGAGGGATTTAGTTGTTCAGCTTCTTTTTAAAAACACGTAGCTTTAAAGAAACCGATTGCTGATTGAAAACTTTGCAATAAACATTCCCAGAAAATAAAACAAAGCAATACAGAAAAATTTTGAATGTCGATTGGTGATCCTGTTCTGTTCAAACGCAGACCACAGCAAAAAACATATACAAGCTCACTCCTTAGATCTGAAAAAGTAAGCAACCATCCAAGACGGCTATAGCAACAGTGCTAAAAATATATTAACACAATCTTCCTGCAAGTAGAAAATCTGAAGGCACTTCCAAGCTCTGTTGTCTCACTTGATGGTGTAAAACTGAAGGGATTGAGATGCTAGCTTGGGGACCAAACAGATAAATGTATAGCCAAGCTTCCATCAAGCTTCTGATGGCTATGTGTCAGGTGTTCCACAGATCAAGGTAGAGAACTCCAGATGGAGTAATGGACCACTTCAGAAGCTCCCAATAAGAAAATTAATTAACTGCAGTTGATTTCCTTAATTTAAGGAAATTACTGCAGTTGGTTTCCAAAAATTAAGGAAAGACTGCAGTTTACTTCCATAATTGTAGGCAGTAGTTGGTAAAAAAAATTAATGGAGCTTAACATTCTCCCACTTGGTCCATACTTCCAAACTTAATGTTTCAACTTAAAACCCATTGATAATCTGTATTAAGTAATAGATACATGAATCATGGCGATAAGTCCTCTAATGACGAGTATTATCTTCCATGTATTACTATGTATTTATTCTTGTTATAATTTATGTGGCAACAATTTCTTAATGAATAAACCTTATGTTTATTCTTGGTCCTTAAATGAATTTTCTCAAATCAACTTAAGGTGCACATAAATATGAGAAAAAACATCACAATAATTAAGAATTTCATTAAAATAACATTGTCCATACAATCAGAAACTACATAATGGAACCAAGTCTCATATTCATTACATGATCCTTGAATTTAAACGGTGGCATGCCCTTAGTCAAAGGATCAACGATCATCAACTCATTGCTGACTCAATGACCACTTTCTTTTCTTTAACACGTTCCCTTATAGCTAAATACTTAATGTCGATGTGTTTATTTCGACTCCCACTTTTGTTGTTTTTAGCCATAAAAATAGCAGCTAAATTGTCGCAATATATTCTCAATGGATTAGAGATAGAATCCATAATTCTAAGCCCATAAATGAAAATTCTTAAGCCATACACCATGTAAAGTAGCCTCAAAATAGGAGACAAACTCGACTTCCATAGTGGAAGTGGCAATCAAGGTCTGCTTGGCACTCCTCCATGATACAGCTCCACCGGCCATCATAAAAATGTATCCTGATGTTGATTTGCGTGAATCAACACATCCAACAAAGTCAGAATCGAGTAGCCAATTACTTCCAAAGTGTCCATCCATCTATACATAAGCATGTAGTCTTTGGTTCCTTGAAGGTACCTCATTACTTTATTTGCAGCGCTCCAGTGGTCTAAACCTGGATCACTCTGATATCGTCCCAACATTCCCACAACAAACACAATGTCAGGTCTTGTGTAGACTTGAGCATTCATTAGGCTTCCAACAGCAGAAGCATATGGAATGTTCTTCATTTGTTCCCTTTCAAAGTCGTTCTTCGGGCATTGGTTCAAATTGAACCTATCACCCTTCACAATGGGAGCTACACTTGGTGAACAATCCTTCATCCGAAATCTCTCTAAAATTTTATTAATATAGGTTTTTTGTGATAGACCCAAGATGCCTCGAAATCTGTCTCTATGGATCTTTATGCCAATGACATAAGATGCCTCACCCATATCCTTCACATCAAAATTTTTAAAGAGGAATTGTTTCACCTCATGTAGCAAACCCTTATCATTGCTTTCTAGCAAAATGTCATCCACATATAAAACAAGAAAACAAATTTTACTCCCACTAACTTTTAGGTATATACATTGATCCATAATGTTTTCTACAAAACCAAAAAAAGAAATTACATTATGGAATTTCAAATACCATTGGCGGGATGCATGTTTTAAACCATATAATGACTTCTTGAGCTTGCAAACCAATTGCTCACCATCATTAGAGGGGAATCCTTCAAGTTGTTTCATGTAAACCTCCTCATCTAGATCTCCATTAAGAAAAGTCGTTTTCACATCCATTTGTTGCAAATCCAAGTCAAAATGGGCTACTAATGCCATAATAACGCAAGGAATATTTCTTAGACAGAGGAGAAAAAGTCTCCGTGTAGTCGATTCCGTCTTTCTGAGTGAATCCCTTAGCAACAAGTCTTGCCTTGTATCTCTCAATGTTGCCCAATGGGTCTTTCTCTATCTTAAAAAGACCCATTTACATCCAATGGCTTTTGCACCATTAGGCAACTCAACAAGATCCCAGACTTCGTTACTCTTTATGGAATTCATGGCATTGTACCATAGTTTTGATTCTTTGCAACTCATGGCTTGTGAAAATGACTTGGGATCGTTTTCGGCTCCAATGTTGTAGTCAGATTCTTGTAGATACACAACATAATCATTAGGAATTGTTGATCTCTTTGGTCTAGTAGATCTTCTTAATGTTGTACCATCATCTTCCTGAGAAGTATGTGGTTCAACTTGTTGTTCAAAAGTTCTTGGCAACTCTTGAACAACAAGTTGAACCAAATAAATAGTAGAGTACCAAGTTGATGGATCCATGAAATTGTAGGCTCCATCATATTCCATCTCCACGAAACAAGAGTGAACAGGATGTAATCCACCTCCCCCATGTTAAAAGGGATTATACTTCAAGTTGCCATAATTGTTAGCCTCATGACATGACCAATGTGTTGGTTATTAGCATACTTAGAAGCTGCACTATGAGATTTCTGGTACAAAAAAATTTAATTACCTAATACACCTGAATATGACCATAGAAATCTTCCATTAATGTAAGCATGGTTGAAATAACTAGCCAATTTAGCACACAATTAAGTCTCATTAATCCCAAAATGATGTGAGTTATGTGGTGAAACTGGAGGGATGTAGTTTCCATGTCCTCCTTTCACTTTAGTAGGATGGATGATGGATTTTTCCCCTCTTGATATCCTGGCAGAAACACCCCATTTATAGATAAAATTTTAAAAATATGTAAAAATCCATTTCAACTTTACATTTTCCAGTGTCAATTTTCTTCTTCCTTATGCTATATTTATTGTTTTATTTATTGTTTGTGGGAAATTAGCTTTAACTTTTATGATTGGATAAATAGAAAGGTAAACACCAAGTCAAAATCACTTATCACTAGATATGCACATAGCTTGAAATTCTACAAAGCATATTGGATATTGTGAAATTATGAAATTCTATTGAAATATTTAATAATTTAAATTAATTTTAGTTTTGGATTTGTCTAATGATGAAGTAACAATGGTTTAAAGATATACAAATTTGTAAAATATTCAACAATTTTTAGATTTTAATATTTTCAATATTAGGCAATTTTGATGTTAAATAGTGCTATATCATGAGTGGTTACAACTGCTTGATCATTCAGTTCATTTATTTTTTCCAACCCAATCACATTGTTCGAAAATCTAACTATTTGGCTTATAAGTATTGGGTAGCACTGTAAACCTGTCATAAGAAAGCCCATGAATTTAGAGCAATTAAATGCATCTATTTCCTTGAGGGTTTTTTTTGTTGTGTAACAATTTTTTTTGTGCTTAATTTCTATTCCACCCCTCGAAACTCAACAAGTGGTATTAGCGCTTCGGAAGTTGAGGTGAATGCACCTCTATCTATTCTAATGAACACGGGGATTCATTGTTGTTGTGTACATTTTAGGCAACCAATGATTTGATATTCATGTGATAAATTAAACTACAGTCAATTTCTCATATGCCAATGGATGCCACAAGATACAATGTATAAATATTATACAAAATTAGAGAGTATCTAGTCAACGCAAATGAGCACAAATTGTGTTTTCTCCTCCTTATTCATAATTTATATATAGATTCCTTCAATAGGTAATAGAATCGATGACTAGTTAATAGAATAATAACAACTAACTATTTATCTATATTTCCAAGATTACTCTTCTGATACTAATTACACAGGTTGGCTTAAATTTTTGTTGTACACATCCTTTCTAATAGCTCGAACAGTCCCAATACCTTAATATATACACATATATTATATATATTTTTTACTGTAATACCGAATCTGGCTAGACTCACGAATAGAGTAAATGGATTATTTAATCTATAGGAATACCATAAGTATTCAATGCTTCCTTACCCAAAATTTACTCAATAATTTTGTGTGAGGTTTGTCTTTAAATAACGAACTATGTTAAATACCTTCATTTGATTACTATGATCCTCTTTTGAGATACACACAACAGATCATCTATCTATATATATATATAACCTTATGTCCCGTAGAAATATTAAGGGATTCCTCACAATACTCAAACAAAAATTCTATCAATTAGTGCATAAGATGAATTCCTTACCTGCATGTACTTTTAAAGAGAAAATTCTTAATCTTCTGTTCAACCTAATACATACTGAAATCTCTAATTGCTATCACTATTTCGAAATATAACAAATAGAGTTTTCTTATCGATCTCAACATAATACATAGTACACAGAGTATACAAAATTTATTTCCAAAGGGATACTCTATATATGCATGTATAACTTGTCTCATATACAATTTTATTCTTTAATTCAACATTTAGTCTAGATCATCACCATAACGACATTAAACTATCATGAGAATAAGAATATCATGAACAAAAAAATCCACATGTCTAACCATAGTTTGTTTCGTGGGAAATAATTAGGAATAGAGCACATTCCTCTCAACCATAAATTGTCACCAACAATTGCCCCCAAAATCATACCTTCTTACCTCCAAGAATCAAAAACCTCGTGTGCTTCTGAGTTATTCTCTTGTATATTTTCCCAACTGTTTTTTTCCTTACCAACGTCCTACTTTAAGGGTCTGCATCACTTAGTTACCTAGGATTTTTTTGTTTTATTTTAAGTAAAACACTTTCTTTTTCTTTAAATCATACCTTTCTCTCTAGCTATGATTTTGATTTGATTTTCACTCACCTCAGCTATTTTTTGTTTGTTTTTCTCCTTGGGATTTTTAGGAGAATATTTGGGAAGGTCTACCATGTGGACTTAACCATTAACATCTTTTACTAGAATGGAAAGAAGTCTCTATTAATCAGTGTTGTTTCCTTGTTATGTCTAAACAAATCACTTATTAATTAAATAAATTTTAATTACATAATCCATCATTCCAATCGTGGTTTCCATAGCCATTAACTTGAGATAATAATCCAACAGTCTCAAAATAGTCAGGCCATAAAAACCGAAAATATATGGTGTCACAAGTCCCTAGCGAGGCACAGAGTAATAATGGATTTTTCACATTACAATTTGCAGAGTGCAGAGGTGCAAGATTGTGGAGAAAACACAATGAAACTTTGTTTGTTCGCATAAACTTGTAATTCAATTTAAATCTCACACTTTATTTGTCCTTTTACTTAATGTACGAAATTATTTCCATAGTTTAAATGCAAAAAATATTTTATTTTTAAATAATAAAAAAACGTATTATAAAAGAGATGAAAAATGTAAGGTTTTTGTTTCAATGTGAACGCATCCTATTTGATATTAGGATAAAAAAAATATTTCTATCAGTTAAACAATGCATGTTCGCTTCTATATGCGAGTACTTAGAACATTTATACAATATACATTACATCCATATAGCAATGAGATGCGTAGTTCAAAAAGTGGACAATATGATCATGCTAAAAATATATGTTATGAAATTAAAACCTTTTTTTCCTCTTATTTCTATATATTTGATCTAACTCATATTGTTGGAGCACGGAAAATGAACACAAGTAGAACAAATATATTTAAATAAAATGATAACTTTGCTAAGAGGTGTATATGTTCAATTTTTCGTCATTTGATTAATATTACATTATACAACTCTAGGTTTTTTTTTTGCTATATTTTGTATATAATCTGTGATATGTAATTTTGTATAGAGAAGGGTATATGAAAATGTATGTAGACATATGAAACTTTGTGGAACAATGTTTTTGTTCCTTGCTCCACACAACCATTCTTTCACACAAAAAAGACACTTCACTGAATATTGCATTAAATTGTGAGTAAAAGCACCACTGTTCCACTCTTAACAAGAAATAATAAATGTAATATTTTCAATAGCCTTGAAAGTTTGTCATTCATAAATAGGTTGCATCATTAACATGTCGTGAACAGTTCTCCTTTGAAAGTCTTGCCACTCCACAACTTGCCTTGTCTCCTTCAAATTTTATAATAGTATTAATTAATTATGCATATTGACTCATAAGTGTTACATGTTTCCTAAAAACCAAAAAAAGTCTTGCCACTCCAAAACTTGCCCTCTCTCCTTCAAACCAACTATATCAAGCCGCTTTGCATATATCAAACAAAACATACAACTGATTAAAGTTAAGAAACTACATGTTCTTACATATTCTCGTGCAATCACTGTCCAAGTGCAAAAGTGCTTCACTACACTTCCTTACCTCTGCAGAGTCCTTCATTTCGCATAGGTTTATGGCTTTATGCACTTGTTCTCCTGTATAGCTAAATTTGTAAAAGTTTAAGATGGAAAAGAAGTTTAAAATGAAATAAGAGTGAAACACACTAGCAAAAGCTATAATAGTGTTAATGTCAATGTTAGTGCTCTAAAATATTCTTCACACCTGCGCACTCAGCGTTGGCATCATTAGATAGATCGATAGCAATCTCAGGCATACTAGTGTTAGAGAAATCACCAACAAAATGACCACTCACAAAATTAGCCTTTTTTTCCATGCCTCAAACCCGAATACTAAATTAACTTTATGCACACTATGAAGGAAGAAAGGATGACTCGATATAGTCCCTTTTTAACAAACTCCCCCGCACCCAATTTATCTACAAAACCTTTCTACTGCACTTCCCCCACAACCTTTCTCCTTACTGCGCATATCACAAAATTATCCTTTTTTGTCAATGCCTCGACTCCACATATTAAATTAGCCTTATTCGAAGTGTAGAGAAAAAAAGCTTTAATCGAGATAGTCCTTACTCTTTAACAAACTCCCATGCACACAATTTATCCTTACTTCCTACACACCCTTTCTATGCACAACAAAATCATAGTAGTTTCATATTAAATTAATATTTAAAGCTACTTTTGCATATTTCTTCACCCCTCTTCCACAACTACACTTCCCCCACAAACTTTCTCTTTCCTTCGCATATCACAAAATTAGTTGTTTTCTTCCATGGCACGACTCGATATATTAAATTAACCTTAGTCAAATAAATCGATATAGTCTATTCTCTTTAACAAACAACTCCATACAATATTTCTCTGCATGCGCTTTCTGCCACACTTCATACACACCCTTTCGCCACATATCAAAATCGTAGTAGTTTGATATTAAATTAGTATTTCAATGTTACTTTTGCATATTTCTTCAACCCCCCTGCTTAAGTAAGGCACTTGGAACCCCTGTTAGCTTTGGCTTCATTGGGTAGAACAATAATAATCTCAAGCATAATAGTCTCAAAGCACTCATTGACAAATCGTCACTGATACAATTACCCTCTTTTGTCGATCTCTCGACTTCACATACTAAATTAGCTTTATGAGCACTATGAAGGAATAAATATTGACTTGATATAGTTCCTGAACTTAACAAACTCCTCTACAGCCAATTTTTCCGCACACCCTATCTTCCATACTTCCCCCACAACCTTTTTCCTTCATCTGTGTATCACAAAATTAGCATTTTTTGTCTATGCCTTAACTCTGCATATTAAAGTAGCTTTATGTGGAGTGCGGAGGAAGAAATCTTGACTTGATCTAGTCCCTTCTCTTTAACAAACTCCACTGCACACCCTTTTCCCTACACTTCTCGCACACCCTTTCTCCGCACAACAAAATAGTAGTAGTTAGCGATGCCCCCTCTTATGTAAGTGGCCTGCAACTCCATTTAGGTTTGGGATCATTAGACAAAACAATAACAATACCATGCATAACAATGTCAGAACACTCATTAACAAAATGACTACTCACAAAATTAGCACCTTTTTTGTTTTAAAATGGTTTGTCAGACACTAACAAATAGCGAAAATAAATTACCCTATACCAAGGGGATTATGTCACATCAAGCCTTGCTCAGCCAATGCAAAATTAGAAATAATACTTCCATAAATTTAAAAGTGATTTTTGAATTTATAGACAAATAGGAATATTCAACATATTCCCGAACCTTGGTTAAAATTGCAAAAATTTGACAAAATAATCGATAGTCAATAGATTTTGACCATGAGGTGAGTGTTATAGTCCTCGGGGAGGCAAGGACTAAAAAACATTTATTAACATTCTTAACTATGGAGATTTATCCCAAAATTCTTATGAAGATGCTTAATTTATAAATATGTTTTGTTACAATACCATGAATCAGTGTCATGACTTCTCAATATCACATGCTCAAAAAACCATCACTAGCTTTACATTACAATTGTTCTTATGATATTTTTTTTAAATTAATTAATTTAATTAAAAGAAAAAATTGCATAACTACTTTGAAATTAAATATAAACCTTTGATTTGATTTGTGAACACTACTAAAAGTATTATAGAATATTATGTGGAGGTTAAATCCTACGGTCCATGTAATAATTGTAATAATTATTTCTTACACCCAATATAAGGTGAATGTTGTTACATAAATAAAATAGTACTTACATTGACAAAATAAAAAATAATAATAACATAAAAAAATCAATGCACACCATAAATAAAATACCTCAATTTCCACCACAATACTACATTTTTATATAGAGAAATAATGTAAATGAAAAATAATAATAATAATAATATGAAAGATGTAAAAATAATATTAATTAATATGGAGCTCACTCATGACATGTAGAAATAATATTATTCATATTATATGATGTGTAATCCATTATATGTACTTAACATGCAATATTTAAAACAAAATTATATTAATAGCAAAACTAAATTAGTGCCCATCATAAATTATTTGGATCATTATATTAAATAACATAATTTCATATTAAATTTATATGGAGAATTTGTACTCAAAAAGATGTTTTCATCTTGAAAGATGAAGTCACTCTTAATGTTTGGTAAAATAAAAATAGAAATCTAATTAATAATTAAATTACAATTATAAAAACCTAATTCCAAAATAAACACTATTACCATAAAATATTAAACAAAAATACTATTAAAATATAATCATTTATTTTAAATAATATACATCATACATAAAATATTAAACAAATTTACTATTAAAATCTAAACATTTATTTTAAATAATATGCTTCATACTTAAATTTTCAATTTGAATTCCAATTTAACCAAAAATTAAATAATGTGATAATTAAAATTATCAAATTTATCCCCAACACAATTTTTCAATAGTAAGACATTCCGATCTCTCTCAGAATCCATAACAGAAATGTTTCATCTACAATTTATTGGCAGACAAGCCAACTGCACACATCAACTCGCCCACAAATCATAGTTACCAAATTCGGCAGTATGGGAAAAAAAGAAAACGAATATACCCGAATTCGTTTGGTTCTCATGAATTATTATAAAAAGTTGATTCGTTTTCTGACACCTAACTATTACTCATGGAAAAAAAAAGTTAGTTGGCATGAATTATTATAAAAAGTTGATTCGTTTTCTGACACCTAACTATTACTCATGGAAAAAAAATAATTTAATACGAATTTTAGCGTCACCGGAACCGTAAAAGAACATTAATAAATTGCTGCTTATATTCATCACAACCCTGAGAGTAGTAGCAGTCAGCATCGCAACCAAAATAAGAGTCAACTCACAACCCAGAGAGTAGTAGCAGTGAGCATCGCAACCAAAATAAGAGTCAACCCTATTTAGATTATGTGTGAAATTGGTACATTATAAAATAGTTAGCTAAATATTTTGATATATACTTGTCCATTTTTTTAATTGAAAAATATCTAACCAGATTATTTCGATATCGTATTCGAATTCAAATTCAAATTTGAATTTGAACTTGGTATATTAATAGATTTTCAAAGCGGAATCATAAATAGATATAAGGGATGTGATAAGGTCAGTAAAATTTTGCATTAAATTTTTTATAAAAATATAATGACAGATATATAACAGTAATGTTTTTTAAGAAAGAAGTAAAGAGAAACAAGCTATTGTGATTACATCAAATTTTAATGAAAGACGATGTTTTTTTTGTAAGTTTAAAACAACGATTTTATAATGTGAAATTAAAACATAATGCCCCAAGAAAATATACCTACCTCCAGCCATTAGTGCTTGCTCACAAGTGAAAACAAAGGAAGTTTCCCAAAACAGTTGAAACACTCCTTTGAACTTTTGACTATAGTTTTATAGCAGCACCCTTACTGCCAATTTGCCCATTTGCCCGAGAAAAAGCTGTAGCCAATCTGCTCCAAAAAACTGTGTTGAGACACCAAGTGTGAACAACTAACATTGTTCTAAATATCAGCGAGAGGGATTTAGTTGTTCAGCTTCTTTTTAAAAACACGTAGCTTTAAAGAAAACGATTGCTGATTGAAAACTTTGCAATAGACATTCCCAAAAAATAAAACAAAGCAATACAGAAAAATTTTGAATGTCGATTGGTGATCTTGTTCTGTTCAAACGCAGACCACAGCAAAAAACATATACAAGCTCACTCCTTAGATCTGAAAAAGTAAGCAACCATCCAAGACGGTTGTAGCAACAATGCTAAAAATATAGTAACACAATCTTCCTGCAAGTAGAAAATCTGAAGGCACTTCCAAGCTCTGTTGTCTCACTTGATGGTGTAAAACTGAAGGGATTGAGATGCTAGCTTGGGGACCAAACAGATAAATGTATAGCCAAGCTTCCATCAAGCTTCTGATGGCTATGTGTCAGGTGTTCCACAGATCAAGGTAGAGAACTCCAGATGGAGTAATGGACCACTTCAGAAGCTCCCAATAAGAAAATTAATTAACTGCAGTTGATTTCCTTAATTTAAGGAAATTACTGCAGTTGGTTTCCAGAAATTAAAGAAAGACTGCAGTTTACTTCCATAATTGTAGGCAGCAGTTGGTAGAAAAAATTAATGGAGCTTAACATTCTCCCACTTGGTCCATACTTCCAAACTTAATGTCTCAACTTAAAACCCATTGATAATTTGTATTAAGTAATAGATACATGAATCATGGCGATAAGTCCTCTAATGACGAGTATTATCTTCCATGTATTACTATGTATTTATTCTTGTTATAATTTATGTGGCAACAATTTCTTAATGAATAAACCTTATGTTTATTCTTGGTCCTTAAATGAATTTTCTCAAATCAACTTAAGGTGCACATAAATATGAGAAAAAACATCACAATAATTAAGAATTTCATTAAAATAACATTGTCCATACAATGAGAAACTACATAATGGAACCAAGTCCCATATTCATTACATGATCCTTGAATTTAAACGGTGGCATGCCCTTAGTCAAAGGATCAACGATCATCAACTCAGTGCTGACTCAATGACCACTTTCTTTTCTTTAACACGTTCCCTTATAGCTAAATACTTAATGTCGATGTGTTTATTTCGACTCCCACTTTTGTTGTTTTTAGCCATAAAAACAACAGCTGAATTGTCGCAATATATTCTCAATGGATTAGAGATAGAATCCATAATTCTAAGCCCAGAAATGAAAATTCTTAAGCCATACACCATGTAAAGTAGCCTCAAAACAGGAGACGAACTCGACTTCCATAGTGGAAGTGGCAATCAAGGTCTGCTTGGCACTCCTCCATGATACATCTCCACCGGCCATCATAAAAATGTATCCTGATGTTGATTTGCGTGAATCAACACATCCAACAAAGTCAGAATCGAGTAGCCAATTACTTCCAAAGTGTCCATCCATCTATACATAAGCATGTAGTCTTTGGTTCCTTGAAGGTACCTCATTACTTTATTTGCAGCGCTCCAGTAGTCTAAACCTGGATCACTCTGATATCGTCTCAACATTCCCACAACAAACGCAATGTCAAGTCTTGTGCAGACTTGAGCATTCATTAGGTTTCCAACAGTAGAAGCATATGAAATGTTCTTCATTTGTTCCCTTTCAAAGTCGTTCTTCGGGCATTGGTTCAAATTGAACCTATCACCCTTCACAATGGGAGCTACACTTGGTGAACAATCCTTCATCCGAAATCTCTCTAAAATTTTATTAATATAGGTTTTTTGTGATAGACCCAAGATGCCTCGAAATCTGTCTCTATGGATCTTTATGCCAATGACATAAGATGCCTCACCCATATCCTTCACATCAAAATTTTTAAAGAGGAATTGTTTCACCTCATGTAGCAAACCCTTATCATTGCTTTCTAGCAAAATGTCATCCACATATAAAACAAGAAAACAAATTTTACTCCCACTAACTTTCAGGTATATACATTGATCCATAATGTTTTCTACAAAACCAAAAAAAGAAATTACACTATGGAATTTCAAATACCATTGGCGGGATGCTTGTTTTAAACCATATAATGACTTCTTGAGCTTGCAAACCAATTGCTCACCATCATTAGAGGGGAATCCTTCAGGTTGTTTCATGTAAACCTCCTCATCTAGATCTCCATTAAGAAAAGTCGTTTTCACATCCATTTGTTGCAACTCCAAGTCAAAATGGGCTACTAATGCCATAATAACGCAAGGAATATTTCTTAGACACAGGAGAAAAAGTCTCCGTGTAGTCGATTCCGTCTTTCTGAGTGAATCCCTTAGCAACAAGTCTTGCCTTGTATCTCTCAATGTTGCCCAATGAGTCTTTCTTTGTCTTAAAAAGACCCATTTACATCCAATGGCTTTTGCACCATTAGGCAACTCAACAAGATCCCAGACTTCGTTACTCTTTATGGAATTCATGGCATTGTACCATAGTTCTGATTCTTTGCAACTCATGGCTTGTGAAAATGACTTGGGATCATTTTCGGCTCCAATGTTGTAGTCAGATTCTTGTAGATACACAACATAATCATTAGGAATTGTTGATCTCTTTGGTCTAGTAGATCTTCTTAATGTTGTACCATCATCTTCCTGAGAAGTATGTGGTTCAACTTGTTGTTCAAAAGTTCTTGGCAGTTCTTGAACTCCCTGATCTACTGGAATATCATCAGCAGCTTGTGGAACTTCAACAATTGGTTTTTCAACACCAGTTTGTACTTGAGGGGTGCTATGAACAATAACCAATCTATCACTTGAGGTGGAAGGTTGAGATTCTGAATGATCTTTTTCAGAAACTATGTTCCTGGTTTGATCGCTCCCACTGATCAAGTCATTTTCAAGAAACTTTGCATTTCTTGATTCCACAATCCTAGTGCTGTGAGATGGGAAATAAAATATGTAACCTTTAGACCTTTCAGCATATCCAATGAAATACCCACTAATGGTCCTTGGGTTTAGCTTCTTCTCTTGTGGATTATAAATTCTCACTTCAGACGGGCATCCCCAAACACGCATATGTCGCAAACTCAGTTTCCAACATTTCCATAATTCAAATGGCGTTTTAGGAACTACCTTGGTTGGAACTCGGTTTAATATATATACTGCCGTCTTAAGTGCTTCAGTTCACAAGGATTTAGGAAGATTGGCGCTGCTAAGCATACTCCGCACCATGTCCAATAAAGTTCGGTTTCTTCTTTCTGCTACACCATTCTGGTCGGGTGAACCAGGCATGGTGTATTGGGCAAAAATCCCATGCTCTTGAAGAAATTTAGCGAATGACCCAGGTGCTTGTCCATCTTCTGTGTATCTACCATAATATTCTCCACCTCTATCTGATATCATGATCTTAATTTGCTTGTCGCATTGTTTCTCTACTTCAACCTTAAAAATCTTAAAGGCATCTAATGCTTTGCTCTTTTTATGAAGCATGTAGAGATACATATATCGTGAGTAATCATCTATAAAGGAGATGAAGTATCTCTGACCATGTGAGTCCATGTCTGGACTACATATATCAGTATGTATGATCTCTAATATGTCTGAACTCCTATTGGAACCTTTCTTTGAATTGTTGGTCTGCTTTCCCTTTATGCAGTCCACACAAGTCTCAAAATCAGTAAAATCCAGAGTATTAAGTACCCCTTCATTTACCAATCTTTTAATTTTTTCTATGGAGATATGACCTAGTCTCCGGTGCCATAATTTAGAGGAATATTCATTAATAACACATCTTTTAGTGCCAATGTGAACATGCATTGAATCATAAGTGACATTGTTTTGTAAATTAATGCAGTAAAGACCATTAGACAAAATACCATTCCCAACATAGTTAGATTTATAAAATAGACTAAAGGATTTTTCTGAAAAGTTAAAAGAATATCCAAAAGGTACAACCCTTGAAACTGAAATCAAGTTTCTAGAAAAACTTGGAACATCAAAGGTCTTTTCTAATTCTAAAACAAAGCCACTACTTAAATTTAAATAACATGTTCCTATAGCTTCCACATGCGAGCCCATCTTGTTTCCTGATAAGATGCTTTGCTCACTTCCCACTGGCTTCCTTAGGTTTTGCAAACCCTGCAAGGAATTCAAAATGTGAATTGTTGATCCAGAATCAATCCACCATGTGCTAATATTAACATTAACCATATTAGATTCATAACAAACAAATGAGATCAAATTACCTTGGTCCGCAAGCCATTTCGGAAATTTGGCACATTCCTTCTTCATGTCCCTTCCTTTTACAAAAGAAACACTTGGAATCCTTCTTGATATTGGCTTGGGGAGGTACTCTACCTTTCCTTTTCTGATTGGCTTGATATTTTCCCTTTCCACGCGTTGCGAGAGTTGCACTCTCTCCCAGTTCCATTACCAGTCTCTCTTCCTCTTGAACATACATGGTCATGAGTTCATTAATTGACCATTTATCTTTATGTGTGTTGTATGAGATTTTGAAAGGTCCATATTGGTGCGGAAGGGTGTTCAGGATGTAGTGCACTAGGAAGGACTCCGATATATCAACCTCGAGTTTCTTCAATTGAGCCACAGTGTCCCTCATCTGCATGATGTGCTCACGCACACCTTTCACACTGGTGAGCCTTAGGGATGAGAACTTCATGATTAGGGTGCTTGCTAGTGCCTTGTCTTAAGTGACAAATTGATCATCAATGGTCTTCAACAAGTCTCAGACCTTTTCATGCTGATCAACGGAACCACAAATACTAGCTGAAATTTTAGTCTTAATGAACATCATGCTTAGACGATTGGATTGCTCCCATCGTTCATAAAGTGTGATGTCCGCTGCAGTGCTGGTATTAGTGAGTGCCGGTGGTTCATCTTTCCCAATAGCATAATCTATGTCCATCCACCTCAAATGAAGGAGAATCCTCTCCTTCCAAACCTTATAGTTATCTCCCTTAAGTTCGGAAATGTCACAACGAATTTCAGAGAAATTTTTAGGTTGTACAACTGCATCAAAATTAAAAATCACATGATTATGTTAAAATTGAGACTTAGATAAAATTTCATGTTTTACCAATGTAAATCATGCTCAAAATTGAATCTAATGACATAAAAATTGCCTGTGGGCTAAATTTTCAATTCAAGCAGATTCAATTATTCATAATTCTGAACTTTATGACAAAACTTATTAATTCATAACTCCTGTGGGTAGGTTATGAAATTTTATCCTAATTAATTACATAAATATAATAAAAATTCCAGTGGGATAAAATTTATTATATTTAGTCTAATTAATTACAATTTTAATGTCTAAATAATCTTATGTGATCTAACCAATCATAATATATAATTTTATTTAATTAAAGATGTTGTGGCTATTCTCTAATTAATTAAAATTATATGGATCACTAGACATTATCCATTATAAATTGCATAAACAAAAATATACACAGTTCTTCACATTTCATGCTACGAGAAATGGCGTATACACAGTTTAATATAAAGCAATTTAAAATATATATATATATATATATATGGAAAGCGGAAACAATTACCGCACTAATCAAACTCTTAAAAAAAAATTCTTATAAAATTATAAACATTTCTTTAACCAGAGTAAAAAAAAAAAATGTTTAGTAAAATGAATAAGTCAAAATAACATTTTAAATAAACTTCATACAAGAGAACTATATGAGTAAAAACTGCGATAAATATTAGTATTACTCCAAATGACAGCAAGAATTCCTTTCTAAAATAAATAAACCTTAAATTCCTTTTTAATGAAAACCATATAATTAAAATAGTTGATATTTTGGGGAAACGTATTGTTCTTAGTCCACAGAAACTTCATGGAGACCAAGAAAACTAATGCGAGAATTAAAATATGCACTAATTTATCCCCAAACTCATTGTCGAGGGCTACACACTGTAACTAACCATAATATTAAAAAACATCACGGAAAAATTCCAACAATTCTAAGATGTCTTAGATTTCTGAGCATGGACTGTAATTTCCGTTATCATAACAACATAATTTGGTAAGCAGAACACACCAAGGCAGAGATAAATGTTACGCTCTGATACCAATGTAAGTTTAAAACAGCGATTCTATAATGCGAAATTAAAACTTAATGCCCCAAGAAAATATACTTACCTCCAGCCATTAGTGCTTGCTCACAAGTGAAAACAAAGGAAGTTTCCCAAAACAGTTGAAGCACTCCTTTGAACGTTTGACTATAGCTTTATAGCAGCACCCTTACTGCCAATTTGCCCGAGAAAAAACTGTAGCCAATCTGCCCCAAAAAACTGTGTTGAGACACCAAGTGTGAATAGCTAACATTGTTCTAAATATCAGCGAGAGGGATTTAGTTGTTCAACTTCTTTTTAAAAACACGTAGCTTTAAAGAAACCGATTGCTGATTGAAAACTTTGCAATAAACATTCCCAGAAAATAAAACAAAGCAATATGGAAAAATTTTGAATGTCGATTGGTGATCCTGTTCTGTTCAAACGCAGACCACAGCAAAAAACCATATACAGGCTCACTCCTTAGATCTGAGAAAGTAAGCAACCATCCAAGACGGCTGTAGCAGCAGTGCTAAAAATATAGTAACACAATCTTCCTGCAAGCAGAAAATCTGAAGGCACTTCCAAGCTCTGCTCTCTCACTTGATGGTGTAAAACTGAAGGGATTGAGATGCTAGCTTGGGGACCAAACAGATAAATTTATAGCCAAGCTTCCATCAAGCTTCTGATATATATGTGTCAGGTGTTCCACAGATCAAGGTAGAAAACTCCAAATGGAGTAATGGACTACTTCAGAAGCTCCCAACAAGAAAATTAATTAACTGCAGTTGATTTCCTTAATTTAAGGAAATCACTACAGTTGGTTTCCAGAAATTAAGGAAAGACTGCACTTTACTTCCATAATTATAAATAGCAGTTGGTAAAAAATTAATGGAACTTAACATTTTTACTGGAAAAAAAAAATAGCCACAAAGAGGAAGTCAATGCATGGATGGTAGAAGTTAGGGTTCGATTGAGAGCCGAACAGGGTGACTCGTTTGAATGTGGCTTTCCTCAGCTAACAATGGCAGCAACCAAAAAGGGTGGGCCTCTGCCCCCTGGCCGCAGTTATCTTTGGCATCAGCTAGGCAAACCGGCTATGCAAATGACACGGAGAGCGCTACCCGTCGTGTAGCGGGTTTGCAAACCCTCCATCCACTTACTCTTCACAATTACCTCTCAATTTTAGCTTCCAATTGCTAGCTGCATAGAAAATTCATTCAACCTATGGCATAGAAGTTTTCAAATACACCTGAATCATGGAGGAAAAGGTCCACAGACGGAATGAAATGGTCAATCGGAGGGAGAACGAATAAATTGAAGAGACATAGTAATGAAACAGATGGACATATTAGTATTTTTTAATTGTCTATGGAAACCTATAATGTTAAGACTTCAGATAAATCTCAACCTTACTTCCTAAACCAATGAAATCTACTTAGCTACTATTATTTTTCAAAACAAAACTAAAATTGTGAAAGAAGATTTCAATATAGCAACGTCTATCAATGAATAACAATTGGAACTAACAACAGAAAGTTTGACCAAACATTTTGAGAAAAAGACTATGTAAACAATACATACCATCTGAGAAAACAATCACACAATCATGGTTTAGACGCAACACTGTTGTCCCAAAATCATATCCATCTCGACAAGAACACCCAACAATACTTCATGCCCAATATACCAGAAAGACATAAGACGCTCTGCAAAAGATTCAAAACACAACCAAATCCCTATTCTGTTCAATACAGTCCTGTTCTGACAGCCAGCGTTTTAATTTGTGACAGAGAACGAAAAAATTGAAAATGAAAGAATGGCAAACAGATTCTACAGTGCAAAGTTAATGATATACAAACCACCCCCAAATAGATAGATAAATATCTTGTGGAAATTTGGATTATGGTCAATAGCACACACAATAATGTGGCTACCTGCGCTCTCTCGGTGTCTGAAACTTTGGTAGTGCTTATCCACACCCCCCAATATGACTGAGCAGGAATTGCAGGAGATAGTTTCGTTGAATGCTCGTGGACGAAATTTTGGACATGCCAACAATATGTGTATGATCGGTAAAGTTTAGCATTGAAGGCTGGCGAGCTGCGAATTGGGATGTTTGAGAATAAATGGACAGATAATTACTGTCACTGTGGGGATGAACATCACCACGGTTTGGGTGGCTTCGATCACAGCTGCGGTATTGTCCAAATTTCCATACGCAAACATAGTGCTTGCAGGGAAATCTCTGTGAAATTTCTGGTAACTTAACTTATGTAGAATGAAGGAGTCATCACCATCAACAGGAAAATATACACGTTAGCTTACCAGTTTTTCTCAGACATCCCAATTCTTTGTTCGCCAGCTTTCGAATGCCCTTCTCGACCGAAAGTACATATACCCTTAAGAGTGTTGGCAATCTTCAGAGGCCCTTCCAGGAACATCACAACCGAAGAAGCTATATCCTGCAATGCCTTCTCAGTCGTATTGACAGACATTGCTGCAGAACAAAAATCTCCAAGAAAAATAGTAGAAGGGCCCTTCGCAAACAGATTATTGAGTAAAAAGTTAAGATACGCATAGCAATCGCTTTCTTCATTGGCCCCCCTCCATAAAGCGGAAATGAGATTTCCTAATGTGGGTGCCCGGTGACCAGTTTCAAATGATTGTTGCCATAAATGATTGTGTAAGAACTAGTAAGGCAGAGAGGAACGTACTGCTTTTGGAGTAGTACAGAAAGTTTATAGGAAAATGGAGTACACACGGAGATAATGGTTGTGTTCATATTTAAATCGCATTTTAGATGAATTGTTATTTGTTAATAGCTGGGCATGGACATCTCAAGTTGCCAACTACAAGTGCATATTTTTTTATTGGAGCAGTTTAATTAGCAGAAGTTTTGCTTTTAGGGTGATATAATTTTTGATGATATAATTTTCGATTAAGATTGATACACACCAAGCAGATTAGATAAATCATGTAATGCATTTCTATTCATAAAGATGCATATATTAATACATATGTTTGATCGTTAGTTCCAAAAGTTTTTTTCGACTTCATATAATTATTAAAATTCCTCCAATCAATCCATAACTTAATTCCTCTAATCAACCCATAGTTATGGATTAGGTGTAACATCTATAGTTATGGATTAGGTGTAACATCTAGATGCATATGAGTCCAAGAAGATAACTAAAATAAAAAGTGCATAACTATAAATGGCTAAATATCTAAATATACTCTCTGAAAATAGTGTTAGAAAAAAAAACCCCAAATCAAATCTGGTAGATACTGTGAATACCCTGTCAAACTGACAAAATGGATAGGCAGATTCAATATTATTCACAACATTTACATATAATTGTTTATTGATCCTTGATTTCATCTTTTTGGACAAACGAATCCCTAAAGATGAGGTGTCAAGATATTTAGTTCAGAATGTGATTTTAAAGGTATATAAAAATTCAATGTTTTAACAATAAAATTATTTAAATACTCTTTAAATAAAAAAAATTATTCACAAATTTTGAATAAAATTGAATGGAATAAGTATACTAAAACAACTACTTCTAAGACTTCCAACTATTTTTCTTTCTGTGTCTGGAGTGAATCTGCAACTGCACATTCATGGCTGTTACCAATTTACCAGACAATAAAGTTCAACTAGTGTTAGGACACTAACACCAGGGAGTGGAAGACAAGAGACCTCATAAGAATCGAAGTCACTGCTCACAACCCTATTGATTGCTGTATATCTTGATACGCGTGAGATAACATTCTAACAGCCTGTTGAACCTATCCGTGGCACATGCGTTATGCAGGCCGCGCAAAATTTTCACCACACATGGCTGAGGTATTCCTGTAGGGACCAGTATGGAGTCCGATAATGATCAAATTTTTATATTCTTTTAATCCACCAACTAAAAGAAGGAACAATTAAACAATTCTTTATGATTCGTTCAGCAATTGTCTTCGCTCTCACGCCATAGGTCGCAAGTTACCACCGCCCATTCGATTTCAACCGTCCATGAGGCAAGCCTCCTCGGCACGTTATGGCCATGTTGATGCAGACAATAATATTGAAATTGCAAAATTCGGATCCCAGCTGTATTGGTAATCGCTACGATGTACAGAAAGCTATCCTTTATTAATTTGCGATATCCATCACCGACCTGATAACCTTTAATGAGACACGCAGCATCTTTATACTGCCATTTTTCTCCGTTGACGTTGGCCAATTTTATGGCAGCCACACTCCAGATTGTGTACGGCATTATTTTTCTCAGGTTGACCTTCGCCAAATTTGTGGCAGCCACACTGAAAGCTGTGTACGGCGTGATTAGCAAATTTGAGCTATGCGCTTTATACATTCTGAGTATTCAGAAGTTTTGTAAAATATTTATACAAAATACAGAAAACTTAAATAATAACATATTACAATTTTTTTTAAATTTTATTATAAAAAATTTAAGACTTAAAACAATAACCGAGTTTTATGAAGGCAAAAAATATCTAAATCTTAAAACATTAACCTGTTTTATGACACAAAACAAATCGAAGACTTAAACATTAACCAGTTTTAGGGTGATGCTCAAGTTAAAACATTATGCATGCCATTCTTTTAGCTATTAACCTATAATAAATATGAAAACACTTACTACCTCACATATTTCAAGTTTTTAAACTTAAAAAAAACTATAAAGACTCACAAAACTATAAATTACTATTATTAAAATTAATATACCAGGTGAACATATATATATTTAAAAACTACCACCTCTAAACGTGAGTTTTGCCTTTAGTTAGTTATGGGCAACTCTTATGTGGGTTGATTTCATACATGGAACATGCTTTTGATCAAAACACCCATCTCTTGGTTTGTCTCGCATGTCTTTCCTATTACATTTAGTCCATGCCATGCAAGTGACATTAACCAAGCCCTCCCACTCAGTGGCCAAAACCCAAACATTCTCTGTGTATATAAAAAAAATTTCACAAGTTCATCATGACATGTGATATCATAAGCACCCATATTACTTATCAAATTTCCAACCAAACACCAATATAGAAGTGTCAGAAATTTGTTAAACAAATGTCTCATGCCCAATGATGATATGGATGCACTCTCCATCTTGGTCATGGACAAGGTCCATGTGCGCATCACTTGACCATATGACATCCTCCCCCATTCAAAATTTGTAAAATCCCTAACAACGAAATTTTTAATGAATCTGGCACACATGAGTGTTCTAATTAAAATGTTTGCAATCAAAACATCGAACAAAGAAGGCATATGAAACACAATCTCTTATTTATATTAATAACTGAAACAAAGATACATGCTCATACAATTCATACTAAAACCCCTACAATTCATACTAAAACCCCTACCAATGGCATATACAGCTGCTCATCAATGATTAATCTATGGAAATGAAGCCAACTTGTGAATTCTAGATGGATCCACCACACAAATGTCACAGTGGGTTTTCGTTCCGGGATCAAGCTAGCACTGGCCACACCAAGTTCTCAACAAACACACAATAAGACAGACAAACTCAGGATGATCCAAATGCATAGCTCCTATCCCCTTTTATAGGCTTGTTGGATTCTCTAGAAACTTTGTTTTACTATTTTCCCTCGAAAAATGTAGGCAAATACCATGGTTAGATACCTGGGAAAATACCACGGTAAATACCATAGTTAGATTCTGTCCATTTTGACCATAGCAAGAATAGGAATATTACAACTACTCCCGCCCCAAGATTGCTTGCCATCAAGCAATCCACATCTATCCATAACATATGCATTTACATACTGATATGAAGATCCCATACAAACCATTGTGCTACCCTATGCTTCGCTACTAAACAACATGAATGGATCCTTCGATACCTGGATCCTAAACAATCCTCTCATCAATCTCGCCATCAATAAATCCATTTGGATCCCAATGCCACCTAGGTCCTCGGACCTCTAGGTTATGATAGCAGCTCATCCCTCCAACACTGTCTATGCCCAAGGGCCCAAGTTGTAGTATGCTCTTGGCTAAGGGTATTCTCCTAGGAATCATCCCATCAATAGAGTTCCAACTCGTAATCCCTCGCCAATCCATCCCATGGGAAGTATCTAATGCATGAATGCTTATACATGGAATAACTCTACTATGTTGATACTGCCTGATGCTCAACTCATGTTGCTCCACTCGATCACCCAACATGATCCATTTGGAGAAATCTCCCCTTCTCTCCCTAATGTATAAAGGTGGGTGGGTAGTGATGCTTGCCTATATATGTACTCCTATATAGGGTTGCTCTGGAAATCCTAACTATACTCCTCACACTGCCTTATGAGGGACTTGAGATGTTCCTCTACACTAAACAACTTGGCTGCTAACTTGACACATACCCCTATGAGCTCCTCAAATTTTTTGTTCTCCTATAAGATAGTGTCATGGGATATGTAGACTCTTTGCTCCAACATCACAAGCTCTGTCTTGAAATGCTTGATCTTTTCCTGAAAGTCCTCTATTAGCACTTTTGGTGCCGTGCTGATTGTTTCTTTGTCTGTTTGCACCAGATGCCCAACCATCACAGATCCAACTTGAGCCTTTGACTCGCTATCTAGGAATGGTTCATCCTGCACAGTAAGTATGTTATTCTCCCCCTCATGATCATGCTCATCACGCTGGTTCACTATTATTGGCTCCTTACTCAAGTCTTCTTGATCTCCTCCACTTGTGAAGACAATATGTTGTTCATCGTCTACGGTTGTCGAACATAGATGCATTGGTGAACTGGTATCTATAATTGACTCATCATATTCTTTATCAACATCCTCATGGAGACCTATGGACTCAGTTGTATAGGAGTCTACATCATCAACACCATTAGGTAGAATTTCCTCATGCACTTTTGAATGCTTGTCATCCTGCAAGTCTCTTTGAGTAATGTCACAATGTTGCTCACCATCCTAAAAATCAATATACCCAACTATAGAAGACTCCCCATGATCTAAAGGAATCTCCTCTTGTTTTGTCCTTGTTTCCTCCTTCCTATTACCTGGACATGAATTGATAAGTGCCTAAGATCCCTTGCAGTTAAAGCATAATCCTCTCCTTCTTAGTTCATTCTTGTTGTAGGTTTTACTTCCTTTGTTCATGCTTCCTCCATCAATCATTTTAATATCCTTCTTAGTCAACACCCTTCTGAGAAATTTTATGTTTTGCATGACCAACTTCTCGACTAGATCATAGGCGGCTAGTGATACAACTAGTTTCTTTCTCGAAATGGTCAATAGCTTGGATCTTAGTATCTTGCAGATGTTGGCATCTCCTTCTAAAAATAAGGACATAATATTTTGCATGCTTGTTTTGACATGGTATAGATGAGATGATGTGACGCTGGTATAAACGTTCTAAAATGCCTGAAAGTTTAAGTCCTCACATTCCAGATTCAACATCAATGTGCCAAAGGTGAACTCTACCATGAGTTCTAATATTTTTCATCACTCCTGAAAGATAGGAAGCATGATGTTTTTCAACCCTTGAAGAGCTTCTACTATCAGCTACAATAACTCTCTCATGATATCATTAATGTAATAGTAGTGGCGATGTTAAAGCTATGATCCTATTGAGACAAGAAGCAACTGTGAGCTTGACCACTTCAGAAAGATACTCTCAAAGTTTGGGTTGTATCAACAAAGGAATGGATGGTTTGAGAGCCCAACTGAGTTTCATCCATTCTAGCTGCCCCACCCCAGATAGACATCTGTCTAATTCCTCCAACTTACAAAGGTCTATGTATGACTTTTTTCATTGCAATTCAGATCCATGTGCACATAGATTAACCCCTCTTCCTCGTCCTTATTTTTCTTGCCATGGGCACTTCTATTGTAGAATGGCATAAACTCTTTTCAAGAGATGTTTGCTGCTTTGAACATTATTTTGGTCTAAGGAGGTATTGGTGCGTAAATTACCATATATTTCCTCTAGTTCATCAATAACTTTCAGGGTGTTCTCTATGATCTCTTTAAGATGACATGATCTATTTAAGATGACCCATCTTCTCACATACCATGTGTACTAATCAAACATTCTGTAAAACATGCCTTCCCAATTATTTCACTTCAACAAATTTGGCCCAAAGATACCAATGAGTAAGACTCGTTGTAGCCATAAACTTGAAAAATAATAAAAGTGATTTTGCTCTAATACATAATAATAAAAATATTTATCCACAAATAAAGTTCACATTACATATCTTTACTAATGGATCCACACATTACCATCACATACCAACACATTAAACCAAAAAGCCCATCTAGACATGATATTTCCCGAATGTTGAAAAATACCCAATGATAAATTCACCAACACACTGATTTTGTCTACCTACTCCCCTTTTTCTTGTACTTAATTTTATTATATTTATTTATTTACACCAAATTTTCCTTTCAAGTTTCTATCTCAAGAAAAATTCCCAACAAATTTCACAATCCCATTAAAAGTATGATGGCTCCACCCTGTTACGTTGAGGACTCCTCAGTGATGTTTCATGGCCTCTTTGTATGGCTCATTCTCACCTGGAATTCAGTGAATCAGTCAATGTTTGACCTAGCATGGCTGCAATTCATCGGCATCGTTCCACGACTACAACCCTTGATAATCTCCATTGCGCCCACACCTCTCTCGACCTTTATCCCTAACTAATGAGCATGGTTTTTCGACCCTAACACAACCACTACAACGTTGGTGAGTGTGACTGTTGGCTAGGGGTCCAACTCTCCCAATCGATACACTCATAACCCTCACTTGCTGCCTTAAATGATTTGAGATTCTAGCTAATAATGACAAATTAAAATTTAGCCGCTTGTTTAAACATTATAATAAGGGAAAATGACTTAATATAATAACTAATATGATGGAGTGATAAATAATATCCCATCCAATTCACGTAATCAATCTTCACTAAATTTGGATTTTGATGGCAGACCTTATGCTGATTAAGTGACTCTAACAAGGCTCTTCCCTTAGATAAATAATTCGAGTCCCTACTAGATTAATTTGATCTTTGCTACTAGGCTCTCACAAGGTAAGACACTTGTGCTGGAAACTGTGAAATTTCTCCTCCAGTATAGTCTCTAAATTTTCCCACGATCTCGACAAACTTAGATCACTAATATGTTGTGGTGGTTAGATCTCCTTGTTTGGAATATTTAGAAATATGATTTGGCTTGATGGAAATAATAATCCCAGTATTAAACCTTCAAAATTTGTGCTCCCTTTCTGATGTAATCTTCAACAAACATTCTGGAATAAGTTAGACCATCAACAATCTAACTCGGCCTTTGGGATTCTCTCAATCAATTTTCTCTGATTAATTTGGCCTGAACTAAGGATGAACTTGATGCAGGAGCATGAGGCTTAAAGACAAAAGGCTTCATATTATTCCAAAAATCCAAAAAAAAGTTACAAGCAAAGGGGTGGGGTCATTTAGTTGTCAATTTGCAAAGCTTTCTAGATAGGATTTAGACTAGAATCTAGGATTTAGATTATCATGTAATAAATTCAAGAAGTTAGATGTAGTGGAGATTCTCGAGGAGAATATCATGCAGATTAGATAGGATTAGTTAGTTCGGTCCTTTGATTTAGGATCTGGTTGTTAATTGAAACAGTACTTATGTAAGTTCTGAATCATAATAAGGGGATTTTGACTGATTCGGCTTGTTTTTCCATATATAAGATTTAGTTGTAGAAAATATCTCTCTGTGTCTTTCTGTGTAGATTTGGTCAATCCCGGAGGTGTTGCATCCCTCTGTAATATCACTGTGTTTTGTTGAATTTCTTGTTTAATTCTAAAAGTTTCGAGTATTGTGTGATCGAGTTTAATTTCTTTTCGTATGTATTAGTAATTGCGAGGTTTGAAGGTATACGGGTTCCTTGATCGGGCTTGAAGTGCCGCACTCATCCTAAGCCGTTGATTTTATTTTCAATTCTTACGATCAGTCAACAACAGGGGTTAACCTGGTGTTAACTCATGGTTTAAATAGAATTCCTACTAGCAGGAGGATCTAATGGCCATCGCTATCTGATGGATATCAGGCTTAGAAATGAGGGGACATTAACTCATGAACCAAACCCTACATCGACTATATTACAGTCTATAAACCCCATCGGATCCATCCCAAGGAATTAAGCATGTGGGAAACGTCGTACCCGAACTTCTATAGGCCGAGTGTTTATAAACCTCATCGAGTCCTTGAGGTCGGTTAAAGGTCACGTAGATTTCTGAGTGACGACACAGTGACCGTTAGATCACTAAGTTTTATGACCGTTCGATCAATCTCGCATCGCTTTAGAGATAAGTAAGTAAACCTTGCCTGATGATCTTGTAATTACGATTTTGTGATGTTTTAAGAGATTTATAAGGCTCTTGTTGTTGGGGGGAATTTTAGCAGTTCTGCTAGGTTAGTGGGATAGATATCTTTAGAGATAGATGAGTGATACTCTGAGAGAAATCCAAGAAGAGATTCGGCCTGAACTAGAGGAAATAATTTCCGGTATTGAACGATTGTCATTAACACCTGCACCCCAACCACCATTTGTGGTATCAGAGCAACTTAAAGACACTAAAGAGGATCTTAGGGGTTAGAGAAAGAAATCCACTATGGATTTTAGAGTTGGAAGAGGACGTGGTAGAAAAGGAAGACTTGTTGCAAATGCTAAAATGATAGAAGCTATGTAACAGAAGAAAGCTAGATTAGAAGCAATGCAAACAGGGAGAGATGCAGATGTTGGAGATATTAGTGATCCTGAAGTGGAAGCTGCAGAAGAGGAGCAATCTGTAGAAGTTACTCCTGAGATGAGATTCTTTTAGTTAGTATTGAGATCCAAATCTAGACCCAAAACTAAAGTTTTACTTTACGCAGGAGGATTAAATCTTGAGGCGCTGATAGACTAGATTAATGACATGGAGAAATTCTTCGATTATGAAGAAATAGAGGATGAAAAGAAGGTAAAGTTTGTTGTCACAAAGTTGAAAGGATATGTAGCACTTTGGTGGGATGGAGTGCAGGAAAAAAGAAGAAGACTTGGCAAACAACCAATTAAGAATTGGAACAGAATGGTGGCAAAACTGAAAAGTAAGTTTCTGCCAAGTGACTATCAGCAAACATTATTTAGACAGATGTAGAATCTTAGACAAAGGTCTATGACAATAAAGGAATACATAGAGGAATTCTACAAAGTGAGTATAAGAGAAGGAAAAATCCAAGACACGGATGAGAAGGTTGTCAGATATGTGGATGGTATTAGAATGGACATTCAAGATGAGAAGAGTGTACAGTCTCCTAAAACAGTGGAAGAGGCTTATCAGATGGTACTAAGGCCGAAGAAGGGGAAGACAAGGTGGTAGAGGAATATCTATAACACCTGGAGATGAAGCTAGCAATAGCTCAAGTCAGCATACACCCATAGGAGGTGATGCAAGTGGCAGAGGTAGTTTTTTCAGTGGCAGAGGTAGTTTTTCAGAGGAAGAGGAGGCAGAGATAGAGGAAGAGGTTAGATGTTACAGATGTAACAAGCTGGGACACCGAGTTTATGAGTGCTTAGAATATGCAGGAACACCTCATAGAAATGAAATTGTTGCACATACTGAAGAGGAAGCAACAAAGGTGACAGAAGAAGAAAATGTACCAGAGAGAGGAGAATCTTTGGTAGTTAACAAAGTATTTCTAAAGCCAGAAAATGAAGTTGTTGAACCAACACAAAGGAAGACCCTGTTCAGGACTGTGTGAAAGGTTCAAGGGAAATGTTATCAGATGATAATAGATAGTGGCAACATTGATAATTTGGTCTCTACAGAAGTGGAGGAGAATTTGAAATTGAAGACAAAGAAACATCCAACACCTTACAAGGTGTCATGGCTACAAAAGGGAAATCAGGTGTTAGTAAATGAACAATGTGAAGTGGACTTGTAGTTGGGCAAGCATTAAGATAAAATTTTGTGTGATGCGATTCCTATGGATGTGTGTCATATATTGTTGGGTAGACTATGGCAGTATGACAGAGGAGCTATGCATGATGGAAAGAAGAACACCTACAAATTCAGCAAAGATGGTGTCAATCATACATTGCTGCCAATAAAAGAAGAAGATACATCGAAGAAACTTGAAGCAAAGACCCTTTTGTTGAACGAAAAGGAGTACTTACAGCAGATGGAGGAAGATGTGGTACATTTTTCATTGGTTTGCAAACCCAAGGTAATAATTAAATGCACAAAAATTTCTGATTTACCAATGGAAATTCAAAAGATGTTGGACGGTTATTGTGATATCATAGTATATGACTTGCCTAATGAGTTACCACCCACTAGTAAAATCAGTGATCATATAGATTTGATTCTAGGATAAAATCTACCAAATAAAGTAACTTACAGGATTACTCCCACAGAGAATGAAGAAGTCAAAAAACAGGTTCAGGAACTGTTAGATAAAGGACTGATTAGAGTGAGTTTGAGTCCTTATGCAGTGCCAACAATGTTGAGCCCAAAGAAATATGGAGGCTAGAGAATGTGCACTGGTTCAAGAGCAATCAATAAAATAACCATCAGGTACATATTTCCTTTACCTAGAATTGAAGATTTGATGGATTGTTTGAGTGGAGCAAGATATTTTACAAAGCTAGATTTAAAGGGTAGGTATCATCAAATAAAGATTAGAAAAGGGGATGAATGGAAAACTACTATTAAAACAAATCAAGGGTTGTATGAATGGATGGTAATGCCTTTTGGGTTGTCAAATGCACCTAGTGCATTCATGAGGCTTAAGAATGAAGTTTTGAAGGAATTTATTGGTAAATTTGTAATAGTATATCTAGACGATATATTAATTTACAACATGTCTAAGGAGGAACATATGAGACATCTGGATTATGTCTTACAAAGGTTGCAGCAAGAGAAGTTACCATTAAACTTAAAGAAGTGTTCATTCGTGAAGGAGGAATTGGTTTATTTGGGTTTTGTTGTTTCTGCTAATGGATTAAAGATGGATGCAGAGAAGATCAAGGCAATCATAGAGTGGCCTTCGTCAAAAAGTGTTTTTGAGGTAAGAAGTTTTCATGGTCTTGCTAGTTTTTATAGAAAATTCATAAGTAACTTTAGTAAGATCAATGCTTATATTATCGAAACTATAAAGAAAGATAGATAGCCATTTAAATGGACTGCTAAATCAGAAAGGAACTTTTAGTTGTTGAAAAGAAAGATCATTGAAAAACCTATTTTGATTTTTCCTGATTTTAATAAACCTTTCCAAGTGAAATGTGATGCCAATGGAGAATCCATTGGAGGTGTTTTAAGTCAGGAGGACAGACCTGTAGCTTATTTCAATGAGAAATTGAATGAATCAAAGAAGAAGTATTCTTCTTATGATAAGGAGTTTTATGCAGTTGTGTAGTCATTGAAGAAGTGGAGACATTACTTGATGTCTAAAGAGTTTATACTTTATTCAGACAACCATGCATTGCAGTACATTATGCAATAGCCAAAGCTTAATCAGAAACATGCCAAATTGGTAGAGTATCTTCAAGGTTTTAATTTTGTCTTGAAGCGTATAAATGGACAATCAAATAAAGTAGCAGATGCCTTAAGTAGAACAAACATACTACTTCAAGAAAGTCAAATTCAAGTGTTGGGTTTTTATTTTCTTAAGGAATTGTATGAAAAAGACTTAGGTTTTAAAGAAGCATTTGAATCTTGTAAAAATCATGTTTTGTTCGATAGAAGTAAGTGGCTTGATTATTCCTTGCAAGATGGGTTGTTGTTTAGAAGAAATCAGCTGTGTGTACCAAATTGTTCTATGAGGGAAAATTTAATCAAGGAAAAACATAGTGGTGGACTTGCAGGACATTTTGGTGCAGACAAGACTTATGAGCAGTTAAACAGGTTTTATTTATGGCCAAAGATGAGCACTGAAGTGGAAAAGTATGTGAAAAATTGTAAAGTCTGTCAATATGCAAAAGGAAGAAGCCAAAACATAGGGTTGTATGTTCCATTACCTATTCCAGATAGACCTTGGGATATGGTAAGCATGGATTTTGTTTTGGGCTTACCAAAGACTCAAAGAGGAAATGATTCAATTTATGTTGTAGTTAACAGATTTTCAAAAATGGCACATTTTATTCCATGTTATAAAACCAATGATGCTACTCACATTGCTAATCTGTTTTTTAAAGAGATTGTAAGATTGCATGGGTTACCTAAGAGTATTGTTTCAGACAGAGACTCCAAATTTGTTGGACATTTTTGGAGGAAATTGTGGAAGAAGCTTGGAACTAAACTGAGTTTTAGTTCTGCTTATCATCCTCAAATGGATGGACAAACTGAAGTTGTAAACAAAAGCTTGGGTAATCTTCTGAGAAGTCTTATAGGTGAACATCCAAAACAATGGGATCAAGTATTAGCATAAACTGAATATGCATATACTGACCCTCCTAACAAGAGTATAGGGTAGAGTCCATTCCATATAGTTTATGGAATGCACCCAAGAGGAGTGTCTGAATTAAGAAATCTAGGAAAATCTAAGATGAGAAGTGCTGAAGGGGAAGATTTTTCTTTAGAGATGCAAGCAATACATGAATAGGTAAAACAACAGTTACAAGACAACAACATAAAGTACAAGAGAAGAGCAGACTTGAGAAGGAGAGAAGTTAAATTTGAAGTTGGAGATTTTGTTTTAGCACACCTGAGGAAGGAAAGATTTCCAAAAAGAGAGTATAACAAGTTAAAGTTCAAGAAAATTGGACCATGCAGAGTATTGAGGAAATTTTCTGCAAATGCATATGAAATTGAATTACCCTCTGATATTGGAATATCTCCAATTTTCAATGTTGTTGATTTGTATAGGTATGAAGGTGAAAATGCAGATGACATAGTAGAAGACCAAGAGAAACAAGAAATTGATTGGGTAAAACAGTTACCTACAACAAAGGAATTGCAACTAGAGAGGATTTTGGACAAGAAATTATTGAAGAAGACAAGGGGACAAGAGTATTTTCAGTATTTGGTCAAGAAAGATCAACCAATTGCTGAAGCTACCTAGGTAACAGATGCTACGCCACAAAAATTGGGTAGTTCTATAGAAGAGCTCATGGACAGGAACCCATGAAGAATTTTGTCCTTAGGAGTCTGATGCAAGAGCATGAGGCTTAAAGACAAAAGGCTTCATATTATTCAAACTATCTAAAAACCGTTACAAGCAAAGGAGTGGGGTCCTTTAGCTATCAATTTACAAAGCTTTCTAGATAGGATTTAGACTAGAATCTAGGATTTAGATTATCATGTAATAAATTCAAGAAGTTAGATGTAGTGGAGATTGTTGAGGAGAATATCATGCAAATTGGATAGGATTAGTTAGTCCGGTCCTTTGATTTAGGATCTAGTTGTTAATTGAAACAATACTTATGTAAGTTCCAAATCATAATAAGGGGATTTTGATTGATTTGGCTTGTTTTGCCATATATAAGTTTTAGTTGCAGAAAATATATCTCTGTGCCTTTCTGTGTAGATTTGGTCAATCCTGGAGGTGTTGCACCCCTTCGTAATATCACTGTGTTTTGTTGAATTTCCCATTTAGTTATAAAAGTTTCGAGTATTGTGTGATCGAGTTCAATTTATTTTCATATGCATTAGTAACTATGGGGTTTGAAGGTATACAGGTTCCTTGATCGAGCTTGAAGTGCCGCACTCATCCTAAGTCGTTGATTTTATTTTCAATGCTTATGATCAGTCAACAATAGGGGTTAGCCTGGTGTTAACTTGTGGTCTAAATAGAATTTCCATAAGCCGAAGGATCTAATGGCCATCGCTATCTGATGGATATCGAGCTTAGAAATGAGTGGACGTTAACTCATGAATTGGATTCGACATCTATTATATTACAACCTATAAACCCCATCGGATCTGTCCCAAGGAATTAAGCACGTGGGAAAATCTGGACCTGAACTTCTATAGGCCAAGTGTTTATAAACCTCATCGGGTCCGTGAGGCCAAATAAAGGTCGCGTAGATTTCTGAGCGACGACACAATCACTGTTAGATCACTAAGTTTGCTAACTGTTCGATCAATCTCGCATTGCTTCAGAGATAAGTAAGTAAACCTTGCCTGATGGTCTTACGATTGCGATTTTGTGATGTTTTAAGATATTTATAAGGCTCTTTTTGTTGGGGGAAATTTTAGTGGTTTTGCTAGGTTAGCGGGATAGATATCTTTAGAGATAGATGAGTGATACTTCGAGAGAAATCTAAGAAGAGATTCAGCCTGAACTAGAGGAAATAGTTTCTGATATTGAACGATTGTCATTAACGCCTGCACCTTGGCCACCAGAACTCAACCTCTCCTTTGGTCCTAGAGAAACCAAATAAGTTAGCTTTAAAATCGATATGAAAATGGATAGGCATGTTTTTCTAGTGCCAACAATTTCAATCTTCATTGATGATTGAATAGAACCTCAATGCTGGAATAGATTTCGTTGCTTAAGAATTATATTTAGCCCCTTTTTAATCCTCTGGAAGGGATGCCACAACTTGGCATGTTAGGTAACAATTCAATCTACAAGGAGAAACTAAATCTGGCTCCTTTACGACCTTAGTGCAATTCAGACAATCATTGAATGAGTCAACATGTTGAGGACAATTTAAAACTAGATTTGATCTCCCCTTGGTAATACTAGATGTGGTTCTTCCTGCCACAAACATTGGTGCCTCAAATTGATTGCCTTAAAATATTATACATTATGACTAACTCGACTTTTGGTTAGAAGATCCAATATTTAACTCGACCCTATAACCTTTGAACATGGTGCTTTGGCTTTATCATGGGGGGAATGGGCACCTTGAGCACAACATAATCTAAATATGGCACACAAATACTCCTTGAATTTGATCGACTTGGCATCTTATAATGGCCTCACAGGCTTCTAAAGAGCATTTCTTCTCCCGATGATAGATATATTGGTGCCTCTCAGCCCTCCAATAAGATAGAGATATGCCCCCTTTGATCTTAGCCATGCACCGTGTTGTAGTTTGGATCATAAATTCAATAAGGCATGCAAAATATACCTGGCATTCTCCCTTCGGTGCTCGTGGATCCCCTTAACTTGGGTCAATCTATGGCTCTATGATCCCCTTCAATAATTTGTAGTGTTTGGCTTGCCTAGAATGGATCTTGGCTATCACCCTTCCCCACAATCTTACGCTAATAGAGTTAGTATGTTGGCTCAATCCCTACAGAGAAGCCAAATAAACCAAAGCCCAAAACCCCTAGAAATTGATCAATGCGAAAACCCAATTTTTGTTTTTACGAGAACCCTTATGCAAATATAAATATGATGATATAGATATGGTTTTCCAACTAAAAAATGAGAAATCAACTAGGGTGATATCAAATACCATCGGAGATGCAAATTCCAACTAGGATGAGAATAAATCCCACTGAATTTCCGTACATAACACCCTCAGTCTAGCAGGATGCACAACCCTGATACCATTGTAAGATTCCCAATAGAAAAATTCTGAAGGGATTTGAATCACCAAAATGTTTCAATTAATAACAATTATTAGATCTTGTTAGAATTCATACATTTACATTTAAAATCTTTAAGAAATCAATTTACCAAAACATGGAATAGAAGTTAAACAAAAAATAACAACCACTTTATTTAATAAAAAATGATAGGAAAATGTATGCCAAGATGGCTGGTCAAAAAATACTTGACCAACTGAACTCTAAAACACAATCGTGGACCCTGGAAGAATCCACCAGACAATTACACCCATGAGGTTTTCGTCCCTGGGATCAAACTAAAATTAGCCATGCCAACTTCTCAACAAAGAAAAAATAGATAGACAACTCAGGATGATCCAAATGCCTAGCTCCTATCCCATTTTATTGACTTGATGGACTGTATAGAAACTTTATTTTGTTGTTTCCCCTTGAAAAACAAAGGAAAATACCATGGTAAGATACTTGGGAAAATAGCACGGTGAATACCATAGGTAGATTCCATCCATTTTGGCCATATCAAGAAAAATGAATATTACAAAATTGTTGCCATCCTCAACAACACTCTATCTAACAACTTATGTCAAGAACTGAAGACTAACTCTCAATTGAAATGATATACCTTGTATCTTACCTACCTTTGATCTAACCATGAACACTTGGCATGGATCCATGTGTTGTATCCCCCTATGTCTCTAGCTAATTAGGTAATTGTTATGATCAAAATATCAAATCCATAAGAACTCATGTCATCACACAAGTGCAACAACCTTGAATCTTAACATCATCCAAGTAGCTAATCAAAACATCCTTTCTTCTCATAGTCATCCTTAGGTACCCCACCATGACTTGCCATGTAACTACAATAGCAATCCATTTGCTCATGGATGAATGTGAATGTGAGATATGGTGGTCATGGAAACCAACACCTTTATCTCCATTCTTTGACTCTCCTACTGAAATAACTCCCCCATATCTCTATGTCATCTACATAAAGAAAGGAACATGGGAACGAATATTGCATCTTATCTCCTCAATGACTCTCTCCAAATATGGATCATAAACCAACTCTCTCTCTCCAAGAATCTTTATGGATGATCCAATCTCTTCCTTTCCTTGTATGTATGAAGGCACACCTCCATCCCAATGAATCTTTTACATTAAGGGTCCCTCCCGCTCCTCCATCAAATTAATTATAGGCATCATAGTCCCCTCTACAACTCTCGCGTTAGGTTATATTGTTTATCTCATAACTCTATTCATCAAATATGTAAAACAAAAGTCTCAACAAAATCTATCTTGGCATCTATTCTAACAAGATTCGTTGATTGTTGACCCTCTTTGTCGTGCCTACGAATAGAAAGAACTTTTGCTCTCAAATATGTTCCTCCTCAGGTATTCATTACAACTAGATTCAGTCCTAATAGAATAAATAGATGATCCATATGAGGTACTAGAAAGACCATATTTACTCTTAGAAACTGTTAACCTAGAACCAACTCATAGTCATCAAGTTGCACAATGGTAAGATATATCCTTCCCTACCAATCTCTAAATATAATATGAACTTCATTTATTGACCCAATCACTCCAATATCCTTAGAGTTAATAGCCCTAATGGGTGCATGAACCAACATCGAATGATTGGATATTCAAAGAACATATTTTTCTTTTCATCGTTGTCAATAATGAATATGTAAATACATGATAAATTCAATGGGCACTTATAGAGCTCTAGTAATTTTTAATGACTAATACTGTATTTCATCTGATTTTTGCTATTTATTTATTCATTTTATTTAAATATTATTTATTATGTTGAAAGTTATGTATATTTGAAAATAGGATTTCCATAAATTAAATTTAATTATAAAAAAATATTAGGTAGATGGTAGGGATTTAACTTCCATATAGGGTGAAAGTATGGAGTTGGATTACACTTTCTAGCGAAAGAGGGCATGTTTAGATGCAAAAAAAAATGGCTCGATTTGTGCACGCCATTTCACAGACCGCAAGAGCTCGACTGAGAGTTTGACAGTAGCTCAACCGAGATTATTGGAGCTCAATCGAGCTATGAAGCGTTCAAATCAATCTCGCCAACCACCCCACTAACATCCTAGAGGCTCAAACAAAGGTAGGTATTATATCCTTTGTCTTTCTTAATATTTTTTTTTGCAAAATATAACAAATTAATTAAAAAAAAAACAACCATTTACTAAAACCATGAAAACCAATTAATAAAAGAAAACAACCATACAAAAACCACGAAAACCACAAAAAAAACATCAAAAAAGCTTAAAAAATCACAAAACCAACCAAGAAAACCATAATTTTTTTTTAAAACAACTCAGAAAACACAAAACCAACCTAGAAAACATTCAAAACAACCTTTAAAACACTTTGAAACCAACAAAAAGGCTATAATTTAAGTTTTAAATTTGTTTCTTACTTGCACCGTTTTATTTATTAAATGCATATTTTTTGGTTTTGAATGGTATAAATTTTTTTTTCCTAATTATTTTAGCTTTAAAGTTTTTTTTTAAGAATTTTGTGAAATAAATTTTCAATTTTTTATTTTTATTTTTTGTTATTTAAAATGCATTTTAAATTTCTAATAAATTTGACCACAAATATACCCCAAAAAAACCCCAAAACAAAAAACAACTAAACAATCCAATAAATAAATAAATTAGGAATTGAGATTAACATGGTAAATATGATTGCTCATATTAAACCTCTATTTATAAAATAAGAAATTTTATTTTATTTTATTATTTTAAATTTAAATTAATTTATATTTTTTGATAATAAATATATTACGATTCCAATTTTAAAAATAAAATATTAATCCTCTAAAAAAAATTGTTATATATATATAACCCAAAACTATATAACATCATGTCACTATATATAATTATAATATTTTACATAACATATATATAACATAACATGTAATTATATTTAACTATAACATGACATAGCTATATATAAAATATATCTCTCACACACACACACACACACACACATATAATGTAGATATAACTATACAATTCATAACATAATTATATAACTAAATATATAATTTAACTATTATACTATATATATATATGATTCTATAACTATTTATCATAACATAAAATTATTTGACATAATATACATATGTGATTGGAGACTTCGACAATTAGTCATATTGTAGAGATTTTTGGAACAACACTGTGTAATTTTTGTGTTCTGTCCAATGTTTTAAATGGTGGCTCCATCCATCCTCAGGGATCACAGATAGCCTTGATAGTAAATGATCCAACATTCAAAATTTTCCTATAAAAAGGATCTCCAACACTCGTTTACTCTCAAGGCTCTCTGTGGTCCCTGATGATGGATGGAGTCACCATCTGAAACGTTGGACAGATAACACAGATTCACAGTGTTATTCTAGAAATCTCTACTATATATATATATATATATATACATACATACATACATACATACATACATACATATATATATATATATAAGTTCATGTTTCAACAATGTATCATTGAGAGATATATTAAATCTATCATGAAAAGTGCATTTGGTCTAGTGAATAAAAGCATTTAGACTCTTTTCTAATTTGTACCATATTGTTTCATTATGTAGTGCGTTGTACAAGAAACATTTTCTTCATGTGCTTGCACCTAGTACATGTCATGTGTCAAAATCAAACATTAATAACTTAAAGTCTATTGTAGTATTTGGTTGGCATGAAATTTATTAGTTTTGTAAATTGGTTTATTCCAAATTTTTACATATATATTTACATATTTATGGGCTATGAATAAAATCCATTATTTAGAAACGAGAAAAAGTGTGAGGGTAGATTTGATCACTTCCTTTGATTGTGTTTACATAGAACTCAATGTACTTGGTTGATAAATTATAAAAAAATGGACTCTGAAGTTTAAGACTTCAGGCTAGATTATTCTTCTTTAGAAATGGTTTTTTTGTCAACATTTTTTCTTGAATTAGTTTATATATATTATATGTAATATGCTAGGGAATCCCATATATGCAACCCAACTTCAGGCCATCACAATGCAAGAGGTTTTGTTATATGTGGTCGGGTTCGTGATAGATCATGTAGCCTACCGAGAGTTCATGTTCCCCTCGTAGATCCTGCCTCCAATGTCAGTTGAAGTGTCAAAGACAATTTTTTTTGTCTCTGTTGATGACCATGCTACATCTAGTGGACCTTCTTCACCCATTTTAGGTACACCTCCTACATTTTTAAATCCTCTTTAAACTTTATGTGTTTATGTCTTGAAATTGTCTTTAATTTTTAAATTGCCTTCAATTGATGTGTTTGAATTTAATGTATATCTTATTATGCTTATAGTTTTCTAATTATATATATGTTAAATTATGTTTATGATTTATAGGTCCTCAGCTAGTTCAAGCTGAGGATAAGATTGCAACATCGATCCATCCATGGGATGATGCTACAACTCATATCACATTAGAGGATGTTATGACCCATCATACACAGATCACAACAGAGATAGAGAAGATCCTTGCCAATTCACTGCCTCATCTTGTATTGTCTTCGATGTTGAATAACATCACTAAGTTGATAGAGACATACTGGAGGTCGAGCACAAATAGCCAAATATTACAGTTAATACAGAGGAGCATTGAGGCATGAGGCTCATATACTTGGGAGGTGGTGAAAGAGGCCACTAAGGACATTGATGCTTGTGTGTAGTTTTTCAACATCCTTCTGAATCTCCCTGCTAGACATAAAGTTTTGGTTCCACTGAAATATTTAGTAATGTTCATGTAGCCCCTTTCATGTATGATAGATTCATTAGAGTTTGGGGCTAGTTCCCCCACCATGACCATGTCGCATTTATTTTTCTAAGCATTTATATTCATAGTTTGTGTTATATATGATGTTGGACTGCATTGATAATAGATATAATTATTATGGACGAGGGGGATCGTAGGGAACATAGGCATGTACCACTACCTCCAATATTCTTGCTACTACTTCCTCAGAGCTTGGTATTAGTGACATAGCTAGAGGAGTTGTTGCAACTTAGTGGTGAGACATGGGAGACTATTGCAGACAACATGCATATGTCATTGGCTAGTGCACGTGTTGCATTGGATGGAGATATTAGGAGACCACCACCACTACCTCGTGACCCACTAGTGCCCTTATATGATGATGCATTTCTTGTGAGTTTACCATTTGACCAACTTTTGACACATACATGTATGTATCGTGATGCCATTCATGAGACTTGGAGGGTGCACGACCTGCGTGACAACATACCAGGCGCATATATATATATATATATATATATATATATATATATACTGACTCTTATTGTCTAATTATATATAATTATTATTATTAAAATTTCTAGGTCTTATTAAATTACATTTATATTGATAAGTTCATGATAACATGTAGACACATCCCAGCTATATGGATGCACTTCTAGGTCATCTTAGGGGGCAACTGATAAGCTATACCATCCTCGACCAAAGAATGTTTCCATGGATTCAAGATTCTCCTCCACCTTTGCCTCTACCTTATATGTTCTCTAATGTGGAGGAGAATCACTATGTACAATCACACGGAACAAGAGTTGAGGTAAACTTTTTTATTCCTAAGATTTCAAGAAAAAAATATTTTAAGTTAAAGATATATGCTAAGTGATTTGTAGGATAATTATACTTTGTCCTTTCCATTGTGTACATAGGCCCTTATGCAAAGCGCCATTATTGTCATTGTTATGTGGAGACATGAGTGGGATGCTAGGTATAGAGGCAGTGGTGATGCGGGTCCATCGATGCATGCCCGAATCATCGAGCCACAAGTAGAGGAGAACCTAACCTATATTCATGATCAAACCCCCATCCTATCTGACTTGCATTTGGACTCGACTAAGGTTAGTAGATTGATGTATATGTAATTAAAAATGTGGTTCAATATCATTTATTTCCATCTTGTTTATTTTGAAGAAATAATGATCGAAATAGTTTGAATTTGAATGTGTTATATTTCAATACTAACTTATGGACACTTACTTTGCACGACATAACTCACACAGGAGTTCTCGTGGTAATTACAATGTCATAATTTTTAGGCTCATTTCATAGGTCATATTCACATGTTTGATACAGGCTTTGGATATTTTCATACATGGACAATTTATGGATAGTATATCATGGACATTATTTTAGTTTGTGGATTCTTATTATTTCAGTTTATGGATGTTCATGTGATATTTTTAATTTGTGTATATTTTCATATGGATAGTTTATTGACACATGTATTCACTATTTTAGTTTATGAATTTATATTAATCTTGTTTATGGATGCTCATTAATTTTTGAATTTTATGGATCTGTTAAAATAATTTCTCTAATTTAATAATTATTATATATACTATACTTTTATTAGTAAAATATATGTTCAATTTTAATTTCCAGATTCATAGACTAAGAAAATAAGTACAATATTAAGTTATGATGAAAGTCACTTTGATACTTAAAATGAACTAAAATATATCATATATCAATTTAATATTGAACATGTAAATAATTCCAATCATGCTTCATATTGGCTTGTAGAAAGTGTATTTTAGTGCAATTAACATGTATGTTATGTTAGGTCCCTATAATACTAGTGTAACCCCCTTATTGTTATTTTTAGTCTAGCCCCCATTATTATTGTTGTGTCCATGTATCCCCCATATTGTTATTGTTGTGACCTTACATTATTATAGTTATGTAGCCTCTGATTATATTGTGACCCCTTAGACTCTAATATATACCAAGGAGGTATTATCAGTTGTATCATCAAAAAATTATTCATTTATGTGATGTAAGTGTAGTTTCCCCCTCGAAGAGGCTATTTTCTCGGTAGTTTCCCCCTCGAAGAGGCTATTTTCTCAAGTCGTTTATCTATATTTTCTTCCGTTTTGTGAGTTGGTTTCATAACATTTAGTATCTTAGCTTTGGATTCTAGGGTTTCACTCCTTCAAATAGGTCATCTAGGAATTTTCACTATAATTTTTTTTCTACGAGGATTCAAAAGCTAAAATGGCAACCACCTGGAGAAAAAATCTCGATGAACTTCATGTTCAAATTTTAGATCTTATTTTGCTATATTTTATGAGATATGATCTGAGGAAGTTAGGGTTTTTGCAGGCTCCAAAATTCAGTCTCAAACATGTGACCTTGGTAAATTCGTCAGAACTTTCTCTACAAGCATCAAATTTGAATTTCGTAAAATGTAAATAAAATTGCACAAAATTTATTTTTCCGTGTATCATTTTCAAGGCCGAAGATTGAAACAGTGACATGTGGAATTCCCTATAAGTTCACTCTACTGAACAAATCCATAATCAGGACATCATGGGTGGTTGGGCATAAATTTATCTTTAAGAATACAATCTCGGTTTGACTTATGGAATTGGAAAGAAGACTCAGAGGGAAACCACGGGACGCTTTCAGACCTTGGAGAGCTGAAATTATAGAGATACAACATTTTCAATATCGAGCTCCTAAAAACCAAGAAAAAAGTATGTATTTTTTTATTTTGCATAATTTTTGTTTGGAAAATTAGTTTGAAGTGATTCAAAGGGCATAATGAAGCATAGATATTGTTGTTTGATTCCAGAATTCCTCAAAGAAAAAAAATGGACACACCTAGTAAGCAACAAGAAAGCTCGACTATGACACATGAAGAAGAGGAAGAAATTCAACATGATGTATATAAATTACGAGACCAAGTGAAACAAATTTCACTCTCACAAAGAGCAACCAAAAATTAATTGGAAGCGATGATGAATGTTAAGATGGATGGTTTAGAAGTAAAAATAAAAAGGGACATGGAAGGTTTGAAATATGGTTTAAAAGAATATTTGGAAGCAATGATGAATGTCAAGATGGAAAGATTGACAAAGTTCTTGCAAGAAAGACTTTCCAATGATGAGAAGATAATCCATGAAAATCATGATGAGGAAAAAAGAAATATGAATTATGATTTTAGAGATTCCAATGTTGGGTTTAAGACCAACCTAATTCAAAATATTGATATGAGAAAGTTTGATGGCAAGGTGTAATAACCCTTGTCAAAATTCCATGTAATAAAGTTAATAAAGGAAGAATAATAACCAAGGTGATGGGGAACGTATTTCAAGCTAAGAGTTGGCAAAAACATCCTAGTGTGGGCATTCATTTGTTTTATTGTGGCTAAGGAAATTGGCAAAGGCAAAGGCCTTGGGAAGGCATGAAGCATTAATTGGATTTATTTATGAAAATAATGGAAATTAGGAGAAAAGGAAGGTGCAAGGTCAAAAGTTGCATGTGAGGAGGAAAATGAAGGAAAATAATGGAAAAATTAAAAAAAATAGAGGTCTCACTAATAAAAAGGCTTATGAGGATCAGTTGGTACCTTTTATTTGTTCAGTTTTGGAGCTCTCTCTATTCTCTCTCTCTCACTCTTGTACACTTAGAGCATTCTTGGAGCACACTAGAATTGGATCAAAGAAAGAAAAGGAAGGACAAAGAAGGAAAAGGGAAGAAAAGATCAAGAAAGGAAGTGTAGGATCACGAAGCTAAAATGGGATTAATTACAGGTATCGATTTTCATGTGTTCTTTCCTTGTCAGATTTGACATGCATGGTACATGCATGTTAGTATTTGGTTCTATTGTTATCATTAGCATGGGTTTTTCCAAGTGTGACAGTGACTTTCAATATTGCCTTACTATTTTCGGATAACCATGGTGTGATGGGTTCTATTTTATTTGGTTAAGTTGGATTGCTGGATGGTTTCAAAACTAAGTGGGGTGGTCTCTGAAGAAGAACACAAGGCCTAGGATTCCCTGGACCCGAGTAGGTGGGATTGCAGTAAAGTCATATTTTATGTACCTTGGTGAGCCTAGGAATCCTCGACCCATGAATGGTGGGATATATGGTAAAGCCTAGAGGTGTGTTCCCTTGATTAGTCCTAAGAATTATCGACCGATGAATGACGACATATATGGTAAATCCTAAAGGGTGGAGTCTCACTTGGGCCTAGGATCCTCGACTAGTGAATGGAAGGATATATGGTAAACCCTAGAGGCTAGGAGGTATACAAATTCCTCATGTTGTAGGTGGATAAATCTAGTAGTATCCATGCTTGTTTGGGGCCTAGTGATCCAGTGGGGATTGCAGTAAAGCCTAAGGAAACTTGGATTTGTTTTCTTGTTAATCCCGTATTCATGCTTAGAATATGGCACATAGGTTATTGGCTTAAAGAAAGATTTGATTGAGACAATCTATAGTCGGGTGGTTTGTGGAAGTCCCAGACCTAGTTGGATTATGCATTCATTAATAAGAGATCTTTATCCTTGGTATATCATGTGTAAATATATTGGTTCATATGTGATTGTTATGGTTGTTATAACCTTGTTATTTCTATTGGTTATATGCTGGTTATGAGTATGTTTTATGATAGACTTGATGTGTGGCTCTCATCATGTTTTGATTTGTAAATGAATCTACCATGAATATATGAACTAATAGATGATAATGTAGCTATCATGAGAGAGAAAAAATACTTCTTTGTGAATATTAGATAAGTATGAGACCCCTATGCTCAGATCTATTGTTATGACCTGTAGATTACATATTGGTGACATGTTTGACAAAACACCTATCATGGCTAGTAGGGGTCAGATCAAGTGCTTGTACCAATGATTTCATCAGTATAATTATTCCATTATTATTTATCATTTATGAAATTTTCATGAAGTTTTGGGTAGTGTATGAGACATATCCCTCAAAAAGTGGCACAAAATCTAAGGTCGTTGGCTCAGAACTGCTTGAAAAGTTCCACAATCGCTATCATGCCTTGTTGTGGGAGAAACTAGAAGGCATAAATCACATGCATGGATTTTCATGGGAGTGGTTGAGGAACTAGATCAGTGAAATGTCAAGTTGACTCAAGGGTTAGTCACCCGGAAAGGTTGGTTGGCTCCTAAGGTTTTGTAGCATGTGTGGAAGGTCAGAATAGTATTTTTTTGTTGGTTCCACTTCCTTATATGTACTTGGGGAGTTAAATCACATCATAGTAGCCTCTCATCACATGTTTACCCAAACAGACCTATTAAATTGCGTAAATGTGGGAGGAGGGTATTACAGAGAAGTCCTGAACCTGGTTGGATTTTGAATTCATTAATAAGAGCTATTTATCCTTGGTATTTAATGTGTAAATATATTGTTTCATATGGGATTCTTATGGATTTTATATCCTTGTTATTGTTTTTTGTTATATGTTAGTTATGATTATGTTTTATGACAAAATTGATGCATGGTTCTCATCATGTTTTGATTTGAAAATGAATGTAAAATGAATATATGACCTAACATATCATAATGTAGCTATTTTGATAGAGAAACTTTATTGTTTCTCTAAAGAATGTGTTGCTCTTTGTATCCTGATAATGTGCTATCATTTCCTCTGTGAAAATTGACCACATAACAAGTGGTTTACGAGAACAAAGTCCTTTATACCATAAAAATTGATATGGTTCTAAATAATTAGATGCAATATGTGCCATTTCTAACAGTGGTACACCATGTAGATCAAAATATTTCTCCATCTATAGTATCCAAATTACCGGATCCTTTCCATCAAACTTCCTCATCTCCCTTTTTCTTGAATTTAGGAGCTCGATCTTTAAACGACCGTAACTCTGTAATTTCGGATTGTTAATTTCTAAAATTTTGGCCTGTAATATCCCTCTAAGTAATCTTTCTAACCCCATAAGACTGATCAAGATTGGATTCTCCAATGAAGAGTTATGCCAAATCTCCCATGATGACTTGAGTATAGACTGGTTCAGTAGAGCGAACTTGTACGACGTGCCGTTGGTCACAGTTTCAACCTTAGGTTTTGAAACTGATACCCGAAAACTTCAGTTCGTCCTCTTTCTCCAACTTCTTAGGAAAATTCAATCTAATTCTCAAAGTGAAAGTTATGATGTGTTTCCCACGCTGACCTGTTTGGAATGTAATTCAGGGGTCTGAAAAAACCCTAAATTTCTCAGATTATATCTTTGAAAATATAGCGAGAAAGGATATGAAAATCAGAGCCGAGGTTTGGACTAATTTCTTCTCAAATGGGTTTTTTTATTAGTTTCTTAAAATTTCTAGCGAAAGAGTTATAGTGAAACTTCCATGATGACATGTTTTAGATGAAATTCTGGAGCTTGCAAAAACCCTAACTTCCTCAAATCATGTCTCTGAAAATGTAGTGAGACAAAAGTTGAAATTCAGACCCAGTCTTCAGCGTGAATTAGTCTAAAATGGTTTTTTTGTTTAGCTTCTGAAACATCATAGGAAAAAAAGGTATAGCAAAAATTCCACGATGACCTTTTTGGAGCAGCGAAACCCTAGAATCCAAAGCTCTAATACCAAATGTTATGAAACCAGCTCACAAAAAGATAGAAAAGATAGATCAAAGCCTTAGAATTCAACGTCTTCGAGGGGCAACCTCCTTTACATTACACAAATGAAAAATTCTTGGATGATACAAATGACAAGATCTCCTTTCTATATATAAGAGTCTAAGGGGTCATAATATAATCAAAGCCGACATAAGAATAATAATGTAAGGGCACAATAATAACAATACTGGGCTTCTATGGGGCACAATAATAATAATGTGGGGATTATATGGACCCAACAATATAATAAGGGGATTTTACTAATAACAATAAGGGGTTACACTAGTAGTATAGGGACCTAACCGTAGCGATCATCCATGCATTGAAGATGTGGAGGCACTATCTTATTGGTAGGAGGTTTGTATTGATGAGTGATTAGAGTGGATTGAGGTATCTATTTGACCAATCGAATCTAAAAGCCAGATAATCTAGATGGTTTTCCGAGATCAATGAGTTTAACTTTGATATCAAGTACATTAAAGTTAAAGAGAACATGGTTGCATATTCTATTAGAAGGAGAATACAAGTAAATCATATAGCATCTATGAGTTCTTATGGGATAGAATTACGTTATCAGATCTTATATGCGGGACAACAGGATGACAGGTACATGGAGCTTATGCATAGGTTACAACAAGGTACAGGTGGTCAGGATGTGGACTATCGTCTTACAATAGATGGTTTGGTCAGATTTAGGGACATGATATATGTGTCGAATGACAATGAGCTCAAGAAGACTATATTTTGATAGTTTCATGCAAAAACGTATTTAGGGCACCTAGGATACTAGAAGACATTGACAACGGTGGAGAATTTTATCATTGGCCGAATATGAAGAAGGAAGGGGAAAAGTTTGTGGCTAGATTTTTGTACTGTCAGCAGGTGAAAGCCAAATGTAAGAATCTAGGTGGACTATTATAACTGATTTCAATTCTAGAGTGGAAATGGGAGTTCATTTACATGGATTTCATCACAAGTTTACCAAGAAAATGTCGACAACATGATTCCATCATAGTTTTGGTGAACAGGTTGCCTAAGGTAATGCACTTAATTCCAGTGAAGTCTACTTATTCAGCTAGTGATGCGGCACATGTATTCATGAGAGATGTAGTGAGGCTACATGGTGTTCCAAGAAAGATTGTGTTAGACATGTATGTTAAGTTCACTTCCAGGTTTTGGAAGGAGCTATTTGTAGGTTTTCGGATAGAGTTGGCCTTCAACCTAGTTTATCATCCAGAGATATATGGACAGACAGAGAGGGTTAAAAAGATAATGGATGACATATTGAGGATGTATGTAATGCATTAGAAGAGGAGATAGGAGGAGTACCTTCCATTGGTTGAGTTTGCATATAAAAATGGGTAACAAGAGTGTCACACGGAATCAGTCAAGGGTGCAGACACAACTGACCTTCCTACAAGTCTAAGACATTCTAATGACAAACAAAACAAACTGGAGCTATCCTTCTCTAAACATACATTATGATATGAGAAATCAAGTGTTTCGTTCTTACCTTTGTCCAAACGCTGTTGTAGAAGTCCAAGCTTTGTTGATCCGGATGAGCTCCTCCCTTTCTCCAAAACCTGCAATCACCAACAGTCAAACAATTAAATAGCACCTGATTATAACATAAAACAAAGCATATTCAACACATAGACCAAGGAGTACATGAAATAACCCATTAACAACAAGCTATTGAGAAGAATGGACCAATTTGCATTAAAGGTAATCAAAAGGAACCATTACAACCTGAGCCTTGGTGTTGTGCAAGCTCCTTCCAGGGTCCACAAGAGTCTTCCTCTACTTTGACAAAGCTCACCCACTTCCAAATAGAACAAGTAAAGATGACAATCTCTCCTCACAAGCTTCTAAATGGGAGTCCTAATTCCTGCAGCATTTACCCTTAGAAATCTATAGCTTTCAACCTTCTTCCTTCTGGCTCAATGCCTCTTTTTATAGTGCTCAAGAGGAAGTTAATCAGGTCCACCATCAATGGGATAGTCCCCTCTTTGGATGGGATCACTCCCTTATTGATGGGATAAGTTCCTCTTTGATAGGAGTGCATGAACCATCTGGAGGCGCTCAATACTCATCCAAGAATCTTCTAGAATGCTCTAGAAATGACCACAAGTAAGTTTTTGAAGATAAAACTTGCGCATTTTAACCTTTTCAGAGGGACACACCTGCCCCTTTAGATACAGAGCGTCCTTGGACGCAGACCTTATGAACAAAAGGTGCGTACCCGCAGGCAAGGCTTGAGAGAACCTGCGTACCCAGAGATAAACATGTTTTATAAAGACTTTCTCTCTTTCTTGGAGTTTGATATGAATAGTAGAGGCATAAGACTTGCTCAAAAGGGTAGTATGACTGTTGATTGAGCCATACCGACTGTAAATAGCCATGGTGACATTTTTTAGTGTAACAGATTGCCCCCTAAAGTGCGAAGCCTGGAATAGATTAGGGTTTTGTATTATCTAGGAAGGGTGAAGCGCTTTATCATTTCGAGGATTATCTCATGGAGAACCTGGTTGGAACCTGCAATTTTCAACACAAAATACATGGATAAGATTATATCATCACTGAGGTAGGCATTCCCATACTCAGATAAAAACTTTAACTAACAGACTAACTACTCTGATACAGAAATGATCTTGTAGTATATCATAATCATAGACTTTTGTAGACACAGTATGGGCGCAACCATCTGTTTATGATTAGTCTACTTAGATAATGAATACAAAACTCCTCGCAGCCTAGATGGTAAAGATTTGATCCAGGGTCTTCATTCCTACTTCTCGAATTGGTACGATTCTAGCCATGCGAATAAATGAGTCGATGTCGAACATGGTAGAAACCACTTGATTACCAGTCGATGATGTGAACTGTTAACAAGCGTGAGAGAGACCACCAGTAATGTCAATGGTTCTCAAAGTACCCAGTACAATCCATGAGATGTGAATGAATGAGTTGATGTCGAACATTTCACGGAATCCTTCGATCGAAAGTCAATGATGTAAACTAACGTCAAAGGCGAGAAACCTACCATTGATGCATGCAGACCTCAAGGCACTGACGATTTCTAAGTCATCTCTCTAGATAATGTGCTGATGTCGATAGAAAGAGACTCGTTGTAGGCAAGCCCACAACACGCAATCATTGTTCAAGTTGAAGAAATATTGCTGTAAGGACTGACTCAGGGATGGTCAAATGGATGACAAGTATTTTGCAGATGAAAGTTTTGTTTGCAGACCTCTTGAACACATAACGACACGACAGATGGTTTGGTGCTAAATAACTCAAAGTTAATCCCCGGAACCCGGTTGAAGACTTTCAAAAGTGGTTTGATTGACTGTGAGGTAAAAGATTTCCCAACCCAGGTGAATGAAAAGTGTCGTGTTCAAGAGTGGTAATAAGGTTTCTTTTGAGACAAAAGGTAACAAATAGGTTCATTCTTCTCTCTTTTACCCCACCATTTCTGGCAAGTACCTCTTTATTTTTAACAAGCTTGAGGAGGATAACATATGCTTGATTATAAGCTCATCCTTCGGACGAGTCCAACCCAGTTTTGATTCGAACCCTAGGAAGGAGTGGTTCGTTCCTGTTTGTAATTGAACAGGTCCTTTACTGTGAAATGTTTAACGAGCCCAGTATAGGAGAAACTCGGCGTTTTTCAATTTTAGAGAGTCTGAAAAACTTAAGGAAACTCCAAGTTGAACTTTTTCGTAAATTTGTGTCCCTCAAGCCCGAAAAAGTATAAAATAAGACCTGGGGGAACCGCTTGATCTTGCGACCAAGGAGTACTTTCATAATTAGTGTCACTGACCTGAAAAGTAAAAAGCGATCAAGGACACGTCGTTTTATTTCCGTATCGAGTTTGAAACGACAAAAACACGGCAATCTTTTCCTGATTTTACGGTCAGAAAAGAGCTATAAGGGGACCGTATTTTAATTCCGTTTTAACGAGTGTAAAAGAAACGCTCGGCAATCTTTTCATGTTTTAGGAGTCAGAAAAGGGCTTAAAAGATGACTCTGATATTTGTTTGTGAAAAATTACAATTTTCCCTCTAAGTCCCTTTGTCCTGCACAAAAGCGACACATTACTCATACCTGTTTAAGATAGGCAAAAATTCATTGAAAAACATCTTTCCATGGTGAAAAATGAACAAATTCATCCAAAAAACCTATAAAAAGACTTTTTACCATGTCATTTTTACCATTTGACTGTTGAGGTTGAAAAAGGAGCTTTTGACAAGAAACTTCCCGTGGTTGCTGCGGAAAATCCGACCGTTAGAATCGAACGCTGTCTTCTCTAGGTATTTCACAACATCCTCCTTGTCAATTTCATCCGTTTAGAATTTTGTTTTAAGTTTCATTTTTGATTTTTGGGGGGTTTTGGGTTTTGGAAACCGCCCTGCGGGGGACGCAGGTTTCCTAAAGGCTTGCCTACGTCCCCCGACTTTTTCCTACACAGGGAAAAGGTCGGGGGACGCAGGTTACCTTCAGGCCACCTGCGTCCCGGCGCACTGTGCGCCAAACGCGGGGTGCGTCCTCCGCAAAACGCGGGTTTTGAAACCCCAAACTCCCAAACCAACCATTGAAATTTCTCAAAACTAATTTTAATGCCTGTTTATTCATGTGTAGGGCACTTATCATGCTGGATTGGAGAGAAAGAGAGCATGAGGAGGTTGATGAAGCTGCAATCAATCATCAACCTTCCCTCGATGCCCTAAGAGGATGTGGTTTATACAAATACTGGTCCATACCCGGTATGAGAGCTCAGGTAAGGTTCTTGGAGTGGCTGGTCGAGAGATGGAACGTTCAGGAACAATGCTTTTATATCGGCGGGCAACAACTCGAGATAGAGCCTGCTGACATTTACTTTCTTACTGGCTTGCCGAACAGAGGTGAGCAACTCAATCTGGCTGGGACTAGGCCGGGTGGCCAATCCCTTGATAGTCTCCGAGCAGATTGGTGCCTACCTGATCGAGAGCACAAGAAAGGCATAGAGATCAAATATGTCTCTCAACGTGAACTCATGGTCTTAGCTTTCACTGTGACCAGGATTTGTGGCTCAGCCACTTTACATATTGCTACTGGGTCTCAATTTCGGATGGCAATTGATTGTCTCCAAGGCACCATTTTCAACTGGTGTGATGCGTTGTTGGCTAACTTGAAAGCCCAACTGACCAAGGCAAAGACCGGCAGACTAAAGACCTTTGGATATGGGCCTATAGTTGTGAGCTTTGCCTTAGAGAGGATACCAATGCTGATCCCTCAGCATCTCACTGTTGATATTTCGGGTCCTCAGGAGCCAAAGCTGGTACGATGGGTTGCTGTGATGGCCTGGAATCCGGATGAGGGTGCGGCAGTTGTTCGATTTACTGACAGTTATTTTCACTGGTTAGAGGACCAGGTGTTCGCGATTCAGGACTTTCCGTATGCCGGAATAGATTTTCGAGGTGATCCGGACATGGTTCTTCCACAGGGAGAACAATGGGATGACAGAGGTACTTTATTTTTCACGAGTTTTCAAATTATGTATTTTTTTTTGTTTTTTATATATATCGTCTCAAACTAACAGTAAAATTTTCAAAATGCAGATGTTGGTCCACAGCGTCCAGCCAACCTTCGGCTTTTCGAGAGGCGACATCCAGTTGCACCGCTACCGGCCCCACAGGACGCGGCGGCTGCGGAGGTACTGACTGAGTTGGAGCATGATCTACAGCGCCTGACGGTGGATATACCGGAGACATCTATGGAAGATATTCCTATCAGACTTCAGCGCTACGTAGTCGCGGTCCCTGGACCGTTGAGGAGATTTTTGCGCAAAGTAGCCCGTGCAGTGGTGTCGTACAGGGAGCACCACCAGTGATTGGCTAGTCACTTTGTAGACACATGTGACATTTTGACTTTTTGTACTTATAATTTTGCCGATCATAAGGTGTTTTTCAACCTATGATCGAAGATGATGTATATTTTTTGACACACTCCTATCTATATATATATCACTATTACCGGCTTATCTTGTTTAACATGTATGATGAAATGTTTTTTAAATTTACTTGCATGATTATCGTAAATGTCTGTCCAACACTCGAGAAGCAATTGCATCTGCTAATGTATTCAAGGACCTTGGAATATGCTGATATTCAATGTAATCAAATTCACATTCCAAGAGACGCCCTCTCAAAAACAACCTTAATAACACAGGATTTCTAATGGCATAAACTCTATTAAGCTGTAATACAACAAGTTCAGAATCTAACCTCACTATCAAACGTCGAATTCCAAATGAAATAGATTCGGATAATAATTCAACCACTACACTGTATTCTGCAATGTTATTCGTTGTTTGACCGAGGCTTGCCCCATGCATAGAAACTAATTGTCAGAGGGTGAATAGATAACCCAAGCTGCGGAAGAGATGTTCCGTGTACTACGACAAGCACCATCAGCAAATCCAATGTATGTTTGGAGGGGCATCGACATCTACAATATCAAGAGCAAAACCAAGATAAGCCAGAATAACGACGAAAAACACACTCACTAAGCTAAGCACACTGACTAACTAACAATCAAACTAGCTAGAAAGAAAACCTAACCTAACTAAAAATTCTCCATACCCACCATTTAAGCATAATACCTCTTTAGGTAAAGTCCATTTCTGGGTTTATCCAAAGAGTCCCCATCAAAATCTACTAGCTCATAAGCCCCTTTTGCTAGCTTTCGCTTTACAATATAGGGTCCATGCCACATAGGAACGAATTTTCCAGCACCTAGCTTATCGTTAGCTTGATCATATAAGAGCACTAGGTCTCCCTCCGAAAAAATTTGAGGGGTCACATTTCTATCATACTGAGCTTTCATTCATTTCGCGTGAGTCTCGATTGCCAATGTAGCGTCACGTCGAGTCTCATCTAATTTAGATAAGTACAATAAACGTTTCTCCTCTTCGGAAGTAGCTGGAAGTAATTCGACAGCCATTTGAAGTGATGGGATTTCACATTCAATGGGTAACACTGCTTCTATGCCATAAACTAGCTGGAAAGGAGTGAACCCTGTTGAGGTTTTCACTGAGGTTCGGTATGCCCATAGCGCCGAAAATAACATGTTGTGCCAATTCGACCGATGAATACCAATGGTTTGTCGGATCATGATAACCAGAACTTTGTTGATAGACTCAACCAAACCGTTGGCTTGCGGATAATAAGGAGTAGAGCTGTCATGGCGCAAACCAAGCTGGCTCGTAAGTTCAGTCATCATGGTATTTTGAAAATGGCTTCCATGGTCAGTAATAATTGCTTGTGGGACACCAAACCTAGTTATTATATGATTGAATATGAAAACTGCAGCTGTTTTTCCGCTTGCGTCGAATGTAGGCATCGCCTCGGCCCATTTAGTGAAATAATCAACCGCGAGGATGATATACGCATGCCCCCCGGCCGAGTGAGGGTTACAAGTAATAAAGTCGATACCCCATTTGGCGAATGGACCAACGGCAATTATAGGGTGGAGAGGAGCAGGTGGTGCGCGCATCTTTCGATCAAACACTTGGCAGTTGTGGCACTTCCGGACTGCAATGATACAATCTTTAAACATAGATGGCCAGAAGTAACCAGCGCGCAACACCTTCTGAGCTGTGGCATACCCAGACATATGACCGCCACATGCTCCAGAGTGACAATCATTCAAAACTCTCTCAGCCTCTTCGTGAGTTAGACAACGTCGAAAAACTAAGTCTGCCCCCCGGCGATAAAGTGTATCTCCAATAATTTTGTATTGCTGGGATTGAAACCTAATTTTTCGCCGTTCCTCTTTAGAAGCTTCAGGCCGAAAGGTTTGGGTTTGGAGATAGATGATTATATCCCCGAACCACGGATCTAAAGTACTGATAAGAAACAAAGATTCGTCCGCAATGGACTCTTCTGCCACAGTCTCTGTGTCAGTACGCGGGAAATCACACATCAATTCCGCAAAAACTAAGGATTTCTTAGACTTGGACTTCTCGAACTCCAAGTCGAACTCTTGCAGGATAACGATCCATTTAGAGTACTTGCCCCCTAGCAATTGTTTTGTCAAAATGTAAATCATAGGGTTGCAATCCGAAATAACTGTAGTTTTACGGAGAAGAATGTAGTGACGAAAACGCTGGACAGCTTGAACGGCTGCCAGGGCCAATTTCTCCACATGCGAATATTTTAACTCAGTGGGATTTAAGGTTCGACTGAGATAATATATCACATGTTCTGCTCCGAATTCATATTCTTGAACTGCGAGGTATAAGAAGTAGTCCTGGTTGTAGTTGGGAGGATGCAACAACGGTGCATGGGTCAACGCGTGTTTAAGTGCATCAAAAGATTGTTGGGCAATCTCGTCCCAAAAGAATTGAACGTTCTGTTTCAACAACCGTGTAAAACCTTTAGTGACCTCGGCGTAGTTTGGGATGAATCGACGTAAAAAGTTCGCTTTCCCTTGCAAACTTTGGAGTTGGCGCAAACTCGAAGGAGGAGGCAATTTGATGATCGCTTCGACTTTCGAGGGATCGACGCGAATGCCGGCTTTTGAAACAACAAATCCCAGCAATCGACCTGTTTCTATACAGAAAACACACTTGTGGGGATTCAACCGAATTCGATAATGCCTACACCTCATAAAGATTGCTCGTAAGTGGTCAAGGTGATCAGCTCGATGTAAAGAATGAGCAGGCAAATCATCGAGATACGGTTGCACAATGTGCTTGATGTCGTGAAATGCGTAAGACATTGCCCGTTGAAAAGTGGCCCCGGCATTCTTGAGCCCAAAAGGTAATTTGCAATAAGCAAATGTCCCCCATGGACAAATGAATGCCGTTTTTGGTTGGTCGGCAGGTAGAATATTGATTTGATTATAGCCCGAAAAACCATCCATGAAGGAAAACATTTCACTTCCGGCACAATCATCAATAATTTGATCGATATAAGGCGTAGGATAGTTGTCTTTTGGACAAGCTCGATTGATATCCCTATAGTCGATACAGATTCTTATTGTTCCTTGTTTCTTATTGACTGGAACAATATTCGATACCCAATCCGTTAACGGGATCGGATAAATGAAACCTGCTTTCAACAGCTTTTCGACTTCTGCTTTAATCGCAGCCGCTTTTCGAGGGTGAATCTGACGCAACCGTTGCCGAATGGGTTTAGCATCCGGGTAGGTTTTGATTTCATGAACAACAATGGCAGGATCGATTCCCGGCATTTCCTCGTAAGACCATGCAAACACATCGCGGAATTCTTGGAATAGGGCCTTGTAAGTTTGGATTTCTTCTTCTGTACATGAGGCACCTATATGAATGTTCTCCTCAATTCCGGGCTTCACTGAAATATCAATGGGAATAGTACGAGAAATATTCCCTAAATTCAACTCTGAATCAGAATGTTTCGTTGGATCCTGAGCGTCTTTGACATATTCAGCGGTAAAGATAGATGAAAAATCATTTTCAAATGCATCATCCTTAGGTAAAAACGAAGATCTGTGATGGAGATCTTCCCATGGTAGATCGTCTACACTTAGGATTTCGCGAAGTTGTTCGTCAGATGACACGACTTCGGGAAACGCTATCCGTTCTAAGGTTGAGGTGAAAAGTGATTCTTCACTGACCACATTCATTTGGTCGACTTCGGTTGAATGAAAATCGGTAAAAGACATAAGAGCTTCATAAGCAATTTCATATGGACTCAAAGGCATAGCATTACCGAATGAGTCTAACTCAGAGTCAGATGGAACATACCAAGGATCATCATAAATAATGTTTTCTGACGTAATCATATGAATCGTTGCAAACGAAGGTTCTACGCTGAGTGGAGGGAGAGGAAAAGTTCCCAGTAAACCGGAATCCTTAACTAAACCTACACCAACGTCCCTATAAGGGATTGTCGTCTTACCGACATGCTGGATACTCTCTGAAGAGGCTGGGTCGGATGAAAAGTATGTCAGCTGATCAATTGTCACGATCTTACCGTTATGTGGAAACTTAATTACTCTGAAGACCGATGAAACGACCGCTGTCATAGCATATGACCAACTTCGACCCAAAAGAAGGTTGTAGTCTAGAGGGGCATCAACCACTTCCACATCCAGACTAACGGTTTTACCTTCTACCCCTATAGGCAATTCCTGTAGAATACCAAACGGACGGAACCCACGGCCATCAAAGGCCTTAAGGATGGTGGGGGATTGGTTCAACGAAGGAGAACCAAGGGATCTCCAACATTGAATTGACATAATACACGTAGAAGCTCCCTCATCAATCACAGTTCGATGAATAGGCCTGTTTTTTACTATCACTGGAATTTGGAAAGCCATTTGATGGGGGAGTCGTGGTGTACTATTTTCTAGATCGAAGATCATTAGATTCGGATCCTGAACGTCAACAGCTCCTATAGCCGACAAAAGCAATTTTCGTTGTGCTGGACATGATTGCAGCACTTCTAACGCCGACATTGCTGAGGGTGAAACAGCTAAGTCCTCAACAATGTTGTAATTCTGGGCCGCTCTCGCATGTGGATTGAAAGCAGACCTTCGAAGTACACCCTTGGCGGGCGGTTTAATTACTAAGTCTGGGTTAGGTTTCTCGATCTGTAGTGGATCGGAACCAGGAGCTGAGGTTGATGGATTAGAGTGAGAAGATTCTGCTTCCTTACCATCAACAGGATTCTTACTACCATAATCTTGCGATCGAGTCGCAATCCTCACATGAGACATCATCAAAATGGGTTCTTCACTGGCATTCGAGGAAGAACCTATCATCTTATTCTCCTGCTCCGGAAATGGATTTTTTAACACAGCAGGAGTGGGAGAACCTTTGACTATTTTCACTACCTCGGCCCGATGAGGGCAATCTCTCGTAAAATGATCCTCTTCACAAATAAGACAAGGATATCGAGGTTTGCGCTTTTCGTCATTGGTTTCCGACTTTTTAGTTTTCTCCTTTGGAGCCTTGTCTGCTTTAGCCTTCTTCTTTCCTTTCTTCTTTCCACCGTTTTTTGATTTGGCCGTAGATGACTCTACAGCGTGAATATCGGCGGTAAGTTCAGGAGAAGACTCTCCTGTCGGGGAATCGGGCAAAGTGATAATAGGAGTAGTTGAAGCCTTGGAAGACTTCTTCTTGCTCTTTGTATTCACGATACCAATCATACCATCAGCGGCATGAGATCCCGAAGGAGCAGCAGCGATTTGGTTCGACTTTGGAAGATCCGGAATCTTCTCGTGTAATGTACCCGACTGCGTGTAAAATAAGTCAAGGTATTGTGCCTGAGCAATGACTTGCTCCTCAGTAACTACTCCGGCCTTAGCTACATCTTCAGTAATCCTTGGTAATAATGATTTAACAAACCATTCAGCTAAGATTTGGTCCGGGATAAAAACTTTCACTAGCCTTCTTCGACGTCTCCACTCATGAATGTGATCTGAAATATACGTGGAGGTTGATTGTTTTAGTGAAGTTAATAACTCCGTACCGTTATCGTATCTGACCGGTAACTGAAAATGAGTTAAGAACGAGGTAGCTAACTGGCTAAAATTGTAAAAAGAGGCCTGTGGTAACTCAATGTACCACTTGGCGGCGAGACCAACGAGTGTACGCTGAAAAAGACGTAAATGGATCGAATCATCCGAGATGGAATTTGAAGCACACCAGAGGTGGTAAGTCATCACGTGATTGGACGGATCCTCTCCAGACTTACCTTCGAACTTGGGTATATCGCTGGGCAACTTATTTGGCATTGGCGGCCAGAATGGAAGATATTGAATTGGATCGTTCGTTAGGCGCGTCAAGTCTGGTAAATCCAAAGTTGCGATAAACGGTAACTGCCGGTTAGGATCTCTAAAACTTTGGGTCACAATACCGGCCCCAGGAGGAGGATATCCAGGATAACTAGGAACAGGAGTCGCATTTGGGATATTATATCCTCCTGGAAAACCAGGATTAACCGGACCGTACTGGGGTTGCTGAGGTTGTTGATAAGTGTACCCAGGATACGGTTGATACTGGTAAACCGGTTGTTGGACGGCTTGCCCAGGTTGATACTGTCCCTGGTACGGAGGTTGAACAAATTGAGGTTGAGTAGTAACAACCGTACTTATACCAGGTTGGCCTACAGGCATCTGGACTGTGGTTTGAATCGTAGATCCAGACAACGGTACAGATGTCTGAGGAGTGGTTACAGGGACAGTAGAAACCGGAGCCGTCGATACTCCAGAAGTAAGTATGGTAGATGTAGCGGTAGTTGCTGCAGCCGTTTGAGATGGAGTACTAGGTGCAATTGGCGGCTGAGTAACTACCGAAGTTACAGAGGTCTGAACACTTGACTGGACAGGTTGCGGTTGCTGGGGTGGACCAGGAACTACAGGTTGTCTTGCTTGAGGTACCGACTGTATACTTGGCTGCAACATCTGTTGACCTTGTGACGGATCCCACACTAACATTCCAGGGTATTGACCCATAACAGGTTGAGGGTACTGAGATCCATAGCCGGATTGAGGATAGGATTGATAATTGTAAGGTGCAGTCCCATATGATTGCCCTTGAGGTGGTTGATAACTTTGACCTAAGTATTGACCTTGAGGTTGATAACCTTGAGGTAAATACGGGTACTGGGGTTGACCTTGACCTTGAGGTTGGTATCCTTGAGGTTGATACCCTTGGGGTTGATACCCTTGGGGTTGCCATCCTTGAGGTTGCCATCCTTGAGGTTGATATTGATACTGAGGTTGACCTTGGGGTACATATTGAGGCTGGGGTTGACCTTGAGGTATGTATTGCCCCATAGGAGCGTACTGACCTTGAGGTTGCCCCCCAGACACGAATGAAGTACCTTGAGGTTGCCCCCCAGGCATTAACGAAGGCTGCCCCCCAGGCGGTAATTGGCCACCTTGAGGTTGGGTAACCGGAACTGAACCTGACATCATGTAAATGTCTCCTACACTCAATGGTACATTACCACTATTTCCAACTAATAACCCATGATCAATGGGTTGAGGAGACGCTCCCGCAAAGGTACTAGAAAGAGATTGATACCCAGTAGGAACAGAAGGACCGCCATGTAAAAAAGATTCAGGACTTTGTGTAAACACAGATGACTGACCAGACATATTTACAGGAGTATGAATACCTCCAGGTGGAAAAGGAGTACGAGGTGTAGAAAAACCTAGCCCAAAGTTGTCTAAATAATTGGTTAACGAAAGGTACCAAGTAGTACTTCTAGGAGGACTGTAAAAGATGGATTCACGCTCCCTTAGACCAAGGGTAATTTGATCTTCAGGATCAGAGACACCTATTTCTTCCTCTGGAACAAGTTCTTCTATAGCAATCAAACCAACAGGAAGATTTTCGGTGATAATTCTTTCTATTCTCGGTGAATCAGGAACACTAGGAGTCGGAGTAATAGGTTCGGATATTTCTGGTTCTTCGCCTGTATCACTAGCAGATGAAAAACTACCAACAAGCTCAGAAACTGTAACAGCTTCGGGATTATAACCTGTCTCTAAACTTTGGTAATCTGGATGGACTACCAAGGAAGATTCTCCTTCTTCAGGTGAACCTACTCTACTGCCACTAGGAGGAGTTACAAGGACCTTTAAACCTTCTAAATTACTGGGGTCGTCTCGAGGAGGTTCACCCCTAAGTCTACGGGATCTTCTCAACAATTCGGCCACAGAAACAACTTCAGGAGACTGGCCCCGAATCCTACGGGACTGTCTCGGTAATTCCGCCACAGCTAAAAACTTTTAACTACTACACACGAAAACAAAATAAAATTTCAAATCAAACCACCTAAAGTCTCTAAAGAACCAAACAAATTTGAAACACACGCCTAAAGAATCTAGGGCATCAAACCAAACACAAACAATATCTTCCGGACCAAAAGCGCTAGTTGGTGATTAGGTCCAACCTCGCGGGATTCAGTACAGAAATGGCGGGTTGAACAGTTACGCCGACAACCTGCTTAATGAATAGACTGGACCAAGTTCCTCCACTTTAACCGTCTCGAGTGAAGTGAACCCCCCAGAAAATCCAAGTGAGTATAGCCGACGTCTGCTCCAGGTACAGTGGGACCTTCCCTCCACCGTCACCTTGGGTAGAATCCTAGAGATTATGGTCACTAAGGTTACCAACGGCCACAAGTACACCTGGGGGAACAGTCTAAACTCCGACAGCACGCAAGGGCAGAGTAGCAAGCTCAATCCCCTTACCGGCTCCTTGACAGTAATCCAAGGTTTACCGATAAGTGACCCCTGGCTCCTCGACAATGGTTAATCCGAGGTTTACCGTTTGTAATACGTACTGTCTGGCGTCGTTCCCAACGAGGGGGGAATGATCCCCTCACTGGTTCGGACACGAGCTCGTGCTTCTCCTTTAAGAGGAGCTTTCCCAGAGTGTAAATGTAACAATTGGATTTGATTCTATCACAAGATCGACTACTTGTTTGTTTTACTGCCTTGGAGAGTTAAGTACTCACCTACTCCAAGACACTAGCCTAAGCTATGTTGGTGCTTCAGAGCCCTAGAAAATAAAAGTTACTAGTTCAATTTTACTTTAAGCGTTACTTTTAAGGTTGTTCTTTAAAGTCACAAGGTGATGGAAGTGAAACCAATGGTGTGCAGACTCGACTCCAACCACTACAAAGATGCACCTAAGATGATCTATACTACTTTTGCTTTTTCAATGAAAATCTTTAACTAAGAGAGTTGAGAGAATGCAATTTTTAAAGAAAACAACTTCCTTAGAAAAGACAATCAAAGAAACAATTCTCTTTTTCTTTTCGAGCACACAAACATAACCACTCTTTACTTGCACGAAAAACTCTTTTTCTTTCAAAAACTTTTAAAGCTACTTGAAACAAAACTTTTCAAAGGAGATATTTTTGTATTTTCTTTTTCAATAAAGCATGTAAACCTACCTTTAACAAAAAACAATCTCAAAAGCTATAAAACTATGAAAACTTGACTCACAAACAAATCAAAAGAGAGATTACTCTAAATAAACCTAACAAGGCAAAAGCTCACAAAGACGATTCTAGGATGTTTTACTTGATCAAAATCAAATCAAGGACTAGCTAATGCAGAATCAAAAGACTAGTCAAAACAAAACTCAAATCTTTTTGTTCTTTTCGTAAAATGGAATTCAAGACTTAAATAACAAGCACTTCGAAAATGGCCCAAAAGACAACTTGATGGTAAGTTACTTCTACAGGTAGACTTTTAGAACAGGTCTGACTTCTTAGAAAGTTGACAAAACCAGAGAGATCTAAGGCTTGACAATTCCTACTGCTAAAGTGACTACAAGACCTACTCAAAATCAAACCCTAGGGCATACACTTCGACGAAATCCACTAAAACACTTAATGCTAATGAAACCAGTTCAGGTGAAGATTTTGGACAAGGGACTGATGAATCTGGGCAGAAAAAACTAAGAAAAAACAAAATCTAAGAGCAAAAAGGGCAAAAAGTGGAATTTTCTTAAATTTTGGCAGGGGACGCAGGCAACCCGTTAGCACAGGTGCGGGCCCGCTCTGTGCACACAGCGAAAGTGCGTCCAGGGACGCACTGTGCAGCACTCAGAGGGTGCGTCCTACTGAAAAACTCAAGAAAACCAAAAATAATACTAATCCTAAGCTAACCCACCCAGAGACTATCCCCAGCGGAGTCGCCAATTTGTCACACGGAATCAGTCAAGGGTGCGGACACAACTGACCTTCCTAGAAGTCTAAGACATTCTAATGACAAACAAAACAAACTGGAGCTATCCTTCTCTAAACATACATTATGATATGAGAAATCAAGTGTTTCGTTCTTACCTTTGTCCAAGCGTTGTTGTAGAAGTCCAAGCTTTGTTGATCCGGATGAGCTCCTCCCTTTCTCCAAAACCTGCAATCACCAACAGTCAAACAATTAAATAGCACCTGATTATAACATAAAACAAAGCATATTCAACACATAGACCAAGGAGTACATGAAATAACCCATTAACAACAAGCTATTGAGAAGAATGGACCAATTTGCATTAAAGGTAATCAAAAGGAACCATTACAACCTGAGCCTTGGTGTTGTGCAAGCTCCTTCCAGGGTCCACAAGAGTCTTCCTCTACTTTGACAAAGCTCACCCACTTCCAAATAGAACAAGTAAAGATGACAATCTCTCCTCACAAGCTTCTAAATGGGAGTCCTAATTCCCGCAGCATTTACCCTTAGAAATCTATACCTTTCAACCTTCTTCCTTCTGGCTCAATGCCTCTTTTTATAGTGCTCAAGAGGAAGTTAATCAGGTCCACCATCAATGGGATAGTCCCCTCTTTGGATGGGATCACTCCCTTATTGATGCGATAGGTTCCTCTTTGATAGGAGTGCATGAACCATCTGGAGGCGCTCAATACTCATCCAAGAATCTTCTAGAATGCTCTAGAAATGACCACAAGTAAGTTTTTGAAGATAAAACTTGCACATTTTAACCTTTTCAGAGGGACGCACCTGCCCCTTTAGATACAGAGCGTCCTTGGACGCAGTCCTTATGAACAAAAGGTGCGTACCCGCAGGCAAGGCTTGAGAGAACCTGCGTACCCAGAGATAAACATGTTTTATAAAGACTTTCTCTCTTTCTTGGAGTTTGATATGAATAGTAGAGGCATAAGACTTGCTCAAAAGGGTAGTACGACTGTTGATTGAGCCATACCGACTGTAAATAGCCATGGTGACATTTTTTAGTGTAACAAAGAGTCACTGAGGTTGATTCTATTTGAGGAGCTCTATGGATGGAGTTGTAATAATCCCATCAATTGGAGTCATCTAGTTAACAAGGTTTTGGTTAGACTACATATGTTGGTAGAGATGGAACAGGAAATGCAGATTCTGAAGAAGAATCTAAAGGCATCATAAGGCATGAAGAAGATTTTTGCAGATCAGAACAAGTTGTTTAAGGAGTTTCAGGTTGCGGAACAAGTGTATTTTCACAACAAGCCCATGAAGATCTCCTTGAGGATTGGATCGTGTTCCAAGATGGCACCTTAGTTTTGTGGAACTATCAAGATCCTTGAGAGGATTGGACTAGTAGCTTATTGACTTTCATTGGCTCCAACAGTGAAAGTCCATTGTGTTTTCCATGGGTCATTGCTTAAGAAGTATGTTAAAGATGTTAATCATGTGATTGACTAGTTTGTATTGCAGGTGGATCCAGATGGAGAATTCCAATGGAAACCTTAGTGTATATTGCAGAAAAATATGTTCATGCTTTAGAACTGAGTAATCAGGCAAGTTAAAGTGTAGTGGAAGCACTTTGGACCCGATGAAGCTACATGAGATATGGTGGATCAGATGCGGAATATGTATCCTTCTGTATTCGTTGGTTGAGCAAATGTTTTTGGTATATGTTTTGGTGTGATGTTTTCTTATATGTACATATGTATATGGATGTAAATACTGCCATGATTTGTGCTATAAATCTCCAATAAGCGGTATGGGTGTCATGTCATTATGGTTGTTATGTTGTTATGTGTCATGTTGTTTTTCTTCTGAGAAATTTGATCATTGTAAATATTGCATTGAGCTAAGTGATAAAGCTCCATGGGTATTATGTTTTGCTTCTCATAAGTCTTGTTGGTTGTAGGTGTCATTGAACACTGAGGATGGTCTTCCCCCAAGGGGGAGGGTGCTATAACAACCATGGTCAAAATTCCATGTAATAAAGTTAATAAAGGAAAAATAATAATCAAGGTCATGGGGCACATATTCAAAGCTAAGTGTTGGGAACAAAATCATATTGTGGGTGTTCATTTGGGTTATTATGGCTAAGGAAATTGGAAAAGGCTAAGGAAAAGGCTTTGGGAAGGCATGAGGCATTAATTAGAATTTTATTTATGAAAGGAATTGAAATTAGGAGAAAAGGAAAGTGAAAGGTAACAAGTTGCACGTGAGGAGGAAAATGAAGGAAAATAATGGAAAATTGAAGAAAATAGAGGTCTCATTAATAAAAAGGCTTATGAGGATCAATTGGTACCTTTCTTCAGTTCAATTTTGGATCTCTCTATATTCTCTCTCTCTCTCACTCTTGGATACTTTGAGAATTTAAGAATTGGATCCAGGAAAGAAAAGGAAGGACAAATAAGGAAAAGGGAAACAAATATGGAGCAAGAAAGAGAAGGATCAAGACAATGATATTACTTGTAGGTATTGATTTGCATGTGTGATCTCCTTGCTATATTTGGAATGCATGGTAGATGCATTTGAGTATTTGGTTCTATTACTGTCATTGGCATGGGTTTCTCCGGGCATGACAGTTATTTTTAGCCTTTCCTTTCCATTTCTGAATATCTATACTCTCATGGGATCTCTTTTATTTGGTTACACTAGATTGTTGGATAGTTTCAAAATTGAGTGGGGTGGTCTCTGAAGAAGAACACAAAGTCTAGGAATCCATAGACTAGAGAAGGTGGGATTGTGGTAAAGCTAGATTTTGTGTACCTCAGTGGGCCTAGGAATCATCAAGTGTTGAATGTCGAGATATACGGTAAAGCTTAGAGACTAGGAGGCAAACATATTCCTCATAGTGTAGGTGGAGAGATCTAGTGGCATCCGTGTTTGTTTAGGGCCTAGTGATCTAGTGGGGATTGCGGTAAAGCAAACTGAAACTTGGATTGGTTTTTTTGTGAGTCCCACATTCATGCTTGGAATATGGTGTAGGGGTGATTGGATGAAAGAAATATTTGGTTCAACCAATCTATGGTTGGGTGGTTCGTGGAAGTCCCGGACCTGGTTGACTTATGCATTCATTAATAAGAGCTCTTTCTCCTTGGTATTTCATGTGTAAATATATTGGGTCATATGTGATTCTTATGGATGTTATACCCTTTTTATTTATGTTGGTTATATGTTGGTTATGAGTATGTTTTATGATAAACTTGATGTATTCCTCTCATCATGTTTCGGTTTGCAAATTAATGTACAATGAATATATGACCTAATAGATTATAATGCAACTATTGCGATAGAGAAACAATTCTTCTTTACGAATCTCATATAAGTATGAGACCCCTATGCTCAGATCTGTTGTTATGACCTGTAGATTACATATTGGTGAATTTTTTTACGAAATTCATGTAATAGATAGTAGGGGTTAGATCAATTAATTATACCAATTATTTCATTAGTAACCTTATTCCATTATTATTTATCATTTCTGAAAGTTTCGTGAAGTTATGGGTAGTGGCCTAAGACCTAGCCCATAAAAAGTGGCACAAAATCTGGGGTCACTGGCTCAAAGCTACCTAAAAAAGTCCATAGTCGTTGGCATGCCTTATCATGGGAGGGACTAGAAGGTCTTAGAGCATACACGTCTTTTCATGGGATTGATTGAGGGACCAAATTAGTGAAATGTCAAGTTGTCTAAGGGATTGGTCACCTAGAAAGGTTGGTTGGCTCCTGAAGGTTCTGTAGCATGTGTGGAAGGTTAGAATGGTTTTGTTTTGTGGGTTGCACTTCTTTAATTGTACATGGTGAGTTGAATCACATCATAGTAGCCTCTTGTCACATGTTTACCTCAGTGGACCGGTTAAATTGGGTAAATGTAGGAGGAGGGTGTTACACAAGGATCTGGTAACATGGATACTACATATGGAGCAATATTTTGATCTTCATGATGTGTAACAAAAACAAAAGGTATGCATTAAGTATTTATATTTAGAACCCAATCAGTTTTTATGGTATCAATGGCTTTCTTCTCATATACCACTTGTGACTTGGTCAAATTTTATGCAGAAAATGATAGCACATTATGATGATATAAATAGAAACACCTTCTTTAGCCAATTAATAAATCTCAAACAAAAGGGTTAAATGGCAGAGCACATTGAGGAATTCCAAAAATTGAATATTAGGGTAACTAATATTCGAGAGGATCATAGGATTGATGTCTTCATAGGGACTCTAAAGGATAACATCCAACATGCAGTTCACCTTTGATAACCTGATTCATTGGAGAAGGCATTCAGGGTGGCAAAAAAAGTTGAAAGAAAAATTATGGCAATAACGAAGTCTACCACTCATAACTATAATGATGGAAGTTTTGTTGCTCCTAACGTTCCACAACCTACAAGGTTTACACCACAAAAATTGGAGGAAAAAGCAACAAAAAGGATTTGTTACAGTTGTGATAGAAAATACACTAAAGGCCATAAGTGTGCTGAGAATAAATTATTTTACATAGATTGTGAAGAGGAGGAAGAAAAGGAACAAGAAATATCAAAAGAGGAAGATATACACTAGGAACCAACCCCAAAGAAAGAAGAAATGAATATGACCATATCTTATAATGAATTGGCAGGAATTACCACTCCTCAAACTCTAGAGATAGAAGGATATATCAAGAATAAAAATGTAATAGTGTTGATTGATTCAGGAAGTACCCATAATTTTATTCGTTGTAAGATATCTAAGGAATTGAATTTCTTTCTATATCCAACCCCAGAGTGTCAAGTGATGGTTGCAAGTGGAGGAATTATAAATTGCTCTAGAAAGTGCTATAAAATCAAGCTAACCATGGGGGAATATGTACTGAATAGTATAATCCTTTCCATTCCAATGGGTGGTGCTAATGTTATACTAAGAGTCCAATGGTTACAATATTTGGGGATGATAGCTTTTAATTTTCAAGTTTTCTTGAATTTTTTTTGGAAGGAAAGAAAATTGAAATAATAGACCTGTATCATAGGGAAACTAGGAAATATAATCAACTCTAATGGCATGAAAAATATTTTAAAGAAAGAAAAATGGGGTGTAATTGCACAATTATGCTCACTAGAGGTTCAAACATCGAAATCATCTATTTATCCATATCTCCAAAAAATTTTGGACAATCATTCCAAGGTATTTGAGACACCCAAAGGACTCCCACCTATTTGTGATCATTTCATGCTACTCATTTAATTCCAGGAAGTGTTCCTCCAAATGTCAGGCCTTACATATATCCCTATTCCCAAAAGACTGAAATTGAACATATGGTTGCAGAAATGCTAGAGGTTGGTATAATTCAACCTAGTCAAAGCTTTTTCTCTATTCCAATAGTATTGGTGCACAAGAAGGATGGATCATGGCGTATGTGTTCATATTATAGGGAGCTCAGCAAACTCACTAATAAAGATGAATTTTCTATTCTTATCATTGATGAATTATTGGATGAATTACATGGAACAATTTGCTTGACCAATATGGTTCTTCATTTAGGATATCATCAAATTAGAATGAAGACTGAAGAAATTCGGAAAACAACATTTGGAACTCATGAAGGTAATTATGAATTTTTGGTTATGCCTGTTTGCCTTACTAATACACCTTCCACATTTTGAGATTTGGTGAATTATTTTTTCAAACCTTAGAATTTTTTTTTAGTATTTTTTGATGATATACTAATCTACATCAAGTCTCGGAAGGATCATGTTCAACATGTTAACAGGGTGCTCAAACTATTGGACGAGAAACAATTATATACAAAAACCTCCAAATGTTTCTTTGGAGTACAAGAGGTGGAATATTTGGGTCATATTGTATCTCATGACAGTTTTAAGGTAAACCATAAAAAAATTAAATCCATTAAGGAATGGAAAATCCCCACAACCATAATGCATATTTGAGAATTTATTGGGTTGATATGGTATTATTGCAAATTTGTTAAGAATTATGGGAGAATAATAGCACCTCTAACAACATTACTGAAAAAAGATGCATTTTGTTGGACTCTAGAAGCAACTAAGTCCTTTGAACATCTTAAAGAGTTAATGTTCCAAGCACCAGTCTTAGCTATGCTAGACTTCACAAAAACCTTTATTGTGGAATGTGATGCCTCGATAAATGGAATTAGTGCTTCTTTAATGCAATAACGAAGACCCACTGCTTTTGAAAGTCGTATAATCAACGGAAAGTATTTACACAAATTTATTTTATGACAAGAAAATGTTGGAAATACTACATGCACTAAAGCAATGGTGACCTTACCTAATGGGAAGACACTGCAAGGTCTAAACACATCATGATAGCATTAAATAATTTTTGGAACAAATATTATCTTTAGTAGAGAAACAAAAATGGGTCGCAAATATGTTGGGTTATGAATCTTAAATCATCTACAGAAAATGGAAGCAAAATGTTGTTGCAGATACAGTCTTAAGAAAGGATGAGGATGTGGAAGCATTTCTTTGTGCTATTTCTATTATCCAACCTGAGTGGATAGAAAGAAAGTGATGAATGAAAGAATGATGAAGAGGTGTGGTCACTCATTCAAAAGTTGCAACAAGATCCCTGTACATCTAATACATTTAACTGCAAAAATGATTTATTATGGTACAAAGATCAATTATATCTTTGTAAGAATTCACAACTAAAACAAAATATTCTTTTGGAATTGCATACCTCTCCTTTAGGAGGGAACTCAGGATTTTAAAAAACTTACCATAGTGTCAAGAAGGAATTTTTTTAGGATGGCCTTAAATTTGATATTCAGAAGTTTGTCATGGAATGTTTGGTTTGCCAACAAAATAAAGTTGAGACAATTAAGACACTAGGTCTGTTACAACCTTTAGCCATTCCAAGTCAACTTTGGGAGGATGCCTCAATGTAATTTATCATAGGTTTACCCAAGTCTGAAGGAAAGAGTGTCATCATGGTGGTAGTTGATAGACTTACCAAGTATGCAAACTTTTGTTCATTATCTCATCCATTTAAATACATTACAATTGCTATCGCATTTATTGAAATAATTCAAAAGCTACATGGAAACCCAAAGATTCCTAGAAGTGGCAAAGATCCCATTTCGCTCGAAATTTTTAGACGTAATTATTTTCTTGTATTGGTACTCAATTAGCTCATAGCTCATATTATCATCCTCAATCTAACGGGAAAACTAAGATAGTGAAAACATGTTTCGAAGGATATCTTCGTTGCTTTGTATATGATAAACAAACACAATGGGTCAAGTGGTTACCTCTAGTAGAATAGTGGTATAACACTTCCTTCTATACTATAGCAAAAATGACCCTATTTATGGCACTTTATGGATATCATCCACCATCCATCACATCATATTTAAGATAAAATTCTAAGATTAAAGCAGTGGAAGATCAGATCAAGCATCAAAAACAAGTTTTATAACTCTTAAAGGATAACCTAACTTTGGCATATAATCGAACGAAACAACAAGTAGATTAACGACACAATGAAAGAATTTTCGATGTAGGTAGCTTGGTATTTGTACGAATACAACCATATAAACAAATGTCCCTCAAGCAAGCTAAGAAGGATAATAAATTATCACCCAAGAACTATGGTCCTTACAGAGTGTTGCAAAAGATTGGTACTATGGCATACAAATTGGAGGTGCCTGCATCTTTGCGAGTACGCCTAGCTTTCCATGTTTCATGCTTAAAGAAGGTTATCGGTTACAAGATCCCATTTCAAACAATATTTCCAGAACTTGACAACGAAGGAAAAATCATATTTGAGCCTGAAGCAGTCATGGAAACAAGAACCTGACAACTACAAAATCGATTAATTTCAGAGTATCTCATTAAGTGGAAGAACTTACCCACTGAATATTCCACAAGGGAGGATGATAATTTTATACAGAAGCATCTAGAACTACTCAAGTGTTGAGGAAAACACTTTTTTGAAGGAGAGGGGAATGTTAGGTCCCTATAATACTAGTGTAGCCCCTTTATTGTTATTATTAATGTGACACCCTATTATTATTTTTGTGCCCATGTAGCCTCCATATTGTTATTGTTGTGCCCCATAGAAGCCCACTATTATTATTGGTTTACCCTTACATTATTATTGTTATGTAGTCTCTAATTATATTGTGACCCCTTAGACTTCTATATATACCAAGGAGGTCTTAGCATTTGTATCATCCAAGAATTGTTCATTTATGATGTAAAGGAGTTTTTCTTCGTTGCTTTGTATATGGTAAACAACCAAAATGGGTCAAGTGGTTACCTCTGGAAAAATAGTGGTATAACACTTCCTTCTATACTACAACAAAAATGACCCTGTTTATCGCACTTTATGCATATCATCCACCATCCATCACATCATATTTAAGAGAGTATTCTAAGGTTTAAGTAGTGGAAGATCACATCAAGCATTAAAAAACAAGTTCTACAACTCTTAAAGGATAACCTAACTTTGGCGTATAATTGAATGAAACAACAAGTAGATTAGTGTTGTAGAGAAAGAAGTTTTGAAGTAGGCAGATTGGTATTTGTACGAATACAACCATAAGAACAAATGTCCCTCAAGCAAGCTAAGAAGGATAATAAATTATCGCCCAAGTACTATGGTCCTTACAAAGTGTTGCAAAAGAATGGTGCTATGGCATACAAATTTGAGGTGCCTACATCTTCATGAGTACACCTAGTTTTCCATTTTTCATGCTTAAAGGAGGTTATCAGTGACAAGCTCCCATTTCAAACAATATTTCAATAACTTGACGACGAAGGAAAAATCATATTTGAGCCAGAATAATTCATGGAAACAAGAACCTGACAACTACGAAATCGATTAATTTCAGAGTATCTCATTAAGTGGAAGAAGTTGCCCACTAAATATTCCCCATGGGCGGATGAGAAATTTATACAGAAGCATCTGCAACTAATCAAATGTTGAGGAAAACACTTTTTTGAAGGATAGGGGGATGTTAGGTCCCTATAATACTATTTCCCTTATTGTTATTATTAATGTAACTCCCTATTATTATTTTTGTGCCCATGTAGCCCCCATATTGTTATTGTTGTGCCCCATAATTATTGGTGTGCCCTTACATTATTATTGTTATGTAGTCTCTAATTATATTGTGACCCCTTAGACTCCTATATATACCAAGGTGGTCTTATCATTTGTATCATCCAAGAATTGTTAATTTATGTGATGTAAAGGAGGTTGTCTTCGTTGCTTTGTATATGATAAACAACCAAAATGGGTCAAGTGGTTACCTCTGGAAGAATAGTGGTATAACACATCCTTCTATACTACAGCAAAAATGACCCTATTTATGGGACTTTATGGGTATCATCCACCATCCATCACATCATATTTAAGATAATATTCTAAGTTCAAGCAATGGAATATCACATCAAGCATAAAAAACAAGTTCTACAACTCTCAAAGGATAACCTAAATTTTTCGTATAATCAAATGAAACAACAAGTAAATTAATGTCGCAGTGAAAGAAGTTTAGATGTAGGTGCCTTGGTATTTGTATGAATACAACCATACAAACAAATGTCCCTCAAGCAAGCTAAGAAGGATAATAAATTATCACCCAAGTACTATGGTCCTTACAAAGTGTTGCAAAAGATTGGTACTGTGGCATACAAATTGGAGGTGCCTGCATCTTTGGGAGTACACCTAGTTTTCCATGTTTCATGCTTAAAGGAGTTTATCGGTGACAAGCTCCCATTTCAAACAATATTTCTAGAACTTGACAACGAAGGAAAAATCATATTTGAGCCTGAAGCAGTCATGGAAACAAGAACCTGACAGTTACAAAATCGATTAATTTCAAATTATCTCATTAAGTGGAAGAACTTACCCACTGAAGATTCCCCATGGGAGGATGAGAATTTTATACAGAAGCATCTGGAACTACTCAAGTATTGAGGAAAAACATTTTTTGAAGGCGAGGAGCATGTTAGGTCCCTATAATACTAGTGTAGACCCCTTATTGTTATTATTAATGTGACTCCCTATTATTATATTTGTGCCCATGTAGCTCCCATATTGTTATTATTGTGCCTCATAGAAGGCCACTATTGTTATTGTTGTGCCCTTATATTATTATTGTTATATAGGCTCTAATTATATTGTGACCCCTTAGACTCCTATATATACCAAGGCAGCCTTATCATTTGTATCATCCAAGAATTGTTCATTTATGTGATGTAAAGGAGGTTGTCCCCTCAAAAACATTATTTCTCAAGTTTTTGATCTATATTTTCTTATGTTTTGTGAGCTGGTTGCATAACATGTTATTACAATTCAATTTTAGAAATAAATTATTTGAATTATAAAATAATCCGTATTATATATATATATATATATATATATATATATATATATATATATATATATATATATATATATATATATATATGATTTTTTTGTGACTGACACATATACCATTACATGGACAACTTTTTTAAGCACTTCTATCAATTTCTTATCTCAAGGTTCAATTAAAGAACACAAATAGGATTGAAATAAGTTTTATTCAATTTTAATATTAAAAGATGTCATGTAAACAACAAATGGGTTTTATTCAACATTATTTATTTTGAGACTATCTAGAAGAACTTAATCATAACATGACATAAGTCAATCACATTTAAAGTTAATATATAGGTCAAACAACAATATATGACAACATTGCTATAATTTTGTATAATGTTATCAAATTTCCTAAATTTACAAGTAGTTAAATACAAGTATTTCAATCAATTCCTTATGATAGAAGTAAGTTTTATTTAATTTTTTAAAAATCAAATATGATGGAATTAAGTTATATACTCGATTTTAAAATATGTGGAGATATAAAAGTTACAAACACAAGTTTTATTTGATTTGATTTTTTTTAGTTTATCTACAAACACTTAGTCATAATGCACATCATTAATAATTTTTTTGTGCTTACACTGAAATCAATGCACAATGTTAAACTAATTACCTGGAAATTAATGTACACCATATATCTAGTTACATCATTGATAAAAAATCAACATCTTTCACTAAAATCAATGCATCTAATGCAAGCAATCAAATAGGATGAGAAATAAAAATCTACACTAAAATAAATGCATCTAATGAAAATAATCAAATAGGATTAGAAATCAACATCTACACTAAAATCAATGCTTCTAATGTTGCAAGTAATCAAATAGGATTAGAAATCAACATCTAAACTAAAATCAATGCATCTAATGCAAGTTCAATAAAACAAGATTATAAATTAATAGGTTTAATGAAATGAATACATCTAATAAAAGAAATGAAATAGAAATAGAAATAAACATCTACACAGAAATAAATGCATCTAATTTGGAAGAAATCAAATAGCATTAGAAATCAACATCTATACACTGAAATCAATGCATTTAGTGCAAGCCATTTTCTTCCCTTTCTCTCTCCCCTCCATGTATATTGATATCTCCATCCATCTCTCCTTCTTTGTCTCTCTATCTCACCCCCCAACAACGCACACAATCTCTCTTCATATCTATCTCTCTCCCTCGCTCCCTTTATCTCTCTCTTCTTCCCTCTCTCCCCCTTCCATCTATATCTCTATCTCCCTTTATCTCTCCTTCTTCATATCTCTATATCAACCCACAAACATACATATTGTTTCTCCATATCTATCTATATCTCCCTCTCTCTCCATCTCCCTTGCCACTCCTTCCCTCTCTCTCTCTCTCTCTCCACCTTTCTCTCTCTCTATGTATTTATTATTACTATCCTCTCTTTCCCCCTCCAACTCCATATTTCTCTCTCCCTCCCTCTCAATTACTCTCTCTCTTCCCCCTCTCCCACCTCCCTCTGTCTCTCTCCCACGTCACTCACTCACTCTCTCTCTCTCTCTCTCTCTCTCTCTCTCTCTCTCTCTCTCTCTCTAGCTTCATCCTACAACTTTATTGTCTATCTCCCTACCTCTCTCATTCTCTCCATATCTCCTTATTTTACTTTCTATCCCACCCCCAAACATACACACTCCCTCTCCATCTCTCCCTTGTTACACCCCCCTCTCTCTCTCTCCACCTTTCTCTCTCTATATGTCTTGAATTTCTTCCTTCCCTATCTTTCCCTCCAACTCCATCTCTCAAGCTCCCTCTCTTTATTGGACACACTCTCCTCCTTTCCCTCTCTCCATATTTGTATCTCCCTATTTCTCTCTTACACCCCTCTTCCACTGTCTCTCACTCATTATTTCAAAATTTTTAAAATACCTTAGCGATTATATATATATATATATATATTTCCTTGGAAAAAATCTGGGCAGATCAACCCCAAATGGAATCTTTTAAAGCTCGTCATCTAGACTAGCAGAGCCTAACCCCAAGGGCATCGAGGAAAATTAACCCCGTGACCTCCCGATCGGCGAGGTACTTAACAACGGGGACTCGACGAGTTGAGCTAGCCATTGGGGCTATATATATATATAATTTTGATGTCATACAACAATTTTTTATTATATATAATAAATATTTAAAATGCAAGGTTTCAAATGTGTGTTGTACATTCACGTGGAGGGAAAATGATAATTTTCCATGAAAATATTATCTAAAATTTTCCAAAATATTAATGTTCCATCTACTTTCATCAAAGATACATAGAGTGTTTCATGTCTTCCAATTGAAAATGTTTAGGTTTTATTTCATTAAAGGTAGCTTTAGGTCATGATTACTTCAAGATTGTAAAAAGATTATATATTTTATTATGTTAGATTTATAAAAAAAAATTAGGTTAAATAAAATTAAGATATTGAGTTAGCTTGTATGAATCTTTTTGTGTTAATGACTCTTTTGTTGATGTTTATGGTATATATCAATCCATTTATTAATGTGGTTGTAATCAGATGCTCATGTCCTAAGTGTCGTAAAATGCTCAAAAATGAAAGTACTCAGAACTGGTTCAAAGTTGAATGACTGAAATTGCTCGTCTTCTTGATTCCGGTGCCACAAACGGTTTGAAAAACGGTCACCGTATGAGAAAGTTATGCCAAAAACAAAATCGCCCAATAACCCTTAATTTTTTGAATTTTTCAAAAAAAAAAATTAAAAGAATGTTCCATAGAATATTCTTTGGAATATTCCAGAGAATATTCCTTTTTGGGTAGCCAATCACAGGTTGCCACGTGGCAGGCTCGGAGGCCGCCACGTGGCCTAGGGGTGACGTCAACAAAGTTGGGTGCATGCTTAAAATTTTTGTTGGCAGCGGAGAGGTTTGAACACACAACCTCATTACCACCAACCATATGCCTTACCAAGGCACCATATGGGTGAGACTTTTTATAATGGGCTGAGCAATTTAGTTTGAACGTTAAACTTTATTTCTGCAGGGCTTGAAGGGGACCAGCCCCTAAGGGCCAGCCCCCACACTATATGACCGCAGCCCGAAAAAACGGGGCTTATTCCCTAACCGCGCGGATTGGGTTCAAACAGTCACCGCATTGTTTAACATTACGTGGTTACATTACCATATATGGCGGAGTTAAGCACGGTTCAACGGATAGTTAGCCCGAACAGTCCGGCACGTAATCCCATGCAAACAAACCGCCCGAATTTTTTGGTCACGTGCACTAACTGCAACTCGTAACAGGTGGTCAGACCAGCGGAGGAATTGCCGGAGCGCCAAAATTGGCGGGCCTATCTGGACTCTAATTAAAGTTAGCTGGAGTTTTTGTAGGGGCAGCTGGCAGTTGGAAGTAAATGGCCATAACTTTGGCTAGGAAAAGCTGTTTTGGACAAATTTTTTTTATTATTTTGGGTGTTTTTGACCTTCTGAAGCCATTGGCATAGGTATTACATCCATTGGAGGTCATTTTCAGAGGTTTTGGAGCCATGGAAGTTCTAGGAGCCACTAGGGCCCAGTATTGGGAGAACTGTATAGGGTTGCAGGTATCCATTTGAGGTGAACCAGTAGTCAATCCTAAAGGATTCAAGTGTTCTGAATCCGTTTTTACCATCTATTCCACCTGTAGATGCTTCTATTCAGCTGTATATTCAATTTGAGCATTTACTTAAAACAAGGACAGGCCCATTTGGGAGCCTTGGACCTAGCAGACGTAGCCTAGGAGGGGTGAACTGCTCCATCACCTTCTTTTGCATCTGTGGTTGATTTATTTTGCAGAACAAATTCGTTTTAGTGTGTTAAACAATAAAAAGAAATAAATCTGCTATACTTAAATGGGTCATGAACAGCTGAAAATTTCATTTGTTTCTTTTCTGCAAGACATGGACATCTTTTAAACATGTATATTTCTAAACTGAATACCTTGCAAACCATTTACAAGTAGTTTCAAATTCAGATCAGGTTGTGCTAAATATATATATTATAATATGGTAATTTTTCTATTATATTAAAGTTAATAATATTATATTAACCCAAAATTAATAAATTTAATATTAACATTAAAATATATTAATATTAAATTTTTATATCAATATTATTTCATCATTTAATTTAATAATAATAATAATAATAATAATAATAATAATAATAATCATTTAATATTACTATTAAATTTAATAAGGTTTTTACATTACACGATAACAAAAATTCTAATAATATTTGGAATTTTAAAACGAGGTAAAAACTTAATATTAGATCATCCAATTTCTTTTTCTATGGAGGCCATATCGAGCATAATAGCTCAATTGAGCCCCTTTTAACCACACATATGGCTCGATCGAAGGTTTATGAAACCCTTGATTGAGCTATTTGAATTTGAAATTAGGTGCTCGATCGAGTGCTCTAACAACTCGATCAAGCCTCTTAAGTCCTAAAATCCACAATTTCAGCACCCCTTTTGCAAAATTTCCTGCAACTCCATTTTGTACCCTAGTGGAATTAGGGATAAATTTGTCCTTAGGTGGAAAAGTTGATCATGTTGGATTCATAAAGGAATCCTCTATCCAATGGCATATGAGTTTGACATTTTGGAATTCATATGATATTTTTCATCTAGTTTCTTTTAAACATAATTCTTGATTTTTTTTTGAACAATTTTAAAGAGGTTGAATAAAAAATCAATATAATAAAATATACACAATAGAAAATTTTCAAAAAATACAACTATCTTCATTTATGAGTCCTCTTCGAAAGGGTACTTTTATTTTTTCAACTTATTTAAATAGTTGAAAAAACCTAACATGAATGCATGTTTATGCGAAATGCAATTGAAATATTACTTTTCCAACTTTGCATATATATATATATATATATATATATATATATATATATATATATATATATATATATATATATATATATATATATATATATATATATAGATATATATATATATATATATACGACACTAAATATCTTTACAAAAAAATCATTAAGACAACATCATAATTCTTCACAATTTGTCTTTTTACTCTGAATGAAAATTCACAATGCTTGTATGAATTTTGAGGGATTCAATTCAATAAAAGAGGAAAAACTTGAAATTCCATCGCCACATTTGGCTCAGTGCAAGCCATCTCCATGATTTCACCCTATAATATTATAGAATACAAATATTAAAAGTTATAATTTATTTTCAAATTAGTTATGCCCCTTTTGTTCTTTTAATTATATTAATTAATTAAAATAATGTCATATAATCAAGTGAATATGAAATGAGTTATAGTTTTGGGCATGTGGTATTGATAAGCCATGGCATTGGTCCAGGGTATTGTAACAAACCTTATTTAAAAATTAAGAATATCCATGATAAAGTAGGGGTGAATCTCCAACTTGTATTTTTAAAATGTATATATGTTCAACCTATATATTAATTCATTTATATCGCAAGGTTTGTTTTGTAAGTTAATTAATTTCGTTAATCATTCAAAGATACATAGCAATCTAGTTTTCCTTTATTGGTTTGCCACGAGGAAAACCAATCTAGAGATAGAAGAACACAATTTTTGTTCAAAATTTTATAAAAGGATAATATCTCAAGTGGCAATGGTTGTCTAAGAATATGAAATCAAGGTTTGATAAAGAGTAAAGGGCATCCAAGTTGTACATGAAACTTTTAGGTAGCTAGCATAGGAAGAGCACCAACAAAATTGAGATCCATGTAGATTTAGAAAGACATTGATACATCAATAAGCTCAACAGGGGTCCCTAGTAAAGTAGGGCACCTTCCTTTCTGCAATAGTGCTTCGATTTTGGCTAGAGAGAGAGACATGTCTCTGTGCTTGAGCCTCATGTATTTAACATCCATTTTCAACTCATCTATCAACATGAGAATCTATCACTTCACCTCGTTGTGCTCCAACAATACTTTTTTGAGTAGTTTCTTCATATTCCAATATAGCTCTATAGTACATAAATACATATTTTGACACCCTTGAATTTGACATGGATCTGGCACCCACTTAACCAGAAAGATGAGAATGTCCTCCTCTATTTCATCTTGATCTTCCTACACTTCCATGTCTACATGAACTACTTCTTGAAGAATAAGTGTAGGGGTCTAGGTTTGGAGGTGCCTAGTAATGGAAGGAGCATGAAGGTGAACAAATGCATTCTATTCCACCCTCAAGTAGGAGCCTCTACAACTCCTCATCCATTGTTTGGGCATTGAGGTCAATGAGGAAAGATATAAATGAGGAAAGGGGAGAGGGAGAGCGATAGTAAGAGTGGTCAAAGAACGAGCCATGAGAACCGAGGGAGAAGAAAGGTTTTAGCGTAATGACAAGGCACAAAAGAGGTGTCAAAAGTCAGTAATAGGGGACCAATAGTCTAAGAACCACAAAAGAATTCTAACCATTGACACTCAAAACAAATGTGAAGAGTCAAATATAGTGTATCTACCCATGAAATTATTTTATTACTAATAATAAATTAATAATATTAAGTAATATTATAATTTAGTTAATTCTTATGATTTTTTTAATTCTAGCAACATGAGATATATGATGAAGTGAGGTTTTGATTTTTATTATGGATTGATGCCTATCGGCATTTACCAACTATTCAATTTATATGGTTGCGCAAGTATATGTTTTGTTTGTTTGTTTTTTTGCTAGGTAATGTGAGTTAGGAGATAACTGACCCACCTAACCTATGGCTTCAGTAACCATGACCCAAGGGCATCTAAGCCATCAAAATCACATTGCGATTTCACTCGACCAAACCACACTAACTCTTACCATGGCTAGAATTTTTCCCATGAAGTTTCAAACCGATGACTTTCACACCACAGGGCGCCCTGACAGAACACCCTGTCACCATCTGCTCTATGCCCTGTGGGCAGGCTCTATTAACTTTTAATATATATATATATATATATATATATATATATATATATATATATATATATATATATATATATATATATATATATATATATATATATATATATATATATATATATATATATATATATATATATATATATATATATATATATATATACTTTGTAATTTTTTATTTTATTTTATTTTACTATAAAATAAAATAAAACTAAGTAAAATCCTAAATTTACATGTTTTATGTTATTTTGAAAAGAACAAACATATTGAATCAAGATTGTTACTATGGATTTAGCTAGTGATTTGGATAAATTACATGCAATTATTATCTATGTACATTCATCACTTTTTTAAGACATGTTGAACTATTCTTAAAATGTTCTCAAATAGTTTAATCATACCTATTAGATATAAGATATTTTGAAGATGAGAAATTGATCTCAACTTTCAACTTAATGAGCTAGATTAAAAGAGGACCTTAATTCCTCTTAGTGAATTGTTTACATTTACATGATGTGAGTTTAGATGAAGAAAAGTATTTTGGAATATGCCCAAATAACTTATGTGGGTGCAACGAGTCCTAATGTACTCTGAGCCCATCACATCCTTACCTCAGATTTTATGAGCATCATGAAATCCTTGCTTATTTATGAGTTTCATCACATAGCTACCTTCTTTTATTTTCTCCACTCCTATTTAAAATTGATTCCATCTAAAATATCTAAGCTATAAATATATATATGTAATAGATATCTTTGTGTATCACAAAAACATACCTACATAAATGGATATATATCTCACATGCCCAGACATAAAAAAAAATGGATATGGGTAAATTTTTAACTCACTTATCAAATTAATGGTTCTAAAAATTAACTAGATGTCAATAATATTCTGTATATTTGAAAGTCAAGGCAATTATTTATCAAATTTAACCACTCGTTAGATATGTACAGTTGCTACCAATTTATCATAGAAAATAAGTCTAATTAATGTTAGCAGCTTAACATTAAGAAGCAAAATCCAAGTTTTACTAATCTCAGTACAATTTTGGTAATTGTGCAGAGATGTTCTCCACAACTCAGTATATGGGCATATGTGCAGGTGTAAAAGTTTGTATAACTTAACATTTAACATAAATATTTAACATAACTAAAAAATAATAAAAAATTAAAAGTAATATAGGGTCGAGTATGGGGGAGATGTTGTAGTGTAGGCGTTAATGTTAATAAACTTTAACATTTAACATTTACATGTCGTCTAAATAAAAAAATAATAAAAGGTTAAAAGTAATATAGAGCCCAGTAGTGGGGAGATGTTGTAGTGTTTGTAAATGAGTGTAAACATTTAAATCTTGGCTCAATTAATAATAATAATAATAAAAAATCAATTTGTTATATTGTAATTTTGTTTTGTAGGAAATCTTAGTCCTTCCAACTCAAGTTAGAAATTATGTACTGAGAAAATTTGCATAGATAATTATAAGTTACATTGGTCAATGCTAAATTAATAATGGTTGATAAAAAATTATCCTATAGTCTTACTTTGGAATGAAGTAATAAATTGAGATGTGAGGTGGATGAGTAAATTGCTTGCTCAAATAGAAGAATTTGCATAAACTTTTATGGATAGTAGCCATTAGTAAGTCTACACATTTACAGTTTTGCTGAGTGTTGAAAAAAACATAATTCCTATTCCTTTTTTATGCAAAGCCTTGCTTAAATTATGGTGCAATGCTTAAGAATAAAAAATCACTACACAAATATCTAAAAATCATGCATTAATATTGCAACCATAACCATAAGTTATGGTATAAAATATGTAAAACATTATCCACATGACAATATATTGTGCAAAAATTGCAATAAGACATTCAAATTATTGCCTAATCAAATGTTTGAAAATTATTTTTTTCAATAATAGTAAATATATATATATTTCAAATCTAAACATTATAAATTGCATTGGTCAATGCTAAAATGATAATAATCAACAAATAAATTTATTCATGGTAGCACTAATAAGGATTCCATAATCATATTTAAATTTAATTAATAAGCACATAAAAACCTAATAGGTACAATAAAGTTACAATATAGCCAGTTCATTAACCATGGATATCAACCCCCACTTTACCATGGATTTATTAACTTGTAATTAGATTATTTTGACAATACCATGACTTATCAATATAATATGCCCAAAAACCATAATTCATGTCATAATAACAAATTAAAATGTAAAATATATTAGACATTACCTATATCATTGATTACAAAAAGTGACAATTATCAATCATATGCATGGAAGGGGTAGAGAGAGGGTGGGGAGAAGAAGGAGAGAGGGAGGGAGATAGTGCCAGAGTTGGATGGGGGAGAGCGAAAGAGAGGGAAAGAGAGGGAGGTGCGACAAAGAGGGAGATAGAGGAAAGAAGAGAGAGGGGATGGGAGGGAGAGAGAGAGAGAGATAGTAGTAGAGAGATAGAGAGTGATAAGGGAGAGATGGAGAGAGAGTGAGGGAGAGAGGAGTGGAGGGAGGACAGGGAGAAGAGAGTTGAGAGAGATAAAGAGAAAGGGAAGAGAGAGGGAGGGATACATAGAGATGGAGGGGGGAGACAGGGAAGGAGATAGTGACAGAGTTGGTAGAGAGAGAGAGAGAGAGATATTGTGGGGAGAGACAAAGGGAGGTGGAAGAGAAAAGGAGAGAGAGGAAGGAAGAGAGAGGATTTGAGAAAGAGAAGGAGAGAAAGAGAACGAGAGAGAGAGATGAAGTTGGAGCAGGAGAGAGAGAAAGAGAGGGAATAACACAAACACTAAGAGATAAGGTGGAGAGAGAGAGATAGTGACAAGAAAGAGATGAAGATAGAGTGAGTGAGAGAGGAGAGGAGAGAAAGGAAAGAGAGAGAGGAAGACATAATGATGGAGGGTGGAGAGAAGGAGATAGGGAAGGAGATAGTGACAAAGTTGTAGGGTAGAGAAAGAGAAAGTGCGATGGGGGTGAGAGATAGAGGGAGGTAGGAGAGAAAGGGAGAGAGAGAAGGTGACAGTGGAGGGATGGAGAGAGAGTGAGGGAGAGAACAAAACGAGGAAAGAGAGAGAGGGGGAGATATGAATCTAGCATATATATGGTGTGTGTGTGTATAAAAATCATCCTAGATCCATCTTAACCCCATATCTATCAAGTGCTAAGAGGGATCAATTCTCTTGAGGTGCAAACCTCTTTTTTTGGGTATAAAACTTGAGGAAATTTTTGCACTCTGAAATATTTGATGGAAAATTAAGATGGATCTGGGTTAGTAATGTTTCATTTGTGGATAAATCATTAGGTATTCAGTGTGTTGTCTCGAGGTGAGATAACATTCATACACCTTGTTGCACATATCCGTGGCACATTCATACAACTTGTTTTTTTAACCCCATGGTGAATCAGTAACTGTTAGTCCTAATTTATGGGAGACCCAGGATCAATCCTTGTAGCTGCCACTATAACACCAAGAGTACATCCAACTAAGTCGATATACTAAGATCCTATGGTTTTAGCAAAGCGAGACTCTCGTGCCGTCAAGGAGGGGATGGGGAATCTGCTTCTCGAGCATCCACTACAGCAGGCCAGTTTATTCAATGAAATTTGAACTACCGTCTCCCAGGCTTCGCCCAAATAAACTTACCGTCAAACCAAACATCACTGTACACATTCAAACAAAAACATCACTGTACACATTCAAACAACGTGTTACACATATCGTGGCACATGGTTTATGGGTTATGCAGGCCGCACAAAATTTTTGGGGCACGGAGGTGTGGCATTTATGTAGGGAGCATTATGGAGTGGAATTATGAATAAATTTTCCCCTCATTCTTTTTTTTTTAATTCCAGCGAATAGAAGGAACTATTAAACTAGTTTTTATGATAGATTCGTTCCGCAATTGGCTTCGCTCTCCTCAGGCCATGAGTCGCAAAGTGCCCACCGCTCATCCGATTTTAACAGTCCTCGAGGCAAGCCCTCTCCGCTTCTCACATGCTCGTGTCGATTCAGATAATATTGAAATTAAAGAGTTCGGATCTCCACTATGTTCTTAATGGTTAGGATGTACAAAAGCTTATGCTTTGCTAATTTGTAACGTCCCACGCCGACATCATAAGGTTTAAATATGTGGAGTTACACAGCAACTTTATAGTGCCCTTCATCCGCGTTCAAGCTGGCCAATTTAGTGGCAGCCACACTCCAGATTGTGTATGCCATTATTTTCTCGTGCTCGCGTTGGCCAATAATGTTGCGGCCACACTCCAGAATGTGTACGGCATTCATTTCCCACATTCGCGTTGGTCAATCCTCTTGCGGCCACGCTCCAGATTGTGTACGGCATCCTTTCCTCGTGTTCACGTTGAACAATTTTGTGGCAGCCACACTCCTGATTGCGTACGGCCCCTGTTCGTGTTAGTCAACTTTTGGATTCTTTTCCGCCATTATTTTGGCCATTTTTGTTGCAGGGAATCTCGATATCGTGCGTGGCATTCTCAATGTCCGTGAGACTCATAATTGTCGCCGATTAATCTTATCCTATTCAATTGATTATTCCATTATTAAACTTAGGGGAATGCTTTGAAATACATAATGTTTTATGGAGTGATTTCACTTAATTTTCTTTTATCATCATGTTTATTTTATAAGTTGGTATTCAATATAGTTTGATTATTTTTAAAAGTCAGTTAAATCGAAGTTTTCAAAGTGCAGGTTTTCATAATTGTGGAAATTGAATATAAACGAAGTAAAATTTAATTTGAAAAAATATAATTATATTTCAAATGTATTAAATTAAGTTTTCTTAAAAGTTCAAATTTTATATAAAAGTTCAATTAATATATGTATATACATTATATTTGTTATCTGGAATAATAAGAAAGAGATAATATGGATCAGATTCCTCGAATTAAGAAAAAAATCAATGTTATTTTTTTCACCAAATGAAAAACAATTAATAATCGTTCATAATCATAAATAAAGATGCACTTAATGGTATTAATTAAAAATCGTTTATAATCACAAATAAAGATGCATTTAATAGTATTATTTAATTATTAAGTAATTGTAAACATAGATACATTTAATAATATTATTTAGAAACATAGATATATTTAATTGGAGTTGTCTATAATGTGATTTTTTGGAATTTGGCGGAAGAAATTGAGGTTAAATCTTTATTTGTTGCAGTTAAAATGGGTTTTTAACTGCATATTTGGATTCAGCACCCTGAAAAACCCCTAGGACACTTTCATTGTGCAGAAACTAGCTATCAAACTTGCGATTCCAATAAATTCCTGCCGGATTTCGACCAAAAAAACCCGCCGAAAAGACTTTCAAAAAATCGCGTTATAGACAACTGCTATTTAATTAGCCCAAAGGCTTTTTTTTTTTTCTTTTTTTTAATGGTGAGGCTTTGTCTCACGTAATGTAGCTACAGTGTCGCCTCACCATTAGGCTTAATGAGAAATTAAAAAATATTGATATGCCAAATCTATCCACGCCGTTAATTTCGATGTGACGGCGAACGTTGCCTCTTCAGTATGTAACGTCAATGAATAACGTCTCTGTCACCACTGTAAAAGTTTTGGAATCTGTTCAGAATTCCAGCACACTACTTTGAAACTAACAGACCATATATTAAGAATTATTAAGGATGGAAAGGTAGAATTGCAGTCTGATATGCTAAACACCTGTTATGGTAAAAGTTGGGCCATGAGTGTGAGTAGATGAAAAACAGCATGGAATACCCATTGAGCATGCCTGGGGATAAAGAGAATTCAGAATTTCTTGTGATAAAAAGAAAATCCAATATTTCATTCTGTACTTTGGTGGCAAATTGGCAATGCATAAAGCCTGGTATTGCTGCGCTTTGTAAATTAGAATCCCATTCTTTTTCTGCGGAAAGCTGTCATATGTAGGTATGCAGTGAGAAGAATTTCCGCTCAGCTCATTTTGGGGATGATCCAGGTGGATATTGGTGGCCACCTGCCAGGTCCACCTGGACCCCCACCATTGTCTTTCTCAGCATTTTCAGTTTCCTTAATTGTAGCACAGTTTACTATTTTTAGCAGTTTTTCGGGTCCTGAACTTCCGGAGCCGTTTTGAGGCCCTAAACGACGTTTTTTTGGGATTCTGGGGCAACATGGGTCCATGGACCAATGTTGGACCAATGTTGCCTCCCAAAGTGGTAGTACTCGGATAGATCTTTCTAACGAGCTATCGTACGCGTCAAACGAAGATCATATGCCAAAGTTACGACCCTGGGAAATTGATGTACCAATTTACCCAAACGGGGCCCACAATTTGGCGTTTCATCTTCTAAGGTTAGGTTTCGAGATGTGAAGGGTTTTCCATTGTTTCTCAACAATAAATAGGCCTTCGAGCCTCATTGTAATACAGTTCAGAACAGTTCAGAGGCATGTAGCCATCACATCTCTTCTCAGAGATAAGCTACCATCGCCCTAGCTAGTTTATTGCCATTTCTGTTTGTAAGCGTATTTCAGTATTTTCCATTAATGAAATGAAGTATTATTTCCGCTGCATCTTTGTGTATATGGTTATCTCTGTAATTTGTTGCGTTCGTGTTTAAATCCGGATCAGTGGTATCAGAGCGGTCTGCTTTTTCTCTGTTTTTCTTTGCATGTCCCCAACAAGGTCGGGATATAAGGAGTTAGGGTTTGAACTGGTTGAACCTTTGCAAGACCAGCCTCGCAAATCCCGACGGCCTCCCATGGCGGACGAGAAGAAAGACGAGGGGGCAAGATATCCCATCAAAATCTTGCTCGAAGAAGCGCTCGAGCGACAACGGAACGCGATGATGGACAGCTTTGCGCAGATCCTTCAGTGGCTACCCAGAAGCGGCGCATCGGCTTCCAGCAGCTCCTCTGGAAACGCCACACCCTTTAAGGTACAAGTTAATTTTGAAATCCCCATATTCGAGGGTCAGATAGACGCCGATGCCGTAGATAAATGGTTAAATCTGCTAGAGGGTTATTTTTCTGTTCATGAATTTTCGAGTCGGGAAAAGATTGTTTTTGCTCTTCTCAAAGCAGCCCCCCACGTCAAGGACTGGTGGGAAACCTACTGCGAGCAGAAGGATGAAAGTACTGGCTCACTATTTTCAGTCGCGCCCACCTGGGATTCGTTCCGGGATGCCATCAAGGAGCAGTACTACCCTGTCGGAAGCTATGAGGATGAATACATAAAGTGGACCACGCTGCGGCAGGGAAGGGACCAAGACGTGCCGGAGTTCACCAATCTTTTCCATACCCTTCGCAAAAAGTTGGGTATCAAGGATTCGGAGCAACATTTGATACTCAAATACCGTGGCTTCCTGCACAAGTACATCCAGGAAGAAATACAGTTCCTAAACATCCCCTCGCTCAGCGCAGCATACCGGTATGCCGTCAAGGTCGAGCAGAAGTTTAAACAAAAGAAGCGAGACTTTGGATCTGCAAATCCAAAGCAGGGGAAAGGTGCCCCTAAACCACAGAACAAAGGACAAAGCCAAGGCGGGACAGCCCAAGACAACCAGCCGAAGCTGCAAGCAAAGAGAAACGCCGCGAAGCCGAGAAAGGACACTGGAAAATGGTACGAGTTCCATAAGAGCTCCACTCACAACACAAGTGAGTGTTGGGCCAAGCAGTCACTGGTGGCTGAGCTAAAGGTTTCAGAATCAGATGCATGTTCCGACTCTAAGTCAGAACCCGATAAGGGGTATGAAAAAGGGAAGCAGATCATTGATGCGGATCCCAGCACCACTGTTGCTACCGCAAAGATCCAGAAAAATGAACCCGAAGATCCAGAGGAGGAGGAGCGTCTCTTCCACTCCCAGATGTGGGTAAAGGGCTCCCCGATACAGTTCATTGTTGATAGCGGGAGTCAAAAGAACCTCATTTCGGCAGAGGTCGTGAAGCGGTTGGGCTTACCGACCATAGCACATCCACAACCATACACCATTGAGTGGCTTCACCAAGGGCGAGATCTTCGCGTGAGCCAGCAGTGTCGCCTTCCATACAACATCAAGCCCTTCACGGATGAGGTATTGTGTGACATTGCTCCCCTTGAAGTTTGTGATGTATTACTAGGACAACCATACTTGTGGAAGCGACATGTTGTGTATGAATCAAGGCCCCGTGCTGTTATTATTACATTGGGAAATAAGTTGTTCAGGATACCAGAGGTAGCACCACCTGCCGCCATCTCTTTGATTACTGCAAAACAATGCAGCAAGATCATTTCCAAAACCAGGAAATTTGTTTTCCTGATAATACGCTCTCAAGGGAAGAAGAAGACAGTGGCCGCGGCCTCCAAACGGGGTCCCTCTGCACGGCAACTACAGATGGACAAGATTGTGGAGGAGTACGAAGACATCTTCACCTCCCCGGCAGGGGTTCCTCTGCACTGTCAAGTCAAGCACTCCATCGATCTGACCCCAGGTGCGCCGCTACCCAATGGACCAATTTATCGGCGCTCCGTTCTGGAGAACAATGAAATCACAAATTCAGGAGCTCCTGCAGAAAGGTCACATCCGTCCGAGTTCTTCGCCCTGTGGGAGCCCGATAGTGTTGGTACAGAAGAAGGATGGGACGTGGAGACTCTGTATTGACTAACGGGCGCTAAACAAGATCACTGTCCGTAATAGGTACCCGATCCCGCGGATTGATGACCTCCTAGACCAACTAAAGGGGGCGAAATATTTCAGCAAGATCGATCTGAAGTCAGGATATCACCAGGTACCAATTGAACCCTCAGATGTGTGGAAGACTGCCTTCAAATCCAAGGAGGGCCTCTTCGAATGGTTGGTCATGCCTTTCAGATTGACGAATGCTCCTGCAACCTTTATGAGGTTAATGGATGACATCTTGCGACCATTCACCAACTCCTTTGTAGTAGTATACTTGGATGACATTCTGATCTTTAGCCAGAGTTGGGAAGAGCACCTCCACCACATCCAACAGGTTCTCCAAACACTGCGGCAACACAAGCTATGTGCCAATTTGGAGAAATGCACTTTTGGCATGACCGAGGTTCAGTATCTGGGATACATCATTGATGAACAGGGGGTGCATGTCAATCCAGCCAAGGTCCAAGTCATTCGGGATTGGCCCTCTCCAACCACTCTAACAGAGCTCCGCAGCTTTCTAGGTCTTGCCAACTTCTACCGCAGGTTTGTGTTGGGATTTTCTCATATTTCATGGCCCTTGAGTCAAGTCACCAAGGGCGGGGCGAAAGCAAAATTCTTTTGGTCTGAATCTCAACAGAAGGCATTCAGGGAGTTGAAGGATCGCCTCTGCACGGCACCAGTGCTCGTGTTACCAGATTTACAACAACCATTTGAGGTCGAGACAGATGCCTCTGACTATGCTATTGGGGCAGTCCTTACTCAACATGGACATCCAGTGGCATATCACAGTGAAACACTTTCAGACACAGTCCGGAAGTACCCCACTTATGATAAAGAGATGTATTCCATTGTACAGGCCTGCCGACAATGGAAGCATTACATTTTGGGGAAGGAAACGGTCATCCACACAGACCACCGACCTCTGCAGTTCATACAGACCCAAGGGAAATTGCAGAATGATCGCCATCAGAAGTGGTCTACATACCTGCAACAGTTTCACTTGAATATCAAGTATAAAAAGGGCAGCACCAATAATGTTGCAGATTGCCTCAGTCGACCACCGATCATGGCGCTAACCACCGTGCTCAACTCTTGCGGGCACGAGAATTCTGATTGGCCACTTCTCTACAAAAGCGACCCAGAATTCGGCAACACATACCAGACACTCTTGGAGGGTCGGCAGGTTGCATATTTTCACCTCCAGGATGCCCTATTATGCCACCTCGGTCACCTCTGTGTTCCTTCAAGCGAGCGTGCCAAGATGATTTGGGAAGCACACTACAGTCGGGCTGCTGGGCATTTCGGGGTCGAGAAAACAGTGGCAGTACTGCAAAACTATTTCTATTGGCCGAATCTTCGACAGGATGTTGGGAAGTACATCCGATCATGTACTGCCTGTGCCATTGCCAAACCGACCATTAAGAAGCAAGGCCTCTATACCCTGTTGCCTACCCCTAGTCGACCTTGGGAATCCATCTCCATGGATTACATGTCAGGCCTTCCTTCCACTAAGCATGGAAATGACTGTGTTTTTGTGGTCGTCGACAGGTTCTCAAAGATGGCCATTATGATGGCCTGCAAGAAGAATATCACAGCAGAAGCCACTGCTAAACTCTTCCTTGAACGAGTGTGGGTGCACTTTGGGATCCCACAGTCTATCATCTCAGATCGGGACAGTCGGTTTCTCAGCACATTTTGGTCCAGTCTCTGGTCAATGCTAGACACCAAACTCACGAAGTCCACAGCCTTCCATCCTCAGACTGATGGCCAGACAGAGGTTGTCAACAGGATGATTGTGCACATTCTGCGCATGTATAACTCAAAGCATCCACGCACATGGGACGAGAGCCTCCCCTATGTTCAGCACAGCTACAACCGAGCTCTTCACAGCTCCACTGGCCATAGCCCTTTTCAGGTGGGTTTGGGATTCCAGCCACTATGCCCCATTGATGTGGCCATGCCACTTGCAGCTACTCACATGAATTCAGCTCATGTCCAGTCCGAAACAGATAAGGCCACCAGCTTCATTGAGCGCATCCAACATATTCGCTAGCAGGTCCATGACATTCTTGAGAAATCAAATGCCAAGTACAAGCAGCGACATGATCAACACCGGGTGCCACACAAGTTTCTGGTGGGCGACAAAGTCTGGTTGCATTTGCAAAAGGAACGCCTTACTGGAGCCTATCGGAAATTGAGACCACTCCGATATGGTCCTTACACCATTACTAAGGCTATGGGAGACAATGCATTTGAGCTCAGCATTCCCCCATTCCTTGGCCTGCACCCAGTGTTCAATGTGGACCGCCTTCGGCCATACTTTCCACCATTGCTAGACACATCTGACATTGCAGAACAGCTCAAACCCACAGAATTAAATCCAGATTGCATGGAACAAGCTGCAACTGATCGGATCATGGACACACAGATCAAGAACACTCGCCAATAGCATATCCAACTGTATCGAGTTGTCAAAGCAGGCCAACTCCTTCAGCAGGGCAAGTGGCTCACCAGGGAACAAGTTCAGCAGAAGTTTCCTCATCTCATGGAGGAGCTCAACGCAATGGGGACCATTGCTTCCTAAGGGGGGAGGAATGATCCAGGTGGATATTGGTGGCCACCTGCTAGGTCCACCTAGACCCCCACCATTGTCTTTCTCAGCATTTTCAGTTTCCTTAATTGTAGCACAGTTTACTATTTTTAGCAGTTTTTCGGGTACTGAACTTCCGGAGCCGTTTTGAGGCCCTAAACGACGTTTTTTTGGGATTCTAGGGCAACATGGGTCCATGGACCTATGTTGGACCCATGTTGCCTCCCAAAGTGGTAGTACTCAGATAGATCTTTCTAACGAGCTATCGTACGCGTCAAACGGAGATCATATGTCAAAGTTACGACCCCGGGAAATTGATGTAGCAATTTACCCAAACGGGGCCCACAATTTGGCGTTTCATCTTCTAGGGTTAGGTTTCGGGATGTGAAGGGTTTTCCATTGTTTCTCAACAATAAATAGGCCTTCGCGCCTCATTGTAATACAGTTCAGAACAGTTCAGAGGCATGTAGCCATCACATCTCTTCTCAGAGATAAGCTACCATCGCCCTAGCTAGTTTATTGTCATTTCTGTTTGTAAGCGTATTTCAATATTTTCCATTAATGAAATGAAGTATTATTTCCGCTGCATCTTTGTGTATGTGGTTATCTCTGTAATTTGTTGCGTTCCTGTTTAAATCCGGATCAGGGGATTAGCGGAGAATGAGGGTGTAGACATCCGGACTCATACGGGCACCTTGACATTTTGCTATTTGTACAATTCTCAATCACTCTTAAGCTTCGACTTATATATTTTAAAAATATATAATTGTATTATTAAATTATATTTTAAAAATATATCAGTGTATTTCAAATATTTTAAATTAGCAAGCTAAATTCCAAATAAGAATTTAAATAATATTGATATACTTATCATATAGAATAAGAATAATAATATGGATTAGATTTTTGAAATTAAAGAAAAAACTCAATGTCATGGTTTTCAACCACTTAAAATAGCCCATAACCATAAACATTATATATTTAATAATATTACATAAATTTAAATTTAAATAAAATTATAGAAATATAAATATTAAAATAATAAAAGAAAAAAATATATATATAATTTTAGATTTAATTGCTTATTAATTTTGAGTTTTCATTCTAATCTTGTGTTATTAGGTGTAATTTCTTTATCTCTAGAACAAGATATTATAGGTTTAATAGAAATAGAAAATACTTTTGATGTGTTTCAATTGGCGTCAAGAATTAATTGCAGAATGACTTATAACTACCATATAAATAACTAACTGTGTAATTATTCCCTTGGATAACTATGTAATTATTCCGAAGTCATTGATCTGGACTCTTAGCACTCTTAGTAGACTTCTTGCTATCTTCGGTTGTCACCTTTCCACCTATTCATATCATAATCTCAATGATATTGGACATAATTACGGTATATTTTATAATATGGAGCTACATATTTATATATTTTTGACTGGAAAAGCTTAATTTACAACTTAGTATGGCGTGTAATATTGTTTGTTTTTTATCAAAATTAAATTGAAATTTTGTTAATGTCTATTAAAATAAAAATGATTAAAAATCTAAAAAAAATAACTATACAAAACATTTAAATAATATACAAAATATATGAGAAGTCCAATAAAAAAATTCTCACTAAAAACTATCTAAAACTCAATGATATAATTTTCACCCCTTGTAAAAAGGACGCTAGGAAAATTGTCACAAAATATATGAGAATGCCAATCAAGGGATAAATTGGATGCTTTAAAAATTACAGAAAATTAAGGTCATAAAGGAACAAAAACATTGACACATCTTCTACTTTAAACACATCATTCCTTACCCTATATTTGGATGACTTTTCATATGAAATGCGACTCATGTTCCTTGCATCATTCTTCAACTATATTAATATAAATATTTCGACCAAGATACCATGTATATCGCACACAGCAATCAACATTTTGGCACTGGATACAGGTCACAAGTTATATTCCATTCCTTTGTAATATGTTCTTTGTGTATTTCTTTGGAAAGATTTCAGGGTTCTTGTGCGTAGAGGTAGAGCTAATCATGCTAATTTCTTTGAAAATATTTCATTAGAAGGACTCTCTGGTTCTTGAGCTCATAGAGATAGAGTTAACTACATGGAATTTTTTGAAAAAATTATGTGGAACCTTGTATTGCGTACAGGTTTAACCATGTTAATTTCTTTAAAATATTATTGTGGTTAGAGATAGCGTTAACTATGTTAATTTCTATAGTTATTTTTAATTAGTTACTATATTGGCATGCACGTACGCTTGTTATTTTAGGTCATATGGATGTGATATGAAAGTTGCTATTGTAGATCAATTCAACAACATGTTTATAATTGTTTTTATATTTTATAACAAATCTGCATGGCACATGGAATACCGGTCAACTTTGGGATATGATGTAGTCAATCAATGTTGTATCAATTTTTTTTTTTTAAGAAAATAACGAAATAAATAATGGAGTTTATTTTTATGTAAAGAATACTATATGCAATGTCAAAAACATTGCGTTCATTTTTATGTTGAGAATGAGAAATCTTGATACTAGTGCATATGACATATTGTTAAGCTGGTTTATGTTATTAAGTTGTCTATATCTCACTTCGAATATCTATTTTTGTTGTGCTTGACTTGGGCTGAAGTTGATTTCCATCAACTTTTCAAGGGGCCCCACAAAAACATTTTTGCCTCTAAGGTTATCCACATTTTTGACAAAATCCATATTTTGGGTTTGGGAGGACTCCCTCCCTATTTAAATACAGATTGATATTTCAAGTTACAGCTTGAGATTTCAAGTTAGAAATGTTGTGTTTCCAATCTGATGTTGCAGAGTCTCCATTCTTCAAACCCTAGATGTTCTCCGCAAGTTTCCTAAGCTCTGTACAAACAAACCCCAGCTAGAAAGGTATAAGGATATCTACCATGGATTCTTTATTTCAACTTTTATCTAATTCATGAAACAATAAGCTAAAATAGGGAAGTTTACTATGAGGATAACGACAATTGTTTCTGTACGTGCAGGTGCCTGTTGCCTCCCACTGATAACTAACGAATGACTTCTTATAAATCGATCTCTGCGAAACCCCGTCGCTGCTGCCACTCGTTGTGGCGACATTTATCCCATCGTTGTCCCTCGGCACCGAATCGTTTCCACGAAGTCGCTTTGAATTCCAAGTTCTATGAATTTCCTATCTTGGGCACCAATTTGCTGAAAATTTGGGAGAGGCTACCTCAGTTCTTTGCTTTCGTGTGCAAATCTACAGGATTTGAAATGTCACTTGCCTACCATAAACTTGAATCACATCTAAGTTTTGTGGAAAACCCCAGAGCTTCTTTCTGCAGTAGAACCACCATGGATGATATCTACCCTTTGGCCCTCAAATTTAATGTCCTTCTACAAGAAAATGCATCTACTCCCCTTTATCATTCCCTGGCCAGGTGTCACACCCCTACACCTACGGTAGTCTTTCATCCGCTTATAGCGAGGTGCGGCACTACCAATTGTTTTCTTTTCACCAATACTTACGATTGTAGACTACGCCTTAACATTCCATACTTAGTTTTATTTTCATTACCAAGTATTATTATGTGTTCCTTTACACCAATGAATACCCATCCACATTCATTATCAACAACATTATACAAGAGAAATGCACAACAGTATAAAGGGAGGGGCAACTCCCTGCAATATGAGTCTGCTCGAATATCAATATATGTATAATTCTCCACTTTTACAAAGTATAGGCTAAGTCCTTGGGAAACCCCAAATTTATACTTAGCCAAATTTCCAACTTCGGCAAACTCAGTTGCCCAGCTCGTCAGCACCTCCACACAGTCGCCGCACGACTCACCAACTCTTCGTTCACCTTGTTGCACGTCTTTGCCAGTTCGCTCTTGGTTTGGTCGCAAACGCCCAAACTGTGTACACCTGCCCACATGCAGTCCCACTTGCCAACTCTTGGCAAATGTGCAAATTGTGTGAACAGCACGTAGTATTGCCTGCCCAAATATACGACCTCTATTTCCAACCTTCGTCTCCACCGTTCCATCGTGCACGATGCACCCTCACTCGGCCACCCATCTGCACACCCTCACCGTGTCAACCAATTCACCTCCGTGCACGGCGCGCCCTACCTGAGTCGCCTGCTCCACACTTCGGTTCCTCTGTTCAGCGGACGCCCTACTCAGTCACCCTGTCGTGCACGCCTGCACGGACGCCCTCACCTGGTCGCCCGTCGTGCATGTCCACTCGAACATCTTCACCGGCCACCCGCAGGCCTAGCTCGCCGGTGGGTGCACCTGTCGTGCAACCCTGCCCGATGCCTTTGCCCAACGGGCGCCTTCACCCGTGCCCTTCACCCAAGTCCATGTGCTGCCGTGTGCCTTCACCCAAGAGAGGGCGCATCCACTTTTGCGCCTCCTTACGACCTGCACCTCGCACTACCTTCTTGTTGCTTGAATGAGCGATGAGTGAATGAATGTGGAAATGCCTCCAGCGCCTCTCCAATATATACACAAGGCAGGGTGAAGTCTGGCTGCCCAGCCAACTTGCCCAATGCCTCAACACGCCATCACAAATGCTCAAAACTCAAGTCAACCCCTCATCAACCGTAGGTCGGCCTCCACAACTTCTAAGACATGCTCCAACGCATATAAGTTAGCTCGCCCTCTTTACATATGTGCATAACACATCACACACTACAAAAGAGCTCGCACATCGCACCGAACCGCAGTTTGTTCAGCCTACCTGCATGCTCGTTCAGCCTTCACCCGCGGGTGCGTGTCAACCGAACTTCAGGTCGTTACATCCTCCTCCACCAAAATTCGTTGTCGTCCTCAACAACATACCATCGTGGTAGCCATCCACCAAGATCATCAATATCCATAATGTCAACTCCTCCACATACAGCAAACATCTCTGCAACATATATAGAACCACTGTCTCCACCATGTCTCACCTCGGCAACCATCTGTCACCAAGATCACCAGACTAAGGTATACACCTCATCGGTATGTTATCCATCGGAAATCATCTCAATCCATGACCATCGATCACCCTGTCACAATCTCCACATGCTGCTCTCCATCGTGGAAGGCTGGCCCCTCCATCCCAAGCTACATGCTCACTGCAACATATCGTGTCGACCTTCTCATGTGCCATCATGTGAACTGCTGCCATGATACTCCAACATAATGCTAACACATCTCTGTACATGCCGGCCCCCATGTCTGAACTAGTCGAGTAGCTAATCCAACTGTTACGCTCAAGCCATGAGAATGCACATCCTCATGCCACCATCAATTGTTTCTCTAAACATCCCATCACATCCTCAACTCGATCAAGAATCCATCTCCATATAAGTAAGCCATGCTCAGGTCCATGAAGTAGCCCTCATCTCATCTGCAACATGTTGTCCATGATGTTTGGAGTCAATTTGCTGCATGAAATCAGCCACTTCTATCCTAACATCATCATCCATATGTGTATCTCCTCAAAGTGAAGAGATCATCCTATCAACCTCCAACTCTCGGTGTGCCACATCCAGGTCCATGAAGCAACCTCCATCATATATACAATGTGTCATCCCTCAAGTTTGCCATGGAAACAAGTATACACCTGTCTTATCTATCCATGTGTTGGCCATGATAACAGATCAATCAGCTCCCATGTGTCAAAAGTGGTTGAGTCTTAGCTCAACCCATGCCCAAGTGTAGTCACCAAAGCATCATCACCATTGTAACTCCATCACTCCAAAGTATCTCATATCGATCCTCTACATCAAGTTACTCTTCCAAGCCACACCAATGCATGTACTTGAAAGTATGCACTTGCATCAAAGTCTCTGACCTTAGCTCCTCAATGCATCAAATCCTCTAAGCCCATCATATGAAGTCCTCAAAAGTCACAACAATCTCATGTCATCATGAGTTCTGTTATCACCTAGAACTACAGTCCATGTACATAATGTTTCCCAAACAAAAAAAATTTCATTGTCAAAAGATGTGTGTCAAATGGTTATGGTCCTATGTGTGTTACTTAGGGATCATGTTTTAAAAGGTATTGATGTGAATCATTTTCAAAACTGTTAGTCATCCTCCATCATAATTCTTTAAGGCATTTCTTGTCTTGTTTGCGTCATTGGTCCTTTGCGCAGTTTCGCAGCGCAGTCTGATTGGCCAATTTGGCAGCGCAATGATGTTTCTGCTTTTTCGTAGCGTGTCATCTACCAGCCATTTCGTAGCGAATTTTGTTTATTTATAACTGTTTGCGCTACGGAATCGGGGATTCGGGGTTTCTGCAGCGCATTTTCTTGAAATGTCAAGTCTGGGGGGATGAGTCATTAGGTCCGTCCATATATTGTCAGTTGATGTCCTCTCCAGGTCATTATGGGTCATCATTCCGCTATGAGGTTCAAAACCACGCACATAAACATCATTCAAAGTGATTTTATGATGTATGGTAGTGTCATGATATTTGTTATTAGTGCGTGAACTGACTTGCTTGTATGACAAGATTATTGAAGCGAAAAGGAGCCCGAGTTTTCATTTAAAAGGACCTGATTGCAAGCGAGCCTGCATTCCAAAGTTTGAAGTTGCCTTCTGAGTTGAAGCTGCTGTTAGTTCTCTGTCCGAAAGTTTTCAAAGTAAAATGGAGAAAAGGGAACATCGATCCGGTAGGTGCCAAAGAACAGAACCGGAGGGGCTTGATATTATGTTAAAAGATGAAGGTGTGGCAAGAGCTTTTAAAATTGCTGGTTGCTGGAGGTTTTGTGAGAAGTTGCAAGGAGGGCACGCAGAGGTAACAAAAGCTTTTGCATTGAATTTTACTGGTTTAAACTCTAAGGTGTCAATGCTAGAATTCCCTGTATCCCCAGAAGCCATTTCTAATGTAACTGAGATTCCTAGAGGTGGACATGAATGGTTCAAAAATTTTAAATTCGACATGAGCCCCTGTAAGGAATTTTTGAAGGAGCCTTATGTAAATGAGGATCTCACAAAAGATGTGCCAAGGAGTTACGTGAAGGAACATTTTGCCCTGCTCCTCACATGCATCCAAAAATATTTAACATGCGAAGGGAGGTATAACAAAGTTTATTCATATCATTTTAAACTTTTGTTACATCTCACAGGAAAAGCATCAATAGATATCCCTTTCTACTTGTTCAGAAGCCTCAGTAAAATGTGTGATAAAATTCAACTGAAAAAAGATGACTGTGAAACATCACTGTTTCATCATGGTTTGGTAAAGTTGTTAGTGTTAGATGGTTTGCAGAAGATTGGTAAAGATTGGGACTCCTTTATTTTTATGGCTGGCTTTCAGAGCAAGACAGGCCTTACTCCATTGCCTGTTAGGGAAAGAGAAAAAGCAATTGAAGAACCTACCCTTGCTGAGCTCAGAAAGGAGGTGAAAGATCAGAGCAAGTCCAAAACCAAGTTGAAGAAACCAGTGAAGCCTTTGGTGATCAAGGAGACACCTCAATCATCATCAAAAGAGAAGGTCAAACAGAAGAAGGATGCACTTGCACCAAGTGAAGTTGAAAAGGTATCAAGAGTAAAAACCAGAGGTCAGTTAAGCAAGGAAAAGGGCAAGTCAATTGCTGTTGAAGAAAGTCCTATGTCAAAAGCTAGTTTAACTGATTTACTTGAGGCAATTGAACTTGAACAAGATCAGTCAGTGCAGATTGAGCCAATAGAGTTTGAGCAGGACCAGCCAGTGCAACCAATGCACATTGACTTAACCCAATCCTCACCAGAGAGCATGAAGAAGTCAAAGGCTTCGAAAAGGTTACGGTTTGAGGAGCCTAGTGAAGAATATGTGTTCAAGCCATGGAGGCCAATTACAAGAAGACAAATGAAAGAGGCCGAGAAAGTGCATAAAGAGGAGGCAGCTGTAAAAATGCCTAGTACAGAGTTTCTTGAAGTTTTGACTAAAACAGTGCATGCAGCCAAGAGTAGAGATAAGAGTAAAAAGGTTATTATTAGCCAAGGAGGAAATGTCATAGCTATCAAGAACCAGGCAGGAACAACTCAGGAAAAAGTGGCTCAGATAAAGAGTTTTTCTAGAGAACGTGCAGTGAGATATGCTAGTTATAGAAGGGCTGTATTGAAAGGTAGCACAAGTCTACTGAGGAAAGCTGACTCAAGGTCTGATGCATTTTCATGGATGGTACCAGCACTTAAGCAAGCAAAACTCATAAGAAAGCTGAACATGAGCCTGAGATCAGAAAATAAGGCTTTGAAGAAAGAGGTTAGCAGTTTGAAGAAGAAGCTAGGTAAACTAGCTCACTGACTTAAGAGGAAAGGTGCTTTTCAAGTTTTGATAAATTTTGGTTCAAGTTCCATCATTTTGAAATTATTTAGGTCCCTAACACCTGTACAAAATGTCTGAAGAAATCATGAGTTTAAGCAGAAAGCGCTTCAAGATAAATATGTTTTGTTTTGACAAAAACAGTAGTTTCGTAGCGTGCTACGAAACTACTGTAGATGCTGTTTTATAAGAAAACAATGAATTTGAGGATGAGGTCAGCGAATTTTGAAAGGAATGCCTCGAGGACAGGAGGGAGATCATACAAGGCTATCATAGCAATTCAAACAATGACAGGTGTAAGTTTTGAAGAAAAAGTGAAATATTTTGTTTTTTGCTAAAGTTTTCTTAAAGGCACTTTATGACCGAATTACTAGGGTTCTGGTAGGGTTACCGGGATTTTTGGTTTGTACACCTGTTCAGTCCACAGGGCATCCAGATCATGAGGCATATGGTGTTATGCGTTGTTATTGAAGGATTAAAGAGCTTGGAGCGTGGTCTTTAAATAGTAAAGAAGAATGGAAGACAGGGACCGTGAAAATAGGGTACTGATCTTTACTAATTAATGAGCCATCTACACATCTAGCACCCGAGGCCAGCTTGTTCAGTGAATGTTCCTCTAATATATCTCAGCCACAACAGAAAATGTACAGGTGTCAAAGCTCAAGAAAGGCATCATGCATACGAGGAGATAGAGTTGGACTTTCAATGTAATTAGGACTCTATGTATTTACAACACAATACCTTATGTATTTAATAAGTTTGTTTAAAAATAGATAAGGTTAGTTAATGATAGACCATCGAGCTCTCCCCTCATGCTTGAGGAGGAGACTCAAGGTAGTTTTAGTTTTGGTTTTCCTATATATAGTGAAAACTCTGATGTAAGTAGGGTTGGAGATTTATGAAAAAAACAGAGTTTTTATATCAGCTTATGTAAAAGACTTTTGACAGTAATAGAAAGATTACTTTTTCTTCCCAAGATTCATCTCGTGTTCAATGCTCAGAATATATGTGGCTTTGTCTTTATCCTTTTATGTTTTACAGCTCACTAAATATGCAATCACTCTGAATTCACCTAGTGCTCAGACTTCCTGTGTATATTTATGAGTTGAGGTTCCTTTTGAGAAATGTTCTGAGTGTTTAAACATTATATGCCTTGGCTTCCATGATTAAGTAGTTAATAGTTTACTGCAGAGGTGTTTGACTCCATGAGCCCAATGGAAGAAATGTTATTTTGTTGTTCCAACCAGCTTATTTTCATAAACTGTTTGAAGAGTTAGCCATCTTTTCTTGTTAATGATTCATATCAAAAATCTGTGAGAGAGCCCTCTCTGACTAAGGAGGCTAAACCTTAGTCTAAAGCCTGGTTTGAAATAGTTGCATGAGATCTTGCTAAGTAGCAGCCCTTAGTACATGATTTTGTGATAACATTTTGGTGCGTCTGCCGGGAGCCTGATGATTACTCATTCCCGAAGTTTGAAGATTGAATTTCTGAAGGTAGTAGGAGTTCAAAGTGATTTTCGAGGCTGCATTCTACCTTGGTGACTCCATTGTTTCTTAAAGTTTAAAGGTGGCTTCGAGAGGAAGATACACAAGGAGCAATCCTGACCCAAACCCACCTAGTCCTGTGGAGAATCCTAATATCATCTCAAGGAGTAAACAAAGATTTTCTGATATACGAGGTACTTCAAGCATTTCAAAGTCTTTATTTCCTGAGTTTTCTAGAAGTCCTGAGGATAAACTTGTTGATGATAAAGTTCAAGAAGTTTCATTAAGGTCTGAGAATGAAGAAGAATTGATTGGTATTATTTTGGATCTAAAAAAGAGAGGTATTGATACTTCGTCTCTAGTATCACAAAAAGATAAAGAGGAATTTTGGGAAATTGTTACTTCTGAATTGTTATTAGAGGAAGAGGACTTGAAACAGCTCAAGGAGCTTGACCCTTTTGAAAATTTGCTTAACTCAAAGACTGGTTTACCTCTCCCAAATTGGAGTACCTTTGTCAGTGGTTTACAAAGTCCCAATAGTCCTTTTCGTACTCATACTTTGTCTTCTGCCTTTGCTAGTCCAAACAGCTCTCAGACAACATCTCATTCTAGTTCTGGTCCTTCTGGTCATACAGTACCTATTGTCACTGTTCCTCCATTTATTATGGCTGTACCTGCTAGGTATGCTCCTCTAGCTCTCCCTGCTGTTTTGCATGATCTCCCTAGCAAATATGCTGCCAGGATTCCAACATGGGGAGGAGATGAAGACATTACTGCTGAAGAACATGTGGATAGATTCAATGACTTTGCTGACAGAGAAGAGGTGGATGATGAAGATGTAAAATTAAGACTATTTGCACAAACTTTTATTGGAGAAGTCCGAAAATGGTTTAAAGCCTTGGGAGATGGTAGCATTCATAGTTGGGCTGAGTTTGAAGATAGTTTTCTGAGGAAATGGGGAAATAGAACTAATCATGTTCAGGCCCTCACTGAATATAATAATTTAAGAAGAGTTCCAGATGAGACTGTTCAAAATTTTTCTAAGAGGTTTAACAAAATTTATAATTCCATCCCAGCACATTTGAAACCTCCTGGAGCCTTGGCACAGTTAAGATATGCTGAGTCTTTTATTCAGATTTCTCTCTTTTACTCAGAGAAAGAGAGTTTGCCAATTTGGCTGAAATGCAAAATGATGCTATCAAAGTAGAGGTGAATATACTTGCTGCTAAAAAGTCCAAGATGGCTAAGGCTAAGATAAAGGAAGAGGAGAGGCCTTCTACCTCTGCTCAAGAAGATAAATTTGAAACCATGACGAAGACTATGGAGAAATTGATGGATGAATTAGCACTTGGAAATACTGCTGCTCCCCAAGCACAACAAGAACCTCGGTTCAGGAATCCTCAATTTAGAAGGCCTCAAAATCAGCAAAGGCCAAGAGAAAATAGAAATCAGCAAGCTGATCCTCCTGTGAGACCTCCTTTTCAACAAAACATGGTGGATGAGGAAGAAGAACCTGAGGAACCTGAGGAATCTATTCATTGTCTTGGTGAAGAAGATTCAGAGATCTTCTTAACAAAGGAGGAACATGATGAGTCCAGCCAACTAAAAGCCGAGGAGGAACCATCAGATTTCTTAAAGGGTTATCAACATACCATATTTGAAATCCAAAAGCAATACAACCTCAGAAACAGAGAGGTCCCTATTACAGCAAACAAGGCTCAGCCCAAGAAAAATGTTTCAAAAGCAGTGGAAGATAAAAAGGAAAAGCCAAAACAAGCTGATGGAAAAAGTGATTCTCCTCTTGAGAAAAAGGATAATCAAACCCCTACTCCTCCTAAGGAAATTGAAAGGTCTACTTCTGTGTTTAATATAGAAAATGAGATTGCTAAAATTAAAATATCAGTCCCATTTAATGAAATCTTGAAAGTAGACAAGTATAGAAGTAAGATTGTGGAAATGCTTAATTCTCCACCAGGAGGGGCTGATATTTTGAATGTGCAAGAGGATAATCCTATTATTTGTTTAGGTCCAAGACTTGAAGATGAGCAAAATGATGAGTTTCCTCCTTTCTATATAAGCATCAATATACATGAGATGACTCTACATAATGCCATGCTGGATTCAGGAGCATCCCATAACCTCATGCCTAAAGTCATTATGGAAACGTTAGGATTAGAAGTGACTAGACCATACAAGGACTTATTTTCTTTTGATTCAAAGAGGGTTCATTGTATTGGGCTGATAAAGGATGTGGTTGTGGCACTCACACAAATCCCAGCCAAAACCACTGTCATGGATATTGTTGTTGCAGATGTTCCACCTAAATTTGGGATGTTACTCTCAAGGTCATGGGCAGCGAAAATAAAGGGTACCATGCAAATGGATCTGACTTATGCTACCATTCCAGTGTTTGGTGAGCAAAGAAGGTTATATCGTGAGACAAGGATGGCATATATGGTGAGCAGCAAGGACAAACCACAGAATTTCCCTATTTATTCTTGTGATACAGACCTTGGATCAACCATTCTCTTCAATGAAGCAGTTGGAAAGGAACCACAAGAAGAACATGCAGAAAATCAGTGTCAGGAGGTGCAGCAAAGTAATGAAGAAGACATCACTGGTTGCTGGTCTTTATACTTTGATGGAGCAGCAGGAAAAGAAGGTGCAGGAGCTGGGATTTGGGTCATGAGTCCAACTGAAGAAAGTAAGTTTCTGTCATATAAACTTAATTTTGATTGTACTAATAATATGGCGGAGTATGAGTCTCTGGTATTAGGCTTAGAAACCTTGATAGAATTGAAGGCAAAAAACATTGCTGTTTATGGAGATTCTGAATTAGTCATAAAGCAAGTTCAAGGTACTTATCAAACAAAGGATGCAAGGATGAGAGCTTATAGAAACTTGGTGTTGGAATTGTTGGAAAAGTTTCAGTCCTATACTTTCAGTATAAAAACCAGAGATCAGAATTCAATTGCAGATTCCCTTGCTGTTGCAGCTAGTCTTTTTGTTATCCCTAAGCATTCTTCTGATAGTTATGAAGTGAAGGTTCGCCATAGGCCAGTCATCCCAGATAATATCTTAAATTGGCAAGTTTTTGAAGATGATCAGCAGGTAAGAAGTTTCCTAGAGTTGAAAGGAGAATTTGAACATAGTCAAATTGATCAGCAGAACATGTTAGTGGAGACAAAAGAAAAGCCTGAGGTATTGCAGCTGCAAAATAATCTAATCCCTAAAGGTCTTATTCCACTTGAGAAACTATTTGATCAGAATGATGTGTTTAAAGCACCAAGGTTGCAGGCCAATGAAGAAGAGATAGAGAGCTGCAATTTAGGTGACTCAGTGGTGCCTAAATTAGTCAAAATTTCAAAGTTTTTATCAGCTGATATAAAAGTCAAATATGTTGAACTGATGAAGAAGTTTATTGATGTTTTTGCATGGAGCTATGCTGATTTGAAACAGTATGATTCTTCAATCATACAGCATACTATCCCAATTAAGCAAAATGAGAAGCCTTTTAAGCAAAAATTAAGAAGAATTAATCCTCTCCTAATGCCATTAATTGAAAAGGAAGTGAAGAAGCTTTTTGATGCAAAGATTATTGTTCCAATCAGATTTTCAAATTGGCTTGCTAACTTGGTACCAGTTAGGAAAAAGAATGGAGAGATAAGGATTTGCATAGACTTCAGGAATTTGAACAAGGCTTCATTGAAAGACAATTATCCTCTTCCTAAAATGGATCTTATTTTGCAGAATATTGTTGGCTCTCAAAGAATGTCAATGTTAGATGGCTTCTCAGGGTACAATCAGATCCTTGTTCATCCAGATGATCAGGAGAAGACAACTTTCACTACACCATGGGGCACATTTATGTATGCAAAGATGCCTTTTGGCCTCATGAATGCAGGGGCGACTTTCCAGAGGGCTATGGACATTGCTTTTGCAGAGGAAAAAGATAAATCAGTGGTGGTATATCTTGATGATATCACAGTCTTTTCAAAGAGGGAGGAAGATCATTTAAAGCACCTTGAAAAGATACTACTGAAGTGTAGGAGGTTTGGTATTTCTTTAAACCCAACCAAAAGTATCTTTGCTTTGACTTCTGGTAAATTTCTTGGGCATATTATTTCTGAAGAAGGAATTAGGATTGATCCTAGTAGAGTCAGTGCTATCCAAAGGTTAGATTTGCCAAGGAGCAAGAAAGAGATTCAATCTTTCCTTGGTAAAGTTAATTTTGTTAGAAGGTTCATCCCTAACTTTGCTGAAGTGGTTAAACATATCACAAAAATGCTAAAGAAAGGAGCAGACTTTAAGTGGACAGCTGAGGCAAGGAAGTCATTTGAAGAAATTAAGAAAGCACTTACTCAAGCACCAGTCCTCATCAGCCCTGATTTCACCAAGGAATTTCTAATTTTCACATTTGCTTCTGAGGATACAATTGCTGGAGTTTTATTGCAGAAAGGAAGTCAAGGTACTGAACAGCCTATTTCCTTCTTTAGTAAGACATTAGCTAATGCTGAATTGAAGTATAACATTTTAGAAAAGCAGGCATATGCATTGGTAAAGGCAATCAAGGATTTTAGAATTTATGTGTTACATTCTCATATTGTTGCATATGTGCCAAGTGCTGTTATTAAAGACATCCTTACACAAGCAGACCCGGATGGAAAAAGAGGAAAATGGATAGCCAAATTGTTAGAATATGACATTGAAATTAGGCCCACCAAGTTGGTGAAGGGTCAAGATTTGGCAGAGTTGTTAACTCATTCAAATCTGGACAACAGTAATATAAATTTTAACGCAGAAATGTCAGAAATTTTTGAAGAAGAAGAAGAGTTGGTTCAAATCAATGAGAAATTTTTGACATCAGAATGGTATAGGGATGTGTCATTTGTTTTACAACACAATAGAGCCCCTGATAACCTCTCCAAGTCTAAAGCTCGGTTCACCAAGCTGAAGTCCCTTAGATACTTTGTGTATGAGCAGAATTTATTTTGGAAGGATGTTGGAGGGATTCTATTAAATTGTCTGATTAAAGAAGAGGTTGATAGGGTGATTGATGAATTTCATAAGGGAGATTGTGGAGGACATCATTATTGGAAGGCCACTGCAAATAAAATTTTGAGAGCTGGATATTTTTGGCCCACTATGTTCAAGGACATTTACAAGAAAATAGCAGCCTGCCATGAATGTCAGATGTTTGAGGGCAAAAGAAAGCTTATGCCTATACCATTGGTTCCTATCTATGTAGAAGCACCCTTTCAACAGTGGGGGTTAGATTTTATAGGTGAGATACATCCCCCTTCATCAGGACAACATCGGCGGATTCTCACAGCCACTGATTATTTTACAAAGTGGATAGAGGCAATACCTACCAGGCAAGCTAATGATTCAGTGATAATATCTTTTCTAGAAAATAACATTTTATCAAGGTTTGGTTGTCCAATCAAGATTATCACAGATAATGCCCAGGCTTTTAAGTCTAAAAGGCTGATAAATTTTTGTTATCAATACCATATTTCCCTTGGTCACTCCACAGCTTATTATCCACAGGGTAATGGTCTAGCTGAAAGTTCAAATAAAAGTCTTGTGAGGATTATCAAAAAACTGCTGCAAGAAAACAAAAAGGCTTGGCACTTAAAGCTGAAGTATGCCTTGTGGGCTGATCGCATTTGCACAAAAAGATCTATTGGAACATCACCTTATGAACTTGTGTATGGAGCAGAAGTTATTTTCCCAACATCTCTTGGGGTACCAGTTATGAAGCTGATTCAAGGACTAGAAGAGGAACCAAATGCCATACAACGAAGGATAAACCAGTTGATAGCTTTGCAAGAAAAAAGGAATGAGGTGTTTGAAGGCCATCAACATAATCAGAATCGGGTCAAGAGAGCTTTTGACAAGAAGATTAAGGATGTTACATTTCAGATTAATGACAAAGTCTTGAAGTGGGAAGCTAGAATTGAAGAAAAAGGTAAGCATGGCAAATTTGAGAATTTATGGAAGGGACCATATCTGATTTCTGCTTTCCATGGGAACAACACCTATATTTTTCAAGAAGTTGATGGATCATCATATGCTGGAGGACCTGTTAATGGCAGGTTCTTAAAGCATTATAATCAGTGAAAATCTGCCAAGTATTTCATGATCATTGTAAATAACCGTTTTATGAATGTTTCCTGTTGAAAATAAATGACAAGCTGAACAAGAAAACTTTAGCCGGAGGTGAAGGCCCAAAAAGTTTGAAAAGGATGCTTGTCAGCAGTGTGTGTTTAATAAAATGGATAAGACACTGGTTCTACGAGTTCTTAGTGTACTACAGGAGCACACTATCCCAAGTGGAGCCACTGTTATCACCTAGAACTACAGTCCATGTACTACAGTCCATGTACATAATGTTTTCCCAAACAAAAAAAAAATCATTGTCAAAAGATGTGTGTGAAATGGTTATGGTCCTATGTGTGTTACTTAGGGATCATGTTTTAAAAACGTATTGATGTGAATCATTTTCAAATCCGTTAGTCATCCTCCATCATAATTCTTTAAGGCATGTCTTGTCTTGTTTGCGTCATTGGTCCTTTGCGTAGTTTCGCAGCGCAGTCTGATTGGCCAATTTGGCAGCGCAATGATGTTTCTGCTTTTTCGTAGCGTGTCATCTACCAGCGATTTCGTAGCGAATTTTGTTTATTTATAACTGTTTGCGCTACGGAATCAGGGATTCGGGGTTTCTGCAGCGCGTTTTCTTGAAATGTCAAGTCTGGGGGGATGAGTCATTAGGTCTGTCCATATATTGTCAGTTGATGTCCTCTCCAGGTCATTATGGGTCATCATTCCGCTATGAGGTTCAAAACCACGCACATAAACATCATTCGAAGTGATTTTATGATGTATGGGAGTGTCATGATATTTTTTATTAGTGCGTGAACTGACTTGCTTGTATGACAAGATTATTGAAGCGAAAAGGAGCCCGAGTTTTCATTTAAAAGGACCTGATTGCAAGCGAGCCTGCATTCCAAAGTTTGAAGTTGCCTTCTGAGTTGAAGCTGCTGTTAGTTCTATGTCCGAAAGTTTTCAAAGTAAAATGGAGAAAAGGGAACATCGATCCGGTAGGTGCCAAAGAACAGAACCGGAGGGGCTTGATATTATGTTAAAAGATGAAGGTGTGGCAAGAGCTTTTAAAAGTGCTGGTTGCTGGAGGTTTTGTGAGAAGTTGCAAGGAGGGCACGCAGAGGTAACAAAAGCTTTTGCATTGAATTTTACTGGTTTAAACTCTAAGGTGTCAATGCTAGAATTCCCTGTATCCCCATAAGCCATTTCTAATGTGACTGAGATTCCTAGAGGTGGACATGAATGGTTCAAAAATTTTAAATTCGACATGAGCCCCTGTAAGGAATTTTTGAAGGAGCCTTATGTAAATGAGGATCTCACAAAAGATGTGCCAAGGAGTTACGTGAAGGAACATTTTGCCCTGCTCCTCACATGCATCCAAAAATATTTAACATGCGAAGGGAGGTATAACAAAGTTTATTCATATCATTTTAAACTTTTGTTACATTTCACAGGCAAAGCATCAATAGATATCCCTTTCTACTTGTTCAGAAACCTCAGTAAAATGTGTGATAAAATTCAACTGAAAAAAGATGACTGTGAAACATCACTGTTTCATCATGGTTTGGTAAAGTTGTTAGTGTTAGATGGTTTGCAGAAGATTGGTAAAGATTGGGACTCCTTTATTTTTATGGCTGGCCTTCAGAGCAAGACAGGCCTTACTCCATTGCCTGTTAGGGAAAGAGAAAAAGAAATTGAAGAACCTACTCTTGCTGAGCTCAGAAAGGAGGTGAAAGATCAGAGCAAGTCCAAAACCAAGTTGAAGAAACCAGTGAAGCCTTTGGTGATCAAGGAGACACCTCAATCATCATCAAAAGAGAAGGTCAAACAGAAGAAGGATGCACCTGCACCAAGTGAAGTTGAAAAGGTATCAAGAGTAAAAACCAGAGGTCAGTTAAGCAAGGAAAAGGGCAAGTCAATTGCTGTTGAAGAAAGTCCTATGTCAAAAGCTAGTTTAACTGATTTACTTGAGGCAATTGAACTTGAACAAGATCAGTCAGTGCAGATTGAGCCAATAGAGTTTGAGCAGGACTAGCCAGTGCAACCAATGCACATTGACTTAACCCAATCCTCACCAAAGAGCATGAAGAAGTCAAAGGCTTCGAAAAGGTTACGGTTTGAGGAGCCTAGTGAAGAATATGTGTTCAAGCCACGGAGGCCAATTACAAGAAGACAAATGAAAGAGGCCGAGAAAGTGCATAAAGAGGAGGCAGCTGTAAAAATTCCTAGTCCAGAGTTTCTTGAAGTTTTGACTAAAACAGTGCATGCAGCCAAGAGTAGAGATAAGAGTAAAAAGGTTATTATTAGCCAAGGAGGAAATGTCATAGCTATCAAGAACCAGGCAGGAACAACTCAGGAAAAAGTGGCTCAGATAAAGAGTTTTTCTAGAGAACGTGCAGTGAGATATGCTAGTTATAGAAGGGTTGTATTGAAAGGTAGCACAAGTCTACTGAGGAAAGCTGACTCAAGGTCTGATGCATTTTCATGGATGGTACCAGCACTTAAGCAAGCAAAACTCATAAGAAAGCTGAACATGAGCCTGAGATCAGAAAATAAGGCTTTGAAGAAAGAGGTTAGCAGTTTGAAGAAGAAGCTAGGTAAACTAGCTCACTGACTTAAGAGGAAAGGTGCTTTTCAAGTTTTGATAAATTTTGGTTCAAGTTCCATCATTTTGAAATTATTTAGGTCCCTAACACCTGTACAAAATGTCTGAAGAAATCATGAGTTTAAGCAGAAAGCGCTTCAAGATAAATATGTTTTGTTTTGACAAAAACAGTAGTTTCGTAGCGCGCTACGAAACTACTGTTTTTGTCAAAACAAAACATATTTATCTTGAAGCGCTTTCTGCTTAAACTCATGATTTCTTCAGAAATTTTGTACAGGTGTTAGGGAGCTAGCTACGAAACTACTGTAGATGCTGTTTTATAAGAAAACAATGAATTTGAGGATGAGGTCAGCGAATTTTGAAAGGAATGCCTCGAGGACAGGAGGGAGATCATACAAGGCTATCATAGCAATTCAAACAATGACAGGCGTAAGTTTTGAAGAAAAAGTGAAATATTTTGTTTTTTGCTAAAGTTTTCTTAAAGGCACTTTATGACCGAATTACTAGGGTTCTGGTAGGGTTACCGGGATTTTTGGTTTGTACACCTGTTCAGTCCACAGGGCATCCAGATCATGAGGCATATGGTGTTATGCATTGTTATTGAAGGATTAAAGAGCTTGGAGCGTGGTCTTTAAATAGTAAAGAAGAATGGAAGACAGGGACCGTGAAAATAGGGTACTCATCTTTACTAATTAATGAGCCATCTACACAGCTAGCACCCGAGGCCAGCTTGTTCAGTGAATGTTCCTCTAACATATCTCAACCACAACAGAAAATGTACAGGTGTCAAAGCTCAAGAAAGGCATCATGCATACGAGGAGATAGAGTTGGACTTTCAATGTAATTAGGACTCTATGTATTTACAGCACAATACCTTATGTATTTAATAAGTTTGTTTAAAAATAGATAAGGTTAGTTAATGATAGACCATCGAGCTCTCCCCTCATGCTTGAGGAGGAGACTCAAGGTAGTTTTAGTTTTGGTTTTCCTATATATAGTGAAAACTCTGATGTAAGTAGGGTTGGAGATTTATGAAAAAAACAGAGTTTTTATATCAGCTTATGTAAAAGACTTTTGACAGTAATAGAAAGATTACTTTTTCTTCCCAAGATTCATCTCGTGTTCAATGCTCAGAATATATGTGGCTTTGTCTTTATCCTTTTATGTTTTACAGCTCACTAAATATGCAATCACTCTGAATTCACCTAGTGCTCAGACTTCCTGTGTATATTTATGAGTTGAGGTTCCTTTTGAGAAATGTTCTGAGTGTTTAAAAATTATATGCCTTGGCTTCCATGATTAAGTAGTTAATAGTTTACTGCAGAGGTGTTTGACTCCATGAGCCCAATGGAAGAAATGTTATTTTGTTGTTCCAACCAGCTTATTTTCATAAACTGTTTGAAGAGTTAGCCATCTTTTCTTGTTAATGATTCATATCAAAAATCTGTGAGAGAGCCCTCTCTGACTAAGGAGGCTAAACCTTAGTCTAAAGCCTGGTTTGAAATAGTTGCATGAGATCTTGCTAAGTAGCAGCCCTTAGTACACGATTTTGTGATAACAAGTTCCATAAGCCATCCCCAACCAACATCTCAGCAAGCATACAAGTCTCGGCCCAAAGGTTTCTACAAGATGCCTTAGCTCTCCATGTAGTAGGAATGCTCCATAGCCTGCTCACAACTCCATCCAAGTCCATGGCCTTGTTGTACAAGAGTGCACAACCTCTCCATTGGCTCATAAGTAATAAGTCTCCATGTCTTCAACCTGATGTCCATGACTAAGTTGCCCATGTAGTCCAACCAAGTACACCCATCACAACAATTGGTCGTCCTCATCCAAGTCTGCATATTCGGTTTAGTGAGCTCGGTCACCCAACCATATCATCATCATCACGAGTCCCTTCCATCATAGCTCCCCCCACTAAAGGTTCCACCAAGACTTGCTCATGGTCTCGGCCATGAGAAGTCCACCCAAGCATCATCATACGTCAAGTGTGTGCCCTTCAATCTGTCCATGAGTCATGCCGGGCGCATAGCCAAAGTGGCTAAAGCATGACCCAATCCTCCACAAGGTCATGGGCCTTTGTACCTTCTACCATAAGGTCACAAATAACTCCAACAAGTCTTGCAACAATCAACAATCCTTGCTCCTCCATACAAGGTCTCATCATAGAAATCCATGGTAAGATGCTCCCTAGCATTGGCAAACTGGCTTTTCTCTTCCCTGCGTATGGTCCATCTACCAAATGCTCAAGTGAAACACAAGTATCAATAGTACTTACATTATCATCATGAAGCTCCTCCATGTGAGTATCCTCATCCATCCATGTCTGCAAACTGCACAATCCTGGTCCAACTTGATCAATCTCAAGTTCATCATCCATCATTGTCACATCTGCAACATCCTCAATCATCACAGCTTCCTCTTCCTTGATAGCACAATCTGCAACTTCATCTTGCTCCATTGTCCAACCAAGTTGAAGAAGTTCGTTTTCAACATTTTTTTCCAAGACTTCAAGTTCCTTTCAAATCCGGGGATTCTCTTCTTTCAACCTCTTCAACCTGTATAAGGTAAGAAAGAGCTTCCCTTCGCATTCTTCCAAACCTACCATGTCTTGTCGTTCAGCTTGGCCCAAGCACTAAGCTTCTACCCTGCTAAACTTGCTTCATTCACCAGCTTCACCAAGTTCCCTGCAATCATGAATTGGCCCTTGTTCCACTTGTAGTCCTTCACCTGCAAGTACCTGCTTCCACTGTCACTTCGTCACAAGCAACCTTGCTCACCAGTTCCAATCGAGCTCTGATACCAACTGTCACGCCCCTACACCTGCAGTAGTCTTTCAACTGCTTATAGCGAGGTGCGGCACTACCAATCATTTTCTTTTCACCAATACTCACGATTGTAGACTACGCCTTAAGATTCCATACTTAGTTTTATTTTCGTTACCAAGTATTATTATGTGTTCCTTTATACCAATGAATACCCATACACATTCATTATCAACAGCGTTATACAAGAGAAATGCACAACAATATAAAGGGAGGGGTAACTCCCTGCAATATGAGTCTGCCCGAATATCAATATATGTATAATTCTCCACTTTTAGAAAGTATAGGCTAAGTCCTTGGGAAACCCCAAATTTATACTTAGCCAAATTTCCATCTTCAGAAAACTCGGGTGCCCAGCTTGTCGGCACCTCCGCACGGTCGCCGCACGACTCACCAACTCTTCGTTCACCTTATTGCACGTCTTCGCCAGTTCACTCTTCGTTTGGTCGCAAACGCCCAAACTGTGTACACCTGCCCACACACAGTCCCACTTGCCAACTCTTGGCAAATGCCCAAATTGTGTGAACAACACGTAGTACCGCCTGCCCAACTCTACAACCTCTGGTTCCAACCTTCGTCTCCACCGTTTCGTCGTGCATGCCGCGCGCCCACCTGGCCGCCCGTCCGCACGCCCTCACCGTGTCAACCAATTCACCTCCGTGCACGGCGCACCCTACCCGGGTCACCCGCTCCACGCTTCGGTTCCTCCATTCAGCGAACGCCCTACTTGGTCGCCCTGTCATGCACGCCTGCACGGAGGCCCTCACCTGGTCACCCGTCGTGCATGTCCATCAAACGTCTTCATCGGCCACCCGCACGCCTAGCTCGTCGGCGGGTGCACCCGTCGTGCAGCCTTGCTCGATACCTTTGCCCGGCGGTTTCCTTCACCCGCGCCCTTCACCCAAGTCCGTGTGTTGCCGTGTGCCTTCGCCCAAGAGAGGGCGCATCCACTTCTGCACCTCCTTATGACCTACACCTTGCACTACCTTCTTGTTGCTTGAATGAGCGATGAGTGAATGAATGTGGAAAAGCCTCCAACGCCTCTCCAATATATACACAAGGCAGGGCGAAGTCTGGCTGCCCAGGCGACTCGCCCAACGCCTCAACACGCCATCGCAAATGCTCAAAACTCAAGTCGGCCCCTCATCTGTCGTAGGTCGGCCTCCACAACTTCTAAGCCATGCTCCAATGCATATAAGTCATCTCACCCTCCTTACATATGCGCATAAAACATCACACACTACAAAAGAACTCGCACATCGCACCGAACTGCAGTTCGTTCAGCCTACCCACGCGCTCGTTCAGCCTTCACCCGCGGGCGCGTGTCAACCGAACTGCAGGTCGTTACACCAAGGGTCATTGGCTTGACAACGTGACAACCGCCCTGCCGACAGTCACATACTCATGCAGGGCACATGGAAGTGCACCATCATGTGGCAAAGCACACCAAATAATGTAGAAAATCATACGAAATATATGTGGAAAGTAATTAACATAAAATGTTATGTTTTAATGCTGGCTTTAAAGCTAACTTTATTCAATTTTAGGGTCAAATTTTGACATATGTTTTGATCTATTTCTTAAGTTTAGGTCAAAAATAAAGATCACTGGTAATAAGACTCTGAACTGTATGAATAGAATTTTCAATATCTGATAGGCTGAAAAATTATTTAACATGATTTAAATCGAAAAATGTTTATATTAAGCTCCCTGTTTTGGTTCAAACTAATGCTAGTGGCAACGATATCGATCGCTATATACCATGTCGTGGGCATGTATAATACGAATTATATCTATCAATGCATTTTCCATTTTTTTATGCATTTATTCATGCTTGTGAAATGTGGATTAATGACATCTTGTGGGTAGAGATAGCGTTAACTATGTTATTTTCTATAGCGATTTTTAATTAGTTACTATATTGACATGCACATACGCTCGCTATTGTAGGTCATATGTATGTGATCTGCAATTTGATACTGTAGATCAATTCAACAATATGTTTATAATTGTTTTTACATTTTATAATAAGAGTTGGTCTCTATCAATGCATTTTCCATTTTTGTATGCATTTATTCATGGTTGTGAAATGTGGATTAATGGCAATAATTTTTATACCTATATGTATTTATTTGATGCATGCAAATAGAATGCAAACTATTTTTGATAAATAAACATGTTTTTATAATTATATGCATTTATTTGATGCATGTGTAATATGGATATATAGGCATGTTTTGATAATCTTTATGCATTTTATTTAATGCAAGTAAGATGTGGATAAAAAAAGATGGTTTTGTATAATGTAATTGAGAGATAGACAATAAAGATAGCTAAATTTTTATATTATTTTCAATAACAAGATTAATAGTAGTTCATGTTGGTAAACATGGTTTTATATTGCAAGTGGGTTGATACACATGATTTTGCAGCAAGAAAACGATAACTGAGAATTATTACCATGGTTTTGTGCGTTTAAACCCATGATTTTACATTTTTTTAAATACACTAATAGTATGATTTGCATATGCTAATTAAGGTGTTAAAAAGTTATGGTCTTATACTTAATGATGCATTTAAAAGTAAAAGATTAGAGATTACTTTTACTTTTATTTATGCATATTCATGAAAGTGTTACATCAATAAATATATAAAGCATAGAAGAATTTTAGTGATTATGACATTAAAATAATAACTAATAGAGATTGAATATTTGGGTTTCAATAAATTGAAATTTCATATAATCACAATGATAGAGTTTTGTCGATGATACTGGTTGCACGAAAGAATCATGACCTATGTGAAGAATATATTGGCAATTTCTAATCCTTTGTGCAATAATTGAAAGATGGGTTATAACTAATACTATTGTAGGTAATGGGGCCATTATGCATAACTATTGTTACATGCAGAGTGAAGGATCATCAAATGAATTATACAATGGGTAACTTACTGTAGCTAACAACCATGCCATGAGGACATTGCACTCGAAGAATTATTGGGTGATATGTTTGAGAAACCTCACATCGTGTGTAGTGTAATGGCCTTTGGTTGATTATTCTTGAATTAAAGATTATATTTCTTTTGTAAATTTTCAATAATGGATAAGGGATGGACTCCCTTGCTTCCATTGAGTGAGGGGCGGCCTCCCTCATGAAACATTTAATAAAATAAATGTTCGCTAGTCTTTACCTTTCAGGTTTCTAAGGTAATATTGGCATCCATTTATGTTCTTCCTTATTTGGTTATCTTGATGATATGTTCACTTTGCATAAAGTTGAAAATTACGTCATTCATTATGTTGTTAATCAGTCTCATTAAAAGAACAATGTTAATGATGCAAAGTTGCAGCAGAAGCAATTATGTTAACAAGTTACATTAACAGTTATTATCTTATCCCTGGATGCGGGTGTTTAAGTAGCTATCACTTCGGATGGGACAGAGGTGGCACAAGGAGGCATGACACCTGCCCACCCAGTACAACATGATCAACCGGTTCATAAATAAAGGCTCTCGGAATTTGATGTATGCAGAGTTCACTTGTTCGCTGTTCAACGGCTCTGATACTCCATCCTTGTCCGACACCCTGGTTTATGTGCCTGCACGCGCCGGATCGATTCAAACTTTGGCTCCATTCACTGCTGTAGTTATATTGGATGATTCTCGAGACCTGAAGGAGATTGATATTGTAAATCTCAGTTATGAGCCGGCGGGGGAGAAAATCCCGACGATTCACTCGCAAAATTCTTCAAAGTCTGGTTGGAGCTCCAATTTTGGCACTATTTATGTGGGTCTCATCCTCACTGATGCTTATGGTGGAATGAACGGGGAGGCGACTCTATATCCAAGCTCTAGTCTTACGGCAAAGCTGCCTTAGTCCTCCTTTTGGTTTTTATCTGAGGCACTAGGCCTGCGAACTGTAGTTTTCCGCTAGCCTGGTCTTTGTGGTCACATGCTCCGCTAGATTTGTCATCGTTGCTGCCCTGCCTCACTCTTTTACCACTGCTTCAATCGTCCCGATGCCTTGTCGTCGCCATCGAATGAGGTCCCGACGAGGTTAGCTTAGGCGGGTGTGTTCCAGCCCGTCCACCGAGTCGCCCAACCCTTCAAGCGACTTCTTTGTTGGGCGCTATCCTTGCACTTGAAGTGGAAGAGGGTGTCCCTCATATGGCTCTGTGCTCTTCACCTTTTGCATCACTCTGAATCATCCAAGCATCACGATG